>CM077085.1:187840262-188422993 GCA_039513925.1 Platanthera zijinensis | reverse complement strand
TTATATCACACAGTAAATAGAGGGCATTAAAATATGGCACAGTAAATATGGGGGCCTTAAATATGCTTAGTAAATATTACACGGTAATATGGCACAGTAACTATGGGGTATTAAATATGATAAAGTAATATGACACAGTAAATATAACATAGTAAATATGGGGTATTAAAAAATGGCTTCACCTGCCATATTTACTGTGCCATAATTTACTATATCATATTTACTTTAATCATATTTAATGCCCCATATTTACTGTGTCATATTTACTGTGTCATATTTACTGTGTTCATATTTACTATGTCATATTTACTGTGCCCATATTTAATGCCCCGTATTTACTATGTCATATTTAATGCCCAATATTTACTGTGTCATATTTACTGTGCCATATTTAATGCCCCATATATATTGTGCATATTTAATGCCCCATATTTACTATGTCATATTTATTGTGTCATATTTACTGTGTCATATTTAAATGCCACATATTACTGAGACCCTTTGTAGTAAAGTTTGGCGTTATGAGAGTATTTTTCTAAGTCCCGATACAATAAGGACATTATATGCATATTTTGTAATAGCCGACCGTTAGTCATAAACTAATTTATATGATAGAGGCTCTAACCACAAGTAAGTAATCACATGTGATACTATAGCAGAAAAATATGGTACAGGTAGAGATTGGGAGTTCAACCTTTAATGGCTACTATATGGATATTTTGTAGCATATAGTAGCCATAGTAAGGCATATAGGATATTTAATAAGACTATAAATAGATTTCCTTTTCAGGATTGAAATCTTTACATAGTTTAATAAGAAATACTATTGCTTTATGAACAAACTAGTGGTCAAGTTGTTTTATTTTGGACTCCCTAGGTAATATCCATTGGCTGTGTATAAATTTAGTAGTGGATATTAATAAGAAATACCTATTTAGTTAGGATATTTAATAAGCAATCTCCACGCAGCGTTGAGACCACTCAACGTTGTGTTGACTTCACTCAATGCCAACATCAGCTAGCGTAGCGTTGAGTGCTGTTGAGACCACTAAACACCGCGTTGAGTTCACTCAATGCCTCAATTTCCAGAAACTATTCTATGTAAAATACATTGAGTTGTGTTGAGTCCACACAACGCCTCAGCATAATTTGTCAAATGGAGTCGAGTGCACTCAACGTATTCGACGCTTCCTTCAGTTCTAGAATTATTATAATTGAAAAATGTTCAATTATATGACTTCCAAACTCAAGGTTAGGAAGTCATATAATGATATGAACTGAATCAGATTTATGATATTTACTTCTATTGCTCCTAGAGTTTAATTTTTTGATGATTTACAAAGAAACCCTATTTTTAATGTCCTTACATTGACGGGAGATTTTATCAACTTGACCACTAGTTTGTTCATAAATGATAAGGTATGTTTGTCTTTATCGGATAAAGAATCGGAGAATATTATCATAAGTTGCACGACCTAAGGTACTACAAAAATAGCATATACAACCAAATACTTTAAAATAGGTGACTTTAGGTTTCTTCCCTTTCAGTAACTTATAAGGAGTCTTATTCTTAAGCTTGTGTATAAGACTTATATTCAGCACATAATTTGTTGTTCTTAAGCTTATCGTTTATGAACAAACTAGTGATCAATTTGATAAAATCTCTATCTCTGATATTAATTCATATTTCAGTTGTACTGCTTTTATCAATTTCCTTTTATTCATAATTCGTTTCTCGAAATACTTAGGGTCATTCGAATATCTCCATTATCCGGGTCCGTCGACCCTTCATATCATGATCCACTTTAGGGCGCTTCTTCACATCCAACTCGAGACAACATTTCTATTAAACGGAACTTCAGTTCTCAAGAAAGAAGAATACTACTAAAGAACTAAGAATTGCTTCTCGAGAAAAGACAGCCAATGGCGTTGAGTTAGGTCTTAGCACTCAACGCTCTCAACGTTTTTACTGTTGAGTACTCGAGTACTGTCTGAATTTCCCGAGAATAAAGAAATGGATTACTCGAGAACGAGAATTGATTTCTCGAGAGAAGGAAAGTTTCTCGAGAACTAGTAATAGCATTTCTCGTGTGTAAAGATTGATATCTTTACAAGCCAAAAATCTTGTTGGGAAGTGTGGTAAGTTTAGCGAGTATGATATTAGCTCTTAAACTTCGACGACATTACTTGTATGGTGTGAAGATTGATATCTTTACAGACCAAAATCTCTAAAGTATCTTTTAAATAAGATCGATTTAAAAGATATTTTTGGTATTTTGTTTTATAGTTGTAGGAGCATGTATTTTGGAACTCTTTGATCAAATACAACATGTACAGATTCTTCAACCATCAGGGATTTCTTATTAAATATCTTATATGCCTTATTATGGCTACTATACCCTACAAAAATACCTATATAAGATCAAAATCTCTAAAGTATCTTTTAAATAAGATCGATTTAAAAGATATTTTTGGTATTTTGTTTTATAGTTGTAGGAGCAAGTATTTTGGAACTCTTTGATCAAATACAACATGTATAGATTCTTCAACCACTAGGGATTTCTTATTAAATATCCTATATGCCTTACTATGGCTACTATACCCTACAAAAATACCTATATGTATTTTATGGTGGAGAAGGCAACATAATTATGTTTTCCACCGAGGCTTGTGATTTTTAGGATTGAAATCTTTACACACCAGCCTCGGTGGTGGAGAGGGCAACATAATTATGTTTTCTACTACTCCAATGGATGCAAATTTCATACTGTAAGTTCCCACCGCACAACTAGGATGTCATAATCTTGGGTTAAGGATAGCGTGGCAGGTCTTCGATCCTGCTAGGAATATGTTTCTAAGCTAGAAACAAGTAAAATCGGGTTTTTTGAAGTCGAGGAGCTCGGGTCCAAGGTTCATCCTACTAGGAAATCTATTTATGGTCTTATTGATATCAAGTGTTGGATGAGGATTTAATCTCAGTTTTAGTATTTTTAATCTTATAAATATCATGAGAACTGATTAAATAGTTAATTTCATACAAGGTAAGGATATGTAATTCGTCATTGATATCTCCAACAATGCTTAAGGGTCCATGCCTATGAATAAGTGCCTTGTCTAACACAATCTCATTACCACGGTGCCAATTTTGTTTTTGTCCTGTGGTATATAAGGCTATGAGTTATACATTAATGCCTCTGGGAGCTTCTTAGGTTGTATTCTTCTTGAGTTCGGAAGGGTTATAACTTAAGGCTCTAACCAGCTAAAGGTGCATGAGAGGAATTATCCAGTCCACGACTTGGAGTGAGCGAGTGTGATATTAGCTCTTAAACTTCGGCGACATTACTTGGGATTGTGCTCACCTTAGTGCTCGGGGTCTGTGGCAGAATTAACGCTTCAAGTTAATTTCCTTTTTAGGATTGAAATCTTTACACACCAGCCTCGATGGTGGAAAGGGCAACATAATTATGTTTTGTACTATGCCTTACTAAATCCTAAAACTGAGATCTTGCTCTGCATATTTTAAATACTATCTTAGTCCTGCAGAAACATGGAGTAGCCATAGTAGCCTATTCCTAAGGGAATCAAAGGGCAAGCTTATCCTAGTCAAGATATATGTTGATAACATTATCTTTGGATCTACTAATGACAACTTTTGCAGGAAGTTTGCTAAACTTATGCAAGGGAAGTTTGAAATGAGCAGCATGAGTGAGCTCAAGTTCTTCTTGGGACTCCAAGTAAGACAGACTGATGATGGCTTGTCCATATCCCAGTCCAAGTTACTAGGGAGCATTTGCATCAAATAGAGCATGGGGAGTCTTGGGTCATATTTCACTTAGTTCTCGAGAAACTAAGTTTAGTTCTCGAGTAGACACCTTCTCTACTTCTCGAGTACTGATTTGCAATATCAGAAATTTTTTTAAGTGTAGTTCTCGAGAACATAATTATGTTGCTCTGCAGTAAAAGTTAGAATAATATTATCAATAGTGGTGATCTTGCTCTGCATATTTTGTAGGGTATAGTAGCCATAGTAAGGCATATAGGATATTTAATAAGACCATAAATAGATTTCCTAGTAGGATGACCTCAAGGAAGTTATGTCTTCACACTTAAGGATAAGTGAAAAGAACATACTAGGAATATCAAAAGATGGTACGTCCCAAATAAAGAATCTTGGTGGTAGAAAGAGGAAGTGCAATAAAAGGAAATTTACTGTTTTAATGTATGAACAGTTAATTTCCTTTTAACAAAATAACTTAGGCCGTGTGACTTATGATAATATTATTTCAATCCTGCATCGTCTTCAAGCTCCAGCCTCACCAAGATTCTTTATTTGGGACGTACAATCGCCTACCAACCTTAAACTCTAATTTCCTTTTAGATTAATATGGTGGTCTTCAAGCTCCAGCCGAAGGCCAGGATTCTCCCGACTGGAGCTTATTCCATCCCCATTTCCCGTCCACCTCCCTGGCCGCCACCGCCACCACCACCTCCGTCGAGGTTGTGGCTATCGCCAGGCGGCGGCACAACCGTCGGATGGGCGGATTCCGCGATCCCGAAAACATACTTTTCTCGGAAAAACCAGGAAAAAGATCCCTTTGATCGAGATCAATTGAGCCCGATTCTCATCCTAAAAGATTTCTACGATCTACCCATGGATGAAGGAGCAAGGGAGGACCTGAATTGCGGCCTTAGAGCGGGTGATGTGCCTCCTTGCCATTTCCGGCCGCCGGTTTGGGCTTTTCTGCAACCTCCATAGAAACAGCAAGGAAATCGAGATTAGAATGGTGGAAATGCCTGCTCTTGTCCTGGTGAAGGTTCTTAAAGAAGGAATTGGGGGAGATGAGGCTTGTAACTCCCCAATTTTTGAAATCTCCATTAATGGCCATTAAACCTAATTTTCGGTTTCAGCCAAATTGAGGGCTAAGACACCCCACTGGCCGGCCACCTCCTGGAAACTCTTCCCCTTCCTCCAAGGAGTAAAAGCCCCATCAAAGTGAGGGGTTATGAAACCTTTATGGCTATGATGGCCATTAAGCCCCCATTTTTTCTCTCCTCCAAAGTGGGGTAACCTCCTTCCTTCTCTCTCCTAGTCATCATTATTTGACTTTGGTGGGCCCAAAATGTGTCTCTCCACTTCCTTCCTTAGACTAATGGGCACACCACTTGGGCTTAGCCCACTTGAATTGGGATAGGCTAACCTAAGTTTACCACTTTTACCCATGAGTTGACTTTGGTCAACATGACCATTTGGGTGACCCAAAGGGGTCCTTGGTGACCCCTTGGCTTCCCCTAAGGTCTAAGAAGGGTTTTGTAGGGTTGACTTGGCACCTTGGTGGTCACTTGCCCCTTAGTTAGGGCACTCTGACCACTTTAGGGCTAGGGTTGACTTGGGCCAACTTAGCCTCTAAGGTTGACCCCAATGGATCCTTGGTGACCCATTAACCTCACCCTAGGTCTGGGAATACCTAGGTAGGGTTGGTTGGGCACATTAGAGGCACATTGCCCTTATTTTGGGCACCTTGCCGAGTTTAGGACTAGGATGATCCTAGGTCAACTTGGCCACCCTGGGTTGACTCCAATGGACCCTTAGGGCTCTAATGGACCTTCCAATAGGTTGGTGAGGTTGTGGTCGGGTCTTGGAGTCATGGTGAATCCCCATGATCATCCTAAACTAGTGATTAGAAACCTACTATTTGCAGACGATAATGATCTCACCTACATTCCTAGGTCCACTTGGTCTTCTTGGGATTCCTATGGTTTTGTCATGACCTAGTCATGACAAAACCATTCTTAGGGGTCTAGTTGTCTAAGGGATGGTACAAATCCCAATACATAAATAAAAAATTTCATCCTCAAAATTTAAGTTTGGCCTACGGGGTTTCAAGTATGAGTAATAAAATGTAACATCCAGAAAGGTTGTAAGGAATACCTGACTGAAAAGCTCCGGGTACTTTTGTTGCATCAAATCCCGTGGCTCCCATATATGCTCATATTGCCCATGATTCCTCCACAAGAACTTGACCAACGGGACCTTCTTAAGTCGCAAGACCCGCATCCCAGTATCATTTATCCGGACCGACTCAAGTTTCACTGATCGATCAGAATCTATAGACCCATCTGTAGTCATAATATACTGCTCCGGCCGAAGTAGAACTCTCCTTAGGGAGGAGACGTGAAAGATGTCATACAAACCTGCTAGCTCTGGCGGCAGCTCCAGTCTATAAGCTAAGGGGCCGATCCATTCCAGGATCCTATAAGGCCCCATGTATCTCGGAAAGAGCTTCTTCCAACCACGCACCTGCGAGACTCCATACAACGGTCGGATCTTCAAGAATACCCGATATCCTACCTAAAACTCTACCTGACGATGTTGAGCATCGTAATACTTGGCTTGTCTGCTCTGGGCTTCCAGCATCCTGCCTTGAATCAACTGCACCTGAGCATTCGTATCCTCCATGAACTCTGAGCCCACTGCCTTCGGATCCTCATCCTGGATCCAAGACAAAGGAGTCTTGTATCTCTGCCCATATAAAGCCTCATAAGGGGCCATGCCGATGTTGTACTGGTGGTTGTTATTGTATGAGAACTTGATCAATGGTAGCTACCTCTCCCATGGCTCTTCGCGGTCTAGTATGCAAAGACGCAATAAATCCTCCAGGGTCTGATTGGTGTGCTCTGTCTGTCCATCCGTTTGAGGGTGGAAGGCGGTACTAAAAGTCAGTCGTTACCCCAAATAAGCCTGAACTGCCCTCCATTCCTTAGACGTGAATCGTCCATCACGATCGGACACTATCATCCTCGGCACTCAATGATATCAAACGAACTGCTCCACAAACTTCCATACCAGGTCACCCACCGGAGCTTCCTTCCTGATCGGTAAAAACTTGGCCACCTTCGTCAATCGGTCGACGATCACCCATATCGATGCATTCCCCACATGTGACCGAGGAAGAGCATGTATGAAGTCCATGGTGATGTTGTTAAACTTCCACTTCGGCACCGGAAGTGGTTTCAATAATCTGGCCGGGTTCCTACACTCTGCCTTCACAAACTGACAAGCCTCGCAGTAGGTCACAAAGTAGGTTATATCCCTCTTCATTCCCGGCCAATACATTGTCCTCTTCAGGTCGGCCGTCATCTTAGTGATGTCTAGGTGTACCGAATACCTGTTATAGTGAGCCTGAGTCATGATTTCCTCCCGAATTCTACCCCCAACTGTTATGTACACTCTGCCTCTGAAGCATTCCAGCCCGTCTCTCTCAATATATTCCCCAGCCATGCCTGCCTCAAAGGTCCTAAATACTGGCTCCAGCTTGTCATCCCTTCTCTACTCAGCCCTGATACGATCTTGAATGTCGTCGGTGGCAACCAACGACGACAGATACTCCCAGTATAGCTCTGGGTGATCCTCAGACATCAGGGATATCTGCATTTTCTCTAACATCTACACTAACTCCATGGCCATCAACTGAGGTCCTGCTCTTGAGGTAGTAGCCTTCCGGCTCAGCGCGTCCGCCACCACATTCACCTTCCCGGGGTGATAGTGTATCGTATACTCATAATCAAATAGGAACTCCACCCATCGTCTCTAGCGAACGTTCAACTCCTTTTGCGTATCAACATATTTTAGATTCTTGTGATCCGAAAATATGTCACAGTGCACACCATAGAGGTAATGCCACCAAATATTTAGACTGAACACTACCGCTCCCATCTCCAAGTAATGAACTGGGTAGTTCTACTAATGCTTCTTCAGCTCCCGTGAGGCGTATGGTATCACATGACCATACTGCATCAGTACAGCACCCATCCCTGAAAAGACGCATCAGCATACACCTGGAAGCCCTCCTTCCCAGATGGGAGGGCGAGGATAGGGGCCGACATAAGCTGACTCTTCAACTCCTGGAAGGCTGCCTCACACTGCGGCATCCAAACGAATGGAGTGTCCTTCTTCGTCAAAGAATTGAGTGGGAGGGCTATATGAGAAAATCCCTACAATAAATTTCGGTAGTATCCGGCCAATCCTAGGAAAATTTGGACATCCGTAGCCGTCTTCAACTAAGGCCAGTCTCGCACTGCCTAAATCTTTGCAGGGTCCACTGCCAGTCCCGCTCCACTGATAATATGGCCTAAAAAGGCCACCTCTGTCATCCAAAACTGGCACTTTCTGAACATGGCATGTAACTGGTGCTCCCTGAGCTTCTCTAGAGTCAAGGACATATGTTGTGTATGCTCCTCTTTCGTCCTTGAATAGATGAGGATATCATCTATGAATAATATCATAAACCGGTCGAGGTACGGCTCAAACACCCGGTTCATCAATCTCATAAAAGCTGATGGCACATTCGTGAGACCGAAGGGCATCACGGTAAACTCATACAGCTTTTTATCTACTACTGAAGGCTATCTTCGGGATATCCTCCTCCTGAATGCGCAGCTGGTAGTAACCTGACCTCAGATCCAATTTTGAGAACTAGTGGGCTCCCTCCAACAAGTCAAATAGCTCGTCAATCCTCGGCAGAGGATATGTGTTCCGGACCATCAGCCTATTCAGAGCCCTATAGTCGATGCATAATCGGAGCGTCCCATCCTTTTTCTTGACGAACAGCACCAGAGCTCCCCATGGTGAGGAGCTTGGCCGGACAAATCCAGCTTCCATTAGCTCTTGCAGCTGGCTTTGAAACTCCATCAACTCCTTCGGGTCCATCTGGTAAGGAGCTCCAGATGCCTTCTTAGCCCCCAGCACGAGCTGTATTTGGAAGTCCTTCTCCCGATGCGGGGGTAGCCCTGGCCGCTTCTCTGGAAACACGTCAGCAAAATCCCGTACCACCGAGATACTAGGGATGGAATCCTTGGCCTCGACCATCTTAAACAAAACTTGATAGACCTCGTATCCCTGTAAGTGGGCCTTGAAAGCCTGTACGGATGATAACAAGAGAGGGGTGGTAGATCTAATACCTTCGATGACGACATAGGAATCCCCATGCCTCAAGGTGATCCGCTTTGACTGACAGTCAATCTGGGCATGGTTCCAATAAAACCATGTCATGCCGAGGATCAGATCGAAGGCTGGCATCCTTAGGATCATCGTTGGTGCTTCGAATGCCTTTCCGCCGATCTCTGCTTCCATGTTGTAGTGGACAGAGGTGAATAGCTCCGATCCGTCGGGTAGTCGCACCCTCATCATCAAGCCTGTGAATCGCTCCATGCCTTCCAATCCTTCCTTGAAGGCTTTTGATGTGAATGAGTGTGAGGCACCCGTATCGAACAGTGTGTGAGCGGGCTTGCCGCCGATGAAGACTATGCCTAGGGTAGTTAAATATCTTAGAAGTCTATTTATGGTTTTCATTCCTAGTTTTAACAATTCTATATCCATGAGTCTAGCTTTTAGGAAAGAAAAGAACTTAAAATTACTTGCATACCTGTTATCACTTACTCCGGGTTCCGAGGTTGAGCCAGATCTAAGGCATACACTTGCTCTCTATCCTGTCTGCAGTCTCCGCCCTGGAATCCACGTCCTCGGTCGCATCCTCAACCTCCAAACTACTGAGCAAGCGGGGCAGCCTGTGGTGCTGGTAGGGGTGCCCCCTCATGGGGTAGTTTATCCGGATATGCCCTACCTAATGACAGTTGTAGCACTCGGGCAGGGGAAATGCCATACCCCTGGGTCTCTGTATCTCCCGCATATGGAGAGGTTAAGGAGCCATTACCACCGGCTCCCTTGGCTCCTGTCTCACCTATTGACGAGCTTGGTCCTCTACCCTTCTCCCATCTCTCCCATCAGCAATGCGGCCCCTTTACTGATCATTTCTGGCTCCCCGACCATGATCCTTAGTTGGCCTCTTTCGGCCTCGAGTCGTGTGCCAACCTGCCTCAATCCTCTTTGCCATCTCCAATATCGGAGGTATAGGCCCGTCGGATAAGAACAAAAGTGCCTCTCTTAGATCCTCTCGTAGTCCCTTATAGAACCTCTTGATATATCTTGCCTTATCCAGCTGATAGGAGTCCGCAAACCGGGCTAAGTGATTGAACTCCCGGTGGTACTCCACCACCATCTTGTTTCCCTGCCTCAACTGCAGGAACCTGTCTTCTAGCTCATCTCTTACCAATTGTGGAATGAAGTGCTCCAACAATGCGGCCCTGAACTCCTCCCAAGTAATGTCAACAACCTCTTTTTCTGCAAATGTTATGTCATGTAGTGTCTTCCACCATCTCTTGGCATGGGACTCCAAGCAAGAGACCACCAAAGGCACCCTCTCCTCCCATGGGCACCGTATCCCGGTCGGCATCTCGTACATGATGTCAAGCCACTCCTCTGTCCGTATAGCTGACTCTGTCCCCAAGTAAGATGGGGGAGAAAGCCCTCGGAATATGCTTAACCAATTGGCCCCCAGGTTTGGCTACGGAGCCGGAACCTGCTGGGCCCTGAAAGCCTCCATAATGGATGTCAGAGTCTGCCCCACCTCCGACTGTAGAAAAGGAGTGGGAGCCAGGGTTGGTAGTACAACATTTGGAGTTTGCTGGACTCCGCCCTGTGGTGTGGGATGTGTTGGAGGCTGCATAACAAAGACCATTATGAGAAATTGACCCAAACCTAGTTAAAAGTGGACAATTACATGTGATCCACCATATGGGCACCCACTACTTCCGCTGCTTAGTTTGTCCCCAAACTAAACTCGTGTGGGGGTGACCAGGGTTAGTGGACTGCTACTTTTTTGATCGAGGTCTCCTCTGATACCACTTGTAAGACCCCTTTTTTTTCTTTTTAAACCATGGGGTCTTAGACCCAGAACCGCCTCTTTGTGGTGACACAATCATTCCCAGGAAGGTCATCACTACAAAACGCCGATCCTACCGGCCATATCGATCACAGAATAGTAGCAAAAGTATGAGAGTACATGAAATTAGAACTCTAACACATGTCCACAATAATCACATATATAGTAATAATTCTCCGCGAAGGGAGAGTCCACAACAATAATAATAAAAGTAATGGAAATAGGGCTCATGCCCGATACAACAAAGTCCTCAATACAAGTCACTCATCGCGGAAGCAAATATATAACAAGTACTAGCGAACGAGACTCTCTGTCCCAGTTGTCTGAACTCTGGTGCTATATTGTCTCGTCTCCAAGCATGCCGACCTTCGGGGATGCACCTCCAAGTTGGGCTCCACAATCCCCTAAAATGAATTGGTCCGAAAACTATTAGTCTAAAATACTAAGTCTTATCATCCCCCACCCCTCCCCCATTGCTCCTAGGCACCGAGCGGCGAGAAGGAAAGGAAGGTAATGAAGGTGGAGAATAATAAAGGTAGTAGGTGGCGGTAGAACTAATCTAGCAGTTCTAAGAAAACATGTAGCAGTAACAAAAGTATGTAAGACAAACTATGAAATATGTAACCTTAACTTATATGAATGCACATACAAACACATAAGCTAAGGGGTATTCTGCAAGGCTCCTATCGTATAAAAAGGCTCATACCAATTTATATAATGGGGTGTCGGTTTTCAAGCAAGCAATATATAATATCCATAGAATAATAACCTCAGCTTATAAGCATGCTCACGCATGCTTATAAACTAAGGGGTTGTTTTGTAGGGCAGACTGTATAAAGAGTCCCATAACAATTTATACAATATGTGTCAAGGGTTATATGTAATGATTATGTTATGTCTTGCAAGTATGTCATGGCATGATCATGCAAGTGAAATACACTCACCCTACTCTGTGCACACAGACCTTTAGTTCCCCCTTTCTAAAGCCTAACCTCCCAGGATACCTCCGTAGTGGCAAATAGAAGCGGTGGGTTGGGTCTCTCCCACCTCTAAACCGGTAATTGCACTACCAGTCAGACCTATCATATGCCTCGACGATGGTGTTCTAAGCAGAGCTCCTACATACTCTTTGTCGGCTGGTCCACCAGACTTAATTTGGCAAAGTGCTAAACCACACTTGCCGAGTCAACGTATTGGCGTCAGTGTATCGACCCTCCAACATCGAAGACCTACCACCTTATAATTTATGCATATGCAACCTTGATGTATCAACCACCAAGCTAAGCTCCCCGGACTAACCCGTCCGTCAGAATAAACAACCGAGCCAAAACTCCCCGGATTATCGTATCCATCACGATTATCTACCGAGCCATCGGCTCGCCAGACTATCCTATTCGTCACCAAAACAACCGAGTCTACCGCCCGTGTGACCCAACCTAACTTCCCGAGACACCGGGGTGTGTGAAAGTGAACCCCCAGTTATACTAGTTACCCTTAAACATTGATTATTCTTACGGCTTACGTTAACCTTGGACTACCTAGGGCATTCCCCATGAAGGGCTCTCGAGGGCACTAGGAACTACGATGGGCTGAAGCCCAAAGCTCCCTTTCGCAAGACACTTATTATTAATGGTTAATACCCAATTCCCTATCCCTTTTAATATTACTCTTGATCTAATCCTAGTGTGTTTTACCCTCTCTCTCTCTCCACAGGAAAGACGATCTTTCGTTGATACCGAGCACCTCCTAATCCTAGTCAACCCAGCATTTTCCTCATCACAACTTCTAATGATGAACTCAATCTCATTTTACCCAAACCATCAAACTATTAACCCTAAGCCATATGCCCAATTTAAATGCTATCACATTTTCTGCAATTTTACTATATGCAGACTACCCTATACAATATGTTGTACATGATAGGAGGTACTCCAAATTTTCATCCACAAGACTTAAGATATTTAATGGGGGTCTAACATGACATGATTAGCCTATCTCTAGAAACTTATAATTTTCCTAAATAATATGGTATTTAATTAATTTTCCCCAAAGTTAGGACATGGTTAATTTTTACATGAAGTACAATATTTTCTAAAATAATGGCCACCCAAAAATTAAGAACACTAGATAACAGAGGAATAACAATAAATACAAATTTCATGATTTTACAAAAATGATTTGGCCTCTAATCAATTAATCCAATAATAAAGCGTTAATTATGGGTAAAGAAGAAAGTACTAAAGTTAATCATCAAAAAATTGTATAAAAATTACTGAATCTTAAGGATAGCCATAAAGGGCCTATGACCGAAAATCATATTTTATGAAGCTTACTAAGTACCAAAATAAATTCAATTATTGTTACTTAAAAAACAGCACCTTGTGAAACAACCCCTATTGATAGAATTTCAAAAATTCCATAAAAATTCACAGAGCTTTAAAATATCAATAAAGGTCTTCTTACTAAATTTCATAAGTTTTCATTGAGTGTTTTGTTCATAAGAAATATCTAAGCAGAAGGTGCAACTTGATGTGCTGTGAATAAAGTACCCCATTTAATGATCTAAAATTCATATTAAAATTCCTAAGGCTCGCTATAGTCTTAAAACATAGCTTGACTAAATATCATCCAAACCCAAGGTTAGGAAGTCACATAATAAAATTCTTCAAGACAACTCATGATAGTGCACTTTTCAAAGGAACCCACTTTTAAACTCATCCAAACAATATGTAGTATATTTCAGTGGTTAATATGATTATGAAAATGACCTCTACCAAAATGTCTTGCAATTCCAAAGTCATATAAGCCACTAGACATTCTCTAAGGTGTATGGACCCGAAAACTTACCCAGTGGTTTAAGTGGTGTGCATGAGTCCAAATCACACCATATCTCCTTGGGACTTTTCACCACCCTAGGATCATATAGACTAAACACCAAGTCCATACAAGGGCATATCACCCCATGCCCTTCATAAATCCCCAAAGTCCAACCTTTGGGTTTGAACTTGGGTCCTAGGGAAAATCTATCCCAATCTACCCCAAATTCCATGTGAGGGTGTCTACCATCATACCAAACTATTGTCCCAAGTTTCAGCCTCTGTTGAGGTGATTTGACTACCCAAACCCACAAGGAACACTTTGTCCCAAATACCCCCCCCCCCTTTAGGCCAAGACTAGGGTTTACAAAAGGTCAACCCAAATCATCTCCAATGGTGATCAAATTTTATCCAGAGACTTATGATGACCCCAAGGACCACTCACCAAAATTTGGGAGGGTTTGGAGGTCATTAGATTCCCGAATTAAATTACCCTATGATTATTAAATAATTTCAAAAACTATAGAAAAAGTATCTCCAAAAATTCCCATTTTTGTACATGACCTAGGTATTGGTAAGATTAAATCCATGTCCAAATTTTAGATCATTTGGACATGTGGTGAGTAGGGGCACACATTTAAATCTCGGAATAGCCCTAGGTATAGACCCCACCAAATTGACTCAAAAATATTTTAAAATAAACTAGACATCCAGACCTACAAACTTTATGTTGACCACTTTCTCTGTACAAGCATCTAAGTATTTTTAATAAATAAAAACATTAATAGCATTTCCTATGACAAAAATCATATAAAATGAAATATTAATCCTAAGATTAAAATTAAAGCGGCACGAATCTTGGCGCAAAAGGGACAGCTTTCGGTCGTCTTCAAGCTCCAGCCGACGGCCAGGATTCTCCCGACCTAGAGCTTATTCTATCCCCATTTCCCGTCCACCCGGCCACCTCCCTGGCCGGCCACCGGCACCACCACCTCTGTCGAGGTGGTGGTTATCGCCAGGCGGTGGCACAGCCGTCGGTGGGGCAGATTCCGGCGATCCCACAAACATACTTTTTTCGAAAAAACCAGGAAAATGATCCCTTTGATCGGGCTCAATTGATCCCAATTCTCATCCTAAAAGATTTCTACGATCTACCCATGGATGAAGGAGCAAGGGAGGACCAGAATTACGGCCTGAGAGAGGGGGATGTGCCTCCTTGCCATTTCCGGCCGCCAGTTTGGGCTTTTCTGCAACCTCCACAGCAACATAAGGGAAATCGAGATTTGAACGGGGGAAATGCCTGCTCTTGTCCTGGTGAAGGTTCTTAAAGAAGGAATTGGGGAGATGAGGCTTGTAACTCCCTAATTTTTGAAATCTTCATTAATGGCCATTAAACCTAATTTTTGGTTTCATCCAAATTGAGGGGGCTGAGCCACCCCACTGGCAAGCCACCTCATGGAAACTCTTCCCTTGCCTCCAAGGAGTAAAAGCCCCATCAAAGTGAGGGGTTATGAAACCTCCATGGCCATGATGGCCATTAAGCTCCCATTTTCTCTCTCCTCTAAAGTGGGGTAACCTTCTTCCTTCTCTCTCCTAGTCATCATTCTCTGAATTTTGTGGGCCCAAAATGTGTCTCTCCACTTCCTTAGACTAATGGGCCACACCACTTGGGCTTAGCCCACTTGAATTGGGCTAGGCTAACCTAAGTTTACCACTTTGACCCATGAGGTTACTTTGGTCAACATGACCATTTGGGTTGACCCCAAGGGGTCTTTGGTGACCCCTTGGCTTCCCCTAAGGTCTAGGAAGGGTTGTTTAGGGTTGACTTGGCACCTTGGTGGTCACTTGCCCCTTAGTTAGGGCACTTTGACCACTTTAGGGCTAGGGTTTGACTTGGGTAAACTTAGCCTCTAAGGTTGACCCCAATGGGTCTTTAGTGACCCATTGACCTCACCCTAGGTCTGGGAAGACCTAGGTAGGGTTGGTTGGGCATATTATGGGCACATTGCCTTTAGTTAGGGAACCTTGCCCAATTTAGGACTAGGATGATCCTAGGTCAACTTAGCTACTCTAGGTTGACTCCAATGGACCCTTAGGACTCTAATGGACCTTCCAATAGGTTGGTGAGGTTGTGGTGGGGTCTTGGAGTCATGGTGAATCCCCTTGATCATCCTAAACTAGTGTTTAGAAACCTACTATTTGCAGACCTTAGTGATCTCACCTACATTCCTAGGTCCACATGGTCTTCTTGGGCTTCCTAGGGTTTTGTCATGACCTAGTCATGACAAAACCATTCCTAGGAGTCTAATTGTTTAAGGGATATTACACAGAGCATGGCATAAATCGAGCATGAAGCCTACTACGCATAGAAAATAGATTTATACACGCATCTTAAAGTCAAACGAATGACATCGGTTCGCCTTCTTCCTCTAGCCATTCATACAAAGTTACATTCATCTCTTCCTCCTCCCTTATTCACCCTCAATAGACCTCCATTCTTCACAAAACCAATTCCATCATCTTCATATTGAAGAGAGGAAAGGTGTAAGACAACAAAACCCTAAGACAAAGGTCCTAGCGTGGTGTCTTCCTAGGAGATCTTCATTTTGTACCAAAGTCAAGCTCTCTTGAGCTGACATCTCTCCTATTTCATAACTAAAGATCTAGTACCAAGGGAGAGGGTAGGAAGCTCACCTCATTTATCTCCATGGATCTCATTATCCTTCTTGGCGATATGTTTGGTTTCCTCGTCAGTATCATTCTTCACGGAGAGGGAGAGTTTTTCCTCCAAAAAAATTGACTCGACCAACTTCCTCATTTCTATCGAGCTCGGCACATGATCGACTTGGCAAAGAAGAACAAATATGGCTATGGTTTCTCGGGTATACCTTTATATAAGGAAATATTAGAGTTAGGGTTACTCCTCCACGTGTCATTCCATCATTGGACCGCCCATTATTGCATTAAATAAGTCTCCTTAAAAATACCAGCCATAAATATTCACTCAGAACATATCCCAAATTGGTTCAACCCGTAGGCATGATCCCGCAAATACAGCGTGGGCCGAAAATATTCCTGGGCCGAGAATATTCTAAGTTAGATTCATCGTATATATATATATATATATATATATATATATATATATATATATATATATATATATATATATATATATATGCTTACTCGACGAATCAGCCAAAACTTCAAAGAATTTTCTGACGAATTCATCGAGTCAAACTCGACAAATTCGTCGAGTATCTCCGACGATATTCGACGAATAGTACAAGTGTCGTATGTGTCGAATATCATTCGATGCTTTGTCTAAAGGCATCGTGATCACTCAACGCTTCTCGACGAATCCTGCCGGACGAAAACATTCTAAGTGCAAGCATCGTATGCGTCAAGTATCACTCGACACTTCGTCAAAAGGCGCCGTGATCACTCGACGCTTCTCGACAAATCCCACTGGCCGAAAACATTCTAAGTACAAGTGTCCTATGCATTGAGTAACACTCGACGCTTCATCAAAATGCGTCGTGAATCGTGATCACTCGATGCTTTTGAATTTAGTCGACACACTCGACGCTATGAGTCTAGTTGATGCACTCAACGCTTCTTGGGTCTAGAATCATTCTAAGTAAAATTCTTCTTATGCATTGAGTTTTACTTGACGTCTGCCCACCAATCAATGCACTCGACGCTTGTCAAGGAGCATCGTGAACACTCAACACCTGTTACCAGTGCAACCCGAGTCTGAGTCAACTTCCGTGACTCAAATGTGTGCGAGGGGTCTAGCATAAATTAGGATGTTACACGTCATGTGAGTGCGACAAAGGGCTGCCGACCAGGGTGGCCGACTGAGGTGGGGCTCAAATGCACTGCGCAGGCGTGTGACCAAGACAGCCGGTTATGGAGCCCCCAACCGCGCATTATAGGCGCGACCAAGAGTGGTCAACTGGGGTAGCCAGTCATTAAAGCACGTGGCCACGCGATGCGTCACCGGGCTGAGCTCTCTAAGAGCAACCACCACTATAAAAAATATGGACATTAGCGGCATTTTTAAGAGGCATTGGCGACATTTTTCAAACGTCGCTAATGTTTTCGCCATGTTTTTATAAACATCGCGCAGGCCACATGCATCGCGAATACAATCGTCGCCAAAAGTTTTTGCGATGTTTTTTATATACCCATTGTCTGACATTAGCCGCATTTACGTTAATAAACGTTGCGCTTTTTGGCCACGTTTCGTTGTATAAAATGTGGCAAGCCTTAGCAATATCAAACTAAAAAATAGGCATTTCTTTAGAGGAAAAATATCTAAACTTAATTCCAATTATATCAAAATAACCCATCATCGTGAAGAAATATATTTCATAATAATCTCTTTCATTTTACAATAAGAAAAAGAAATTGTCCATAAAATACAAAGTTTTAGAGGCGCACATTTTCTTTATTAGGCTAGCAAAATTTAGTGGCATTTTTTTAAAACGTGGCTAGCTAGGAGAATGTTACAGTAACACTTACATAACAAGTGTCGTTAAAGTTAATAGTTTTCGCCGTATTTTATAAAGCGTTGCAAAAAAATGTCGTCGTATGTTGGAACCCTTGTTTTGATTTGGGCAAGGATCACTATAAAGCTTGCTTAGATTGATTCCCAAGGCATCTTCTACTCTCTCAGGAATGCTTCAGTCATTGTCAAGATAAATGAATTCAAATGTCTTAATTCGATATAGAGAGAGCAACAAAAAGACAAAAAGAAGAACAGAAAAACTTAGAAGGTTTTCCCTTTTATAGAGAAGCAAGAACTCTGCATCAATCAAGATTTTCATAGAGTTCTTCATCTGATCCAGGCTTTCAAGAGACACAAATCAATATCAGTCTGAAAATCTTGTTGGAGATCAACATCAATCTGAAGGCCTACGCCCTGAAGCAAAGCTTCCATCATTCCTGAACAATAATCATCTCAGGAGGAGCTTTGACAACATCAAGCAATCCACTAAAGTCTTCTCTGTTGTTTAGAGAAAAGAGAAGACAACATCACCTTCTTCAACCCACTGTACACAGGGTTTATTAACTCCTTTCAAAAGTTAACCACCTAGTTGTCAAGTCTCTTTATCAAAAGACTTGTGTTGGTTTTTGGGCACCTGATCAAAATCCTAGAGGGTTGAGAGATCTCCCTGCAAAAAGATCTTGTGGTGGCAGTCACCTGATTAAAAAACTGCTAGTGGATTCCTACCAGGGTGGTAGAAAAGTGGATGTACCCAGTTTTGGGGAACCACTATAATCCTTGTGTCATCTGGATTGCTTGCTTTGCTTTCTTTATTTTTGTGTTATGATTACTCCTTTATATAACATATGTAAATATATCTAGTGTAAACTTAAGATCACTTCTATTCTTTCAATTGGTATCAGAGGGTCGTTTCTTTGGTTGTACAGGTTAACACCTAGACCAAAACGATCTGATAGATCTTATATTTCTTAAGAGTTTATCATGGCACAAAATGAAGAATTTTCAAGCACCAGACCTCCTATGTGTAATCTAGATAAGCTTGCACTATAGAAAGCAAGGATTATGCTTTTTATGAACTCTATTAATGAAGCCATTTACAATTCCATTTTGACAGTCCTTATCAACTAGTGGAAACATCTAGCATCAACTCTGTTCCATCACTTCAATGGACAGAAGCCAAGAAAAGGCTAAAGATTGATGATGCACAAGCAATGAACATTCTTGCACAATCAATATATGATGACATTTTTCAGAAAATTGTTGAATGTTCATCAGCAAAAGATATGTGGGACTCCCTTATAGAAATGGCTGCTGGATCAGCTAAAGGAAGAAACCTTGAAGCTGAAACTTGGAGTGACTCTGAAGATTCATCCTGTATAACTAGAGATGAAGAAGAGTCAAGAGCAAAAGAGTTTTGCCTTATGGCAATAAATGCATCTTGCAGCAACTCTGATGAAGAATTATACTCTGAATCAGAATGTGAATCAGAAGAGGATCAGGTAATCTCTTCTTTTGATTTTTCTTAAGATCAATTTAAAGAAGATTTTAAAATCCTATGTAAATATTTAATTTTATCTGAGAAAGAAATAAAACTTCTCAGAGAGAAAATAAATAATTTATCTTCTGAAAACATAAAATTCAAAAAAGATTTAAAAAATACTTCTGAAAAAATAGCCTCATTAGAATCAATTAAAGGCAAAAAAAGTTAATAGATTTAGACAAAATAACTGAAGTTTTACCAAATCAAATTAAAAATATTCAGAATTTTTTTCAATATAATTCGTCGAACCAAGCTCAACGAAAACAACACTATTCATCGAACTCAGATCGATGAACTATGAACAAAGATTTTGATTTAACTGTTCAGGAATTTATGCTCGACGAAATAAATACACTTCGTCGAACCGAGATTGACGATCGTGGAACACTGGAAACAACTATTATCATTCTGTGAATAGAGGTCGACGAACTCATATCAATCGTCGAACTCAGATTGACGAAATTATTTTTCGTCGAACCCAAAATTTCAAAACAAAAATTTTAACTTATTTCAAGATCATAATCAAACTCAACATCTTATAAATCCTTTAACTGAGTGGATAATCTCTCCTAAGAAATATCATCCACTTGGATACAAGGATCAACCTGAATATTCTTTTATATCTAATTATTATGAAAAAGAATAAGGACCCAAGGTAATCTGGGTCCAGAACTCCTAACATCTATTTTCAGGAAAAGACCTATCTTACCACAAAGGAGCAGTGGTATTTGATAGTAATCAAAAGCTATAGTTTCAGTAAATACAGAGAATACATCAGTAGCTGTTTAGGGGAAGATTGTTTATTCTCTTTGTAAAGAGAATTTGCTTAGGAGGTTGCAGCAGTAGCTCTATGTTATTTATTTTATTTTCTCAAATCACCTTGTACATCTGCTGAAAAATTTATAATTCAGGCAGATTGTTTTGCTTTGTATTTTTTTTGTTTTTGTGTAAATAGTGTCCTCACCCAAATAAGGGGAGATTGTTGGAACCCTTATTCTTATTTGGGCAAGGATCACTATTTAGCTTGCTTAGATTGACCCACATTATATAGTCATGGGTCATAGGTTTGCTTCCAGGTAAGCCTCAGAAGAGTTCAAGAGAATTGCTGAAAGAATTCCAAGAAATGCAGTTGTGACAAAGTCAGGAATTCAGGTCGACGAAAGTCAAACTCTGGTTGACGAACTCAGAGTTCCATCTCTGAGCTGAGCTCGATGAAATCTGAGCTCAGTTCTACGATCTGTGGTCTCAAGCCAGAAGTTCAGTTTGATGAAATTCAGTTTAGCTCGACAAACTCTTATCTCTGGTCGACAAACTTCGACCTCAAGTCAGAAATTCAGCTCGACGATCTCTGAGCTGAGATCGACGATCTGTACGCTCCAGTCAACGAAATATGTGCAGTAATTCCAGGCCTATTTATTTACAGTTGGCAGATTAACTTAAGGATTAATTACAGTCAATTAAAGCCCAGAACATTTAATACTAAACATTCCTAATTGAAATAGTCGTTCAAATGCAACATTAAATGTGGGTCGTTTCAAAAGTTAATTTAGAATTAATTCCCAAGGCATCTTCTACTCTCTAGGGAATGCTTCAGCCATTGTCAAGATAAATGAATTCAAATGTCTGAATTCGATATAAAGAGAACAGCAGAAAGACAAAAATAAGAACAGAAAAACTTAGAAGGCTTTCCCTTTTACAAGGAAGAAAGAACTCTACATCAATCAAGATTTTCACAGAGTTCTTCATCTGCGCTCCAGGCTTTCAAGAGACACAAATCAATATTAGTCTGAAAGCTTGTTGGAGATCAACATCTATCTGAAGCCCTACACCCTAAAGTAAAGCTTCCATCATTTCTGAACAATAATCATCTCAGAGGGAGCTTTGACAACATCAAGCAATCCACTAAAATCTTTTTCTATTGTTTAGAGAAAAGAGAAGACAACATCACCTTCTTCACCCCACTGTATACAGGGTTTATTAACTCCCTTCAAAATTTAACCACCTGATTGTCAAGTCTCCTTATCAAAAGACTTGTGTTGGTTTTTGGGCACCTGATCAAAAGCTTAAAGGGATATGAGATCTCACTACAAATAGATCTTATGGTGGCAGTCACCTGATCAAAAAACTGCTAGTGAATTCCTACCAGGGTTGTAGAAGAGTGAATGTACCCATTTTTGGGGAACAACTATAATCCTTGTGTAATCTGGATTGCTTGCTTCGATTTTTTTATTTTTGTGTTGTGCTTACTCCTTTATATAATATATGTACATATATCTAGTGTAAACTTAAGATCTCTTCTATTCTTTCATCGTAAATCTTTTTTCTTATAGTGCACCCGGCAGTACTACTAGCGTCGATGTTAGCGTGGACGATTTATTTGGAGTGGCACTCTATGAGCTACTGTACGGTAGTAGCAATATTGCGTGGCAGTAGTAGCTTTTTGTTGTAATCGTTTCATTGACATGACGATTCCCCTACTGCCCGGCAGTAGTGTAGTACTATGCGATGGTAGCATGACAGTTATTGCATGGCCACATGTCGGCATGTGATTGGAGATTTTTAATGGTGAGCTTGCTGGAGAAGCCACCAATTGGGGCTATCGCACGACAGTACCTTCCTACCGTATGACGGTAATGCTTTGTATAGAGAAACATTTTAAATTATGGTTGTTTGTTGAGATCCGATGGTGGGTTGTGATTTCTGCTGACTTAAGTCTGTGGGATGAAAGATTTCTCTCATTCTAAACTTAGGCATTCTCTCTTTAAGTGTTAGTTAGAATTGAGAGCAAGGAAGAGGAAGAAGAAGGGGAATCTTGCCATTGCTGGAGCTTTGGAGCCCCACATAATGATCCGATTCCAGATCTATGAAGAACTGACCGACGCGGTTCTTTTCATCCGCTTGGATTTTGATCTATGGCTCCAAAGTGGACTTCAAGAATAACGATATTCCTCCTTGGACATATGAAGTCTTTTATTTTGTCTTGTGAGGGTAGACGCTCCACGGGCACGTGGAAGCGATTTTCCCGACGGGTTTATCAGTTATATCCCCGCTATCTTTGCATTTAGTATCCGGAATTGAAGTACGGAATAGGCATATTGTGTGAAGCCCAACTGGACAGGTTGGTCTGGATTGGTGATGATTGTTTTATATGCCGAAGAAGACTCTATGGTAAATGTATAATTTACAGAGTCGTAGAGTGTGCAGGTTACTATAGTGAGAGTACTGGAGTGGTCCTCCAGGAAAACACCGATTTTGGGGGAAGAAACGATAGTAGGTCCCCTACCGCACAGCGGTAGCGCAACTGCCGGCAGTAGCTCCAAGTGAGCGCTATTTTTGTGAGGTCTATCTCATGGAGACTTGGGGGCCTTTGTGATGTGCTGAGAGCCTGAAGAGACTAGCTTTGGTGGTCATGAGTGGCATCCTTGGAACATAACATGGTAATGTATGATTGTTATTATGGGAAAGGGGAAGCTAACCCGCATCGTTATCGTTAATTTGCACGGCGATCTGAGCATCAAGAAAGAGCTGAACTGTACCCACACTATGTCGTTCGGCTAAACATACCTAAAGTACGTGGCATTTTTCGTTGGTATAGGAGAGAGTTATGGATTCAAACCAGGCTAGTAATACTCAAGAGAGACCATCTAGTCTGTACTGAGGATGGTGCTTGGAATCGTGGAGATCCCTGTGGGTGCTTTGGCACCAGTGATTATCGTGATGGTGAAGGGGGACCCTGGGTGATCCATTACACCGATAATATTCCCTGAGTCCAAGGGATGCTTGGACAATCGAGTCATCGTTAGTGATTGGTTGGTGCTTAAGTTGCACATTCATGTATATTGTGATCATGCTAATTATTGTAGAGGAGGAGCACCTCCACACTGGGTGAGGGGAGGGGTCATTATAATTTGGTCAGATAATGCTGACCGTTGCTTTATTTGTCGCCATTGGGGTGGAATGCTTTTGTACTGGTGCAGTTGAGCCAAGTAGAAAGTAGCGGGTTGAAGCCCTGTCTATTGTATAGACCCTTAAAGGCCAAGCAAAGTGTGTGTTTGTTGTTCATGTGTAGCCGGCCTGTGCGCTGATGTCTATTAACCACTTATTTTGAGAAAAATAGTTGTAATGCCTTAAGGTCGTAATGATTTGTGTATTTTGTTTATCATTTCTAATTTGTGGTAGTGGGCATTCTTGTGTTGGATTCTAAGCAATTTATTAACTTTTGCAAGAATGCACTCTGAGTTAGGATGCGTAATTGGTTGTTGGTCTCAATACGTAACTTCGCTAACTGTCTGTAGAATATGGCGTGGAGCCCCGGCCAGACCTTCTGTTATATTCTATATGACGGATGTGGGTGTTATAATTTGGTATCAAACTCTGGTGTCAGTCTTTCTTATTCAAATTTGTGGTCGAATTCTTTTAAAATATGGTGAGCACATGCATGTGCATTACCGTTATAACATGAAAGAACTCATGAATGTCCACTTAAGAATGAAAATACACATGTTTGAGGAATCTGCGTGTTCCTTTAATTTCTTTTGGCAATGTGTTTAGTCGCTTAATTTTGTGTTTTCACGATTATAGGTGACTAGGAGCGATGCAGAATAATCCCAACATCAGCACTCTGTTGAGAGTAGTACGCCGAACGACGTACCTGCAACCTATCCTTCTACTTAAACTATAAGGCTAGTAGCTGAAGCTGTGTTCGCCATGATAAATACCCATCCAAGAAGGCAAGTGCAGCCTCCTACCCCTAAAGTGGGTCAGGTGCCTCTTAGTGTGGCTGAACCTCTAGTGGCGGATCAAGTGGCTGCAGAGCCTTTAATGCCAAGAAGAGTGACGGAGAAGCATCTCAAGCATGTGATGAGCTTCAATCATCCGTTGTTTATGGGGACTAGAACCCCAATGCAAGTCGAAGACTAACTCTCTTGGTTTAAGAGAGTCGTGACGGCAACGGAAATGGAGGAGTGACAGAAAGTCATCATATACACTTTCTTGTTGGATAGAGAGGTGAAGCTATGGTGGGACGAATTGGAGTTGTTCATCTGGCTGGAAGACAACTCATAAATATCTCGATGGATGAGTTCTCAAGATTGTTTCTAGCTCGATTCTCCCTTCAGTGCAGAAAATTACTATGGAAAATCATTTCCATGGGCTAACTCAAGGAGAGAGTTGTATTGGTGACTACTTGCATGAGTTCACGAGATTGGGGCGATATGCGGGCTCCACCTTTACTGATGAGGAGCGCTAGACCAATCGGATTTATGAAGGTTTGCGGGATGATCTAAGGCAACTAATTTCAAGGCAGTTGACGCATGGCTTTCTAACATTGGTCAATACTGCTCGATCTCTGGAGTAGGATATGCTAAGAGTGCAGAGTCAGAAGGACGTGGTTGTAAAGCCTGAGTTCAAAGTACCAAATCCTACGAATTCTGGATTCCGTAAGTAGAACTAGAAGGCTAGGACTTCTGGCCAACTTCTTCTATGGTGTTTGGAGCCACTTCCGGGCGAGGCCCTGTTACTTGCTACACTTATGGCAAGATGGGGCATTATGCTCGATATTGTTGGAGTGATTGCCCAAATACGGAGAAGAAGTCAGGTGTGACTTATGAGGAGAAAGGGAACGCATCGGAGTCGACTGTGTCCCATTTGCTCCAGCCCAACCTAGAGTTTACAACCTTAGCCAGCAGGAGGCCATTAAGTAAGGAGATGCGGTTACAGCTATGATATAGACTTTATCTTTATTGCTTTCCATACCTTACACCCTATACACTGGTTGTATGACTGTCTTGTATTAGGCTTTGTCTTAATCTTGGATTGTCCATCGAGAGCACTGTTTGATACAAGAGCTTCACACTCCTTTTTGTCCGAAGATTTAGCAATGCATATCAGAGTACCATCTTTTGTGGCAAAGGATAAATTGGATGTATTACTGCCTAATGGGTGTTCGATGCACATATATATTTTGTTACGTAATGGTGCAGATAGGGAGTCAAGAGTTTAACTTAGAAGCATCACAACTATTGATAGTAGAGTTTGATGTAATCTTTGGCATGGACTGGCTCTCAGAGAAACATGCTTACATTGATTGCATTCTCAAGGTGGTCAAACTTGGGCTGAATATGGGTCGTGAAACTACTTCTCTAGCATGAAGGGATCGAGCAAGATGTTGATGTCAGCTCTCTAAGTAGTCAAAGCAGTTCGTGAGGGTGCGGAGTTATTCTTCACTCTATTAGAGTCTAAGAAGCCCAAGCCTGGTTTGATTAGTATTCCTGTGGTATCAGAGTTTGCAGATGTTTTCCCTGAATATATCCTTGGAGCTCCACCTCTAAGAGAGATCGATTTCACCAGTGAGCTAGTATCAGGTGCCAATCCTGTATCATGCTTTTTGTACCATCTAGTACCAAGGTAGATGGAAGAACTAAAGGTGCGGCTTCAAGAACTGCTAGAACAAGGTTATATGCGTCAAAGTTCATCACCTTGGAGTGCACTAGTCCTTTTCGTGAAGAAAAAGGATAGAAGCTTGCGGCTGATATAGATTATCGGGAGTTGAATAAGCTGGCATAAAAAAATTGGTATCTGATTCCGAGAATTGATGATCTGTTCGATCAGCTAGTTGTATCGACTATATACTCGAAGCTGGATCTAAAATCTGGGTATTATCATTTGAGAATCGGGAAAAGTGACATTCCTAAGACAACATTTAGTACATGTTATGGGCATTATGAGTTCACGGTCATGCTGTTTGGGTTGATGAATGCATAATCCGTATTTATGGACTTGATGAACCAGACATTGAGAGAGTATTTGGACCAGTTTGTTATAGTCTTCATTGACGATATCCTGGTGTACTCTCAATCTGAGAAAAAATATGTGAATCATTAAGCACTATTTTGGAGACCCTGAGGAGGAGTCATTTGTACGCCAAGTTCTCTAAGTGTGAGTTTTGGTTGTCTTCAGTAGCATTCCTTGGTCATGTAGTGAGTGGGGAGGGAATTACGGTGGATCCGACGAAGATAGTTGTGATACGGGAGTGGCCCGTATTCTCTACTGTGGCAGAAGTCCGGAGTTTTCTGGGGCTTGCTGGCTACTACAGGCGCTTCGTAGAGAACTTATCGCGGATAGTGTTACCCTTCACTACCATGATGAGGAAGGATTGGAATTTTATTTGGTCACCGGCGTGCGCACAAGCACTAAGAAAACTTCTCCAACTCGGCTCAATGAGCTTACAACTCATATCCCTCAGGATCTCTCAGACTCCTCCAAATCCTATAACTCAGACACATAGCCCTACCACTCAGAGATATAATCTCCTACCATGCAGGCCCACAGGCCCTACCTTAGACTTTAATTCAAAGTCCTATAACTCAGATCCAAACCTGTATCCTACCTCAGATTCACCACTTGAATCATATAACTCAAATCTACTTAAAGATCCTACACTCGGCCTTTATAAGTTTAGGCTAACACTCGGGTCAAAATGATCCTACTGAAGAATAGTAGTTGGTTTATGATGTTTGACACCAGAGTAAGGATCTATGTGTCTCCCTCCTTATGAATAGAAATTAACTCTGTCATTTCCCTTCATAGCTTCAAGAATGGTTCTTAGGAAGGTACAACTTGAGCTGTAAAATCACTGCAGCTAGGGTTTGCCTTTACTACAATTCTACCTCAGAATATTTACTCTGAACTTGTTGATGAAGATCAAATGCTAACTGTTTGCACTTTCAGATCAGTGACTTGAACAACTTCTCCAAGCTCTGCAACTTAGTCGAGAGGAAGAAGATGAAGTTCGGTTCTTTCCAAAATTTTAGTTTAATTTCCCTGGTCTGATTCCTTTTCTATCTTGTCATCCAATGGCTCTTTGATCATTGGGACCACCAGTAGTTGGTAGTTGCAACCTTGCTTTTGTATTAAATGTAGTACAACAGGCAAGTGGCGCCATTTGTCGTGTACTGTACACTTCCTGCAATAATTAAATTTTTGCTGATGGCAGCACCTGTGGACTTAGTCAAATTCAAACAATTCAACATAGGCGTAGAGTGAACGCTTGTCACTCAATGCCAAAAAACTTAGCTAATTCTATACAGCACCAGGCTTTGAGTGATCAGTCATCACTCAATGAATATAGACTTTTGTGGTCTAACTGATTAGGCATTGAGTGAACCTTCATCACTCAATGCATTTGGACTTAGTTGGTTTTCTCTGTATGGAGGCGTTTAGTGAGTTTTCTTCACTCAATGCTTTCGACCTTTGCCCATCATTTTGTTGAGGCGTTGAGTGAACAGTCTTCACTCAATACTTTTGTACTTAGTTGAATTTTCTCTTGAGTTGGCATTGAGTGAACTGTCTTCACTCAAAGCTTCTAGACTTAGACAGATTTTCTATCCACATCTTTTATGGCTTTGACATCCTGAGCTCCACTCAATACTTTGCTCATTTGGCTTCGAGTGAGCTATCCTCACTCGATGCTTTTGAACTTAGCCAAATTTCTGCCTTGGTAATGTTGAGGCTTTGACTTTCTAGTCTTTACTCAACGCTTATGGCTATCTGGCGTTGATTGAACAGCCTTCACTCGATTCCTGTGGACTTAGATAGATTTCTGCCTTGCCAACATCCCTCCTTGTATCCACCTATCAGTGTTACTTAGACAACTTGTCTAGTCAGTGTAACAAGTAACCACCTGCATACAAAGAACTTATAGCATGTATCAAATACAAATGTGTGTATACCGTTGTCTTTTAGGCCTTCTTCAAATTTGGGACATTAGGATCAATGGACTCAACAATCTTCTCCTATATGAAGAAGTCAAAACCTTAGACAATGATATACACCAACACATAAACACATATTAAACATTTCAGAACACAGAAATAATGGAAGCACATCCAAACATATGATTTTCATTAATCAGAAGGAATGATTGTTTTTATAATGTGCATAAGACAAAATACAATAATCCTAAAGCCCTTAAGACAAATATGAAACACTTTTATGTTTCAGGTTCTCTTATAACTATGCCCTTGCTTGGCTTCTTGGATGTTTTCTCTGCATTCTCTTCCGACTTCTTTTCTTTCTGCCTTTGGAAGTAGCTGTGTGGTTTTTGGAAATATTTGACAGCTCCACAGCATCTAGTGGTAAAGTGCCTAGCCACTTGTCCTTCTTGAACTTTCTTCCGTCCCTTTCATTTTTCTCAATATTGGCCCACTCAAGGGAGCTGTACAGCTTTCCCCTTTCAATTTTCGTGTCCTCAACAAGTTCCCAGGTAAACAGAATTATGGTCCTTGATTGAGGACTCCACTATTCAAAATCAGGCCTTTCTTCCATCTCTTCCTTGTATCTCTTCTTTCTCATCCTGATCTCTTCTCATCCTCAGTAATAGATTTTCCTTTAGCCCTTATCACTCGGTCAATAGTAGGGCTGGGTGTTGGAGTTGTAGGTATGTCAACTGCTAAAGAAGGATCAGCCCACTGTTCTCCATCTTGAGTATCATACTGCTAAGTGTCATATTATTTTGCATACTAATCAGGATATTGGGTACCATAGTTCCCTTCTTGCAGTGCTTGATGAATTATGCCAGGAATAATAGGGATATTATCATATGATAGTTGTTCAAGCCCAAATGATCCCCTTAGCACATTTGAAGTCCAGACAACATTTTCAGTGTTTGCCTTTATGACATCCTTCTCCCCTTTTGACTTCTTCACATATTTTTTGAGTCAGGGAGGTGCTAGCCTTTGTTAATTGTATATCCAGATGGTCAATACCAAGGGTGATATGGTTCTTGACTCTGAGTAGATGATCATCTAGAACTTGAGCACATGCATCCATTCTTCTTTCAAGAATTATTTTGTGCTTTTCCAATAGTGTCTTCTGTGCATTGTGGACAGCCAACATGTTTCCAGAAAGAATATTCTTGTTTTCCATAAGTGCATTATGAAGAGTGTCGAGCCCTTCAAACTTGTTCTGAGTAAAGTCAACTACAGGAGTTGCTCTCAAGATGAATTTTACAGTCTGGGCCTATAGCAGATTAACTTCAAATATGATGGATTTGATTTCAGTTGTCAGATCATTTCTGGGGTTCTTTATTAAATCACCAATAAAATTCTCTAGTTGTCTTCTCAGGTCATCTAGCTGACCTCTTAGCTGAGCCAGGAAGGTACCTGACATCTAATCAGTGGATATACATTCATCACTGACTGGTACAGGTTGTTGAACTGGTCTAAGATATTCTCTTACAGCTGAGTCAACCACATCATACTCTGAAGAATGTTGAGTTGCCATATTATCAGCAGCAGCAATTTCCTTGTCTGATTCTCAAGATTTTATATTATAAACTATGACTTGAGCAGGGAGTTCAGGTTGAATCTCCCCCTCAATCTTTGGCATGTCCATAGGGACATTTAGGGCATCATTTGTGATGGTATCTGTAGGTTGTTCATTCACAAGAGGAAGCTGAGTGTCTTCTTGCACAATTTGTATTTGCTCCCCCACAGCAAGAGCTTCTTCCATCACTTGCTGTAGAAGATGTTCACCCTTACTTTGAGGGATGTATCCACCATGTGGAACAAGGTCTGTAGGAGCAGTTTCCTCTTCAATAATAGCTGGCATTTTGACAGTCTCCCCATCAATATCTGATGAATTTTTTTTCATTATTTCTTCAGCAACCTGCTCATCAACCTCGACTGGAAGTATATCCATTACCTCCTCAATAGCAAGTTCTTCAGACTGAGTTCTGCTTACTTGAATCATCGATATAAGCTCAGAATAAAATGATACCTAAGAACTTGTGTCTCTCCTTGTCTCTTTAGTAGATTGAGAAAGTTGATGATTATGAGGCTCTTCCTCAGCCTGTTCTGATGAGTTATTGTCTATGCTTTCCTCTGGAACTGTGACTGCTATTTTCTTCTTCTTTGAGGCTGACTGCTGTTGTGGTTGCAGAACTCTTTCCCACCTCTCAAGAATATTTGACTACATCCTCCTCATGTGGTAGATTCTTGTTCCTAGCCTTAGGTTAAGGATCCCTAGAACACTCTTAAGCAGAAATAGAGAGAACTCTTCCCAGGTTTGGCTCTGGGAGACATTATACAATCCAATCAAAAACTACTCTTCCCCAATCAGTCCTTTTGGAAAGGATAACCCGGGCCATCAACTCAAATATTTTCATAGAAATTTTTTCATGGGAGTTAGTCTTGCACAGCAGTCTCTTTCAAATGACATCAGCAAGGAATTTTCCTTTGAGATTAAGTTCACTTCTTAGGATAGAGCCAGTGGTGTGTTTTATAGTCCACACCACTTAAGAGCATCTTTGACATCATGTTGATCGCATTCATCTTCTTCATCAGTAACTTTGAACTTAAGTAGCTGCAGGGCTTTGCTCAGTCTTCTGGAGATAATCTTAACCTTGTTATCACTGATAACCGACCAAATCTTGAGGGATGAGGAGTCGGCTTTAGCAGTGGAGTACAACTCCAGTACTTCTCTTTTCCATAGTAGACAGGGCTCAGACAGAACATGCTCGAGGTATACAACCTGAAACAAGTGAAGAATGAGCTGAACTTCCTCAGGCACATCTTTGAATCCTTTTCAGACCAGTTCCAAACCCTCAAACAAGAAATCCAATCTCTTTGGTGCCATCTCTTTAGTAAATTGCAGAAGATTTTCCAAGATCTCCGTTGAATCGTCGCACGGGCAGAGAAGGGAAAGGAACAGTATATTTTGTTTTACGCACACAACCTTCAATTTATAGTATTTTATATTTTATAATGTGGAGAGGCATGTTCCTGTTTATGATCACGAAGTAATCAATGGCTAGGATTGATCCCGACACTTAGTCGCAAAATGGACTTATTTGGAGCATGCATTGAGTGAACTCGATGCACTCAACGCTCTTAACGCATGTTGTCCTTTTAAACACACTTGACGCCTGAGCACATTAACTCGGCGCACTTGACTCCTGGTCATGTCTCAGCACACTCGATGCCTGAACCCTTATTCTAATTTTCTTTGATGCATCCTGCAGAGATTAAAACTACCTACAATAAGCACAAGCAATATGTGGAGCTACTGAAGCTGGGCTAAATTCAACATACCTAATTCAAATTTAAGGTGTTGAATTTTGATTCATCTAGTGGTTTTAGTAAATATGTCATCCACTTGCTTATCTGTGGGGGCAAATTCAAGACTTATGTCTTTACTTTCCGCATGCTCTCTAACGAAGTGATACATAATCTCTATATACTTAGTCCTGCTATGAGAGATAGGATTCCTAGCAATAGAGATTTCACTAATTGAATCACAGTATAAAGGAGTGTTACTTATCTTTAGATTATAATCCTAGAGCTGGTGTTGGATCCACAACAGCTAAGCACAGTAACTTCCTGCTGATATATACTCTGACTCAGCCATTGAGATTGCAACACTAAGTTTACTTCTTGCTGCTCCAATATACAAGTCTTCCACCCAAGAACTGACAGGAACCTGAAGTACTTTTCCTATCCTCTATATAGCCTGTAAAATATGCATCTGAATACCCAGTTAGATCAAAATCTCTATTCCCAGGGTACCATAGGCCAAGATCTGTAGTGCCCTTAAGATAGCTCAGAATTATCTTAATAACAGAATAGTGAGACTCCTTAGGGATTGCCTGGTATCTAACATAACCACATGTAACATATATGATGTCTGACCTACTAGCAGTGAGATAGAGGAGGGAGTTAACTATGTATCTATATAAGGATTAATCAATGAGTTTCCCTGTCTCATCCTTGTCTATTGACCTATTTGACCCCATGGGAGTTTTCATTGTGGAGGCACTCTCCATACCAAAAAATTTTAATTAACTCCCTAGTGAACTTAGATTAAGAGATGGACAATCCATCCTCAGTCTGTCTTAATTGGAGGCCCAAGAAGTACTTAAGCTCACCCATACTGCTCATCTCAAATTTCCCTTGCATAAGTTTGGCAAACTTCTTGGAAAGGTTATCATTTGTAGACCCAAAAATTATGTCATCTACATAAATTTGGATTCCCTTAAGAATAAAGTCTTGTTTATCTTTCCCTTGAGAATTTGTTCTAAATTAGAAAGCTAGACAGGGTTTCATACAAAGTCCTAGGGGCTTGCTTTAAACCATACAAAGCTTTCCTAAGTCTATAAATATAATCAAGAGATTTAGGATTAATAAAATATGATGGCTACTCAACATAGACTTCTTCCCTTAATTCACCATTGAGGAAGACTGACTTCACATCCATCTGGTAGACTTTGAATCCCCTATGAGCAGCATATGCAAGGAATAGTTATATGGCTTCTAGCTAGCTACTAGGGCAAAGGTTTGATCAAAATCAATACCATCTTCTTATTTATATCCTTTCGCCACCATCCTTGCTTTATTCTTAATTATAACACCATTTTAATCAAGCTTATTCTGGTAGATACACTTGGTTCTAATGATGTTATGACTTTGTGTTCTAGGAACCAGCTTCTAGACCTTACATCTCCTGAACTGGTTCAGTTCTTCTTGCATTGCCACAATCCAAAACTTGTCTATGTTGGACTCTTCAAATCTTTTGGTCTCAATTTGAGACAAAAAGCTAGAGTACATAGCTATGTTCAGGCTTCTGCTCCTTATTGTGACCCTTGGCTGGCATCTCTAATAATCTGATGTCTGGGGTGATCTCTTAGATGCCTAACTGATGGGGGCATTCTTCCTTCACCATTTTGAGCTTCAATGGTTGGATCTTGTTGTACTTTATCCATATCATGTGCGCTAAGTTCTTCTTCTGAAATGCACACTCCTTCTTCTTCACAACTTGATTTATAGATGATCTTCAATGGCAGGGTAGTGGGAGAGGCTTCCTTGATGGATAGTTTGTCCATCACCAATTTTATACCTGCAGATCTTGATGAGAAGCTTGGTAGCTCATTGTTAATCATAGAAGATTCATCAAATACTACATTTATAGACTCTTACACAACTAGATTTTTCAAGTTATAGACCCAATATGCTTTGCTATGATTACTGTACCCAATCATCATAGGATTTGGCAGCAAACTTAGTTAGGTAAGATTTCCTATTTTTGAGCACATAGCTTTGCTTCCAAAGATCCTGAAATAGGCAAGGCTTGGTTTTATGCCCTTCATTATCTCATAGGGAGTCTTCTTGTGATCCTTGGTGATAGAAGCTCTATTCAGGACATGACATGCAGTATTTACTGCCTCAGCCCAGAAGTATTCTAGGAGAGATGTGTCACTTAGCAATGCCCTGCCAGCTTTTATGAGAATTCTATTTTTCCTCTCAGCAATCCCATTTTGTTGGGGGTGTTCTAGGAGAATAAAATTCTTGGTGAATCCCTTGTTCTTCACAGAATATTGTCTTGCCTTCAGATTAGAATTCAGTGTCATGGTCACTTCTGATTTTGACCACAGTACTGTTTAATTCATTCTGAATTTGTTTAACAAAGGTCCTGAGGATATTAAGGATTTCAGACTTTTTCTTAAGAAAGAAAACTCAAGTAAACCTAGAGAATTCATCAACAACCATAAGAGTGTAGACTTTCCTACCTAGACTATAAACTTATATAGGATAAAAACAAGTCCATATGTAGGAGGTATAAAACACCACACAGATTCTTTGGCCACAATGCACTTAAAAGAAGCTTTGTTCCGCTTTCCCTTTTGGCATGCAGAGCAAATGCCCTCCTTGGTGCACTTCATTTTGGGACTAATCCTGGCCAACTCTTCACTAAAGAGCTTACTGATGGTCTTATAGTTCAACTGGGCTAGTCTATTATGTCATTGAACATAGTATGAGACTTTCTCATTTGCAACTAGACATATAGGAGAGTCTTTACTTAAACATAGAAAGTTTGAACAATAAACATTTCAAGTCCTAGTGCTTATCAAGATGACCTCTTGGTCACTTGACCTCTTAATTTGACACTCATCCTTATGGAATATAATGGCATAGCCTAGGTCATATAGGTGTCTTATGTTAATCAGGTTGTGTTACAACCCATCCATATAAGCTACTTTTGAAATTGAGACTATGCCATTGGTAATCATACCATATCCCTTAGTGACTCCTCTGTTTGAACCTCCAAAGATGACTTTAGGTCAATTCTTCATAGGAGTATAGTCCTTTAAGTGGCATCTTATTCCAGTCATATGCCTGGAACATCCACTATCCAAGTACCATATAGGAGTATTGTTGGGTATTGTATCCACAATAACCTAGATTTGTGTGAAGTCACTCTTAAACTAAGTTGAATTAACTATGTATTTGATGTTATTCTGTAGTTGAGTGTTTGCAGGTCATTATTGTTAAGTGTAGACCAATATTAGTTTACAATGAGTCACTAAACACAGAACCATGCAATGTAATCCATTATTGTGTGACCCATGGTGTTGACTCATGTGTAACCTCTCTATTGGGATGCACTTCATTTTCAAGTACTAAAGTAATGGAAGAAAGGAAGGGTTGCTGGTTTTCAACAAAGAAGAATTAAATTTTTAGATAAAATTTTCTAAGTACATTTCTCGAGAAGATAAAGTGTATTTCTCAAAAAGTCTAAGTATAGTTCTCGAGAAAGCAAAGCTATTCTAGAGAAACCTTAAGACTTCTCAGAAAATTCTCAGAAACAATCTTTAAGTCTTTTCTCGAGAAAGTCTTGAATAATTCTCGAGAAGCCAAGTATAGTTCTCGAGAAAGCAAAACAGTTCTCGCAAAGTCAAAATTATTTCTCGACAATCTAAGTATTTTTCTCGAGACTTCTAGTTCCTTCTTGAGAAATCAGTTCTTCTATTCAAAGAATTTGAGTTAAGTATTTTCTCAAGAAGGCTATGCCATTTCTCGAGAAAGCAAATCCTTCTTGAGAAATCATATGTCTTCTCGAGAAATAGGGTTGCAGAAAACTTCTTTTTAAACTATCTGACGAGATTTCGATATAACCTAAGTTCCTTATGATTGGTCCACGTGGATATTTCCTTAATGATTTCAGACCATTAGATGAGGTTCTATAAGAAGTCCTTTCAGAGGAATCGCTAACCCTAATAACATTTCAGAATCGTAATCGCAATTTTCAAATCGGGAGAAGTCGTACCATCATCGTCGTTCTTCACTATCGCTCTTCTCTCGATCCAGCGATTCCAAGAAGAAAAGATTTGACAGATCATAGATTCAAGTTCTTCAAACATCTACTTGATCGTGTCGGTTCCTAAGCATTTCAGAACAAAGTTTTCTCGGGATTTCTTCCTCAAATTCTTCATAGAGATTTTCAATTTTCAGGAATGAAGAACCTTAAAGATTTCAGATCTGAAAGTATAAAGTTTCTATTGTTGTTGTAACAATTATTTTAACTCTTGTAGGAGCTTTGTTCTCCGAGTTTGTAGGAGATTTATTCTCTGAGTTTGTAGGAGTGTGTTCTCTGAGTTGTAGGAGTGTGTTATCTCTGAGTTATAGGAGGATTGCTCCGAGTTATAGGATTGTTGCAATCCGAGATTTAGTGAAGTAGTTGAGGCTAGCCATGGTGCTAGATAGGCGAGGTGGAAATTCGACGTACCCAAGATTGGAGAACCACTATAAATTCCTTGTGTCATCTGGGTTATGCTTGGTTATTTTCTGTGTAGATTACTATCAAGTTTTTATCCTGCAAAAGACGTAGAACTCACCTATTAACCCCCCTCTAGGTGATTTAGGTAAGCAACTAGATACTTCAAGTATGGGTTCTTGTACTATCCTATAAAACATAATTTAGGTAACATTAGGACCCTATGAGGTTTTATGTCCTTGGTGCATATTAGTCTAAAATTGAACGTGTCTACCTGTAGCTTTTCTGACTGGAAGACTAACTCTTGATCTAGGCATATTTGAATTGTGTCAGCAATCTATGGCAAAGTCACCCACTTTACCACAGCACCAACACTCATGGATATTATCTGAACAGGTCTGGTAGATTGCATGTTTGTTGCTAACTGTTCAGAAGGAAGAGCAACTTCCTTATACTTGTTTCTTTTAGCAACAATCTGACTGAAGGTGGGTCTGTTAGTTGAAGAGCATGGTTTATTTTGAGTTCTACCAGTAGTGGTCTTCTTTGCAGAAGACATACTGTTGATGGCCTCAGAAATACCCAAGTCAGGCTTGCTGACAGACTTGCCCTTGGATTGAGTGTATGCTGAGAGAACTTGAGAGAGGACACTGCCTTATTCTAGAGTGTGGGGGCTAGAGCACCAAACACAAATGGTCCATTATGTGCTATTTGAATTTCCTCATATGGGGCCTTAAAGGCATTCATCCCCTTACCATATCTTCCACCATAGTTGTGAACATTTTTGTTCACACTAGTGGACCTTCCATTCAACTAGTGACCATAGATACTTTCTTGGTCATAATTGTTTGATGGAAACACTACTTTCTTGAAAGAGATGGGAGGCTGAATTGGAGCTTTGCCTTTCCCTTTGAAATGGCCAACTCTAGGGTTCCCCTTAAATCTCAAATCCCTCTTATCCTTTTGGGAGTAGAAGGAATCTATTAGGTGTAACACTGTATTGGGATTTGAATATTTAGCCACAATCCTTTTCTCCTGTTGGATCTTCTCTTCAAGATCTAGAATAATTGTGTTCTTGTGGTTAATGGTCCCAATCTGGATGATTGTGATAGCCTTCAGTTGGCTGACTTCCCTTATTTTTTGTTCCAACAAAGATGATTAGTCAAACTTTAGGGAAGCAGCTAGCTGTAGGGAAATGATCTCCTCAGCTTGTTTCTTGGCCAACTTCTTACTTCTTTTAGAAGCATCCAAAAGGGCACCATACTTGTCAATCAATTGATTGACATCTTCCTCAGATTCTGACCATCTTCATCACAGGATGATGATGCATTAGAATTGGACTTCTCTCATAGTCTAAACCAAATGAGGAGATGGACAGTGAGTATACCTTATCTGGACTATGCTGATCCTTGCTGGATTCTTCATATGACATGTCCATTAGCCCATATCAGCCACTATCATCTTCATCCACCTCTGCATCACTGCCTGAATGTGATAGAGGGTCCCTAATTCCTATCCTAGTAGCAGGATAGTCTTCTTCTACATCAGCAATAACAATAAACATCCCAACATAGGCTTCTTCTTCTTCAAAATCTGGAGAAGATGAGTCACTCTGACTACATCTCTTTTCATTCTTGACAATGAAGTTCTTTTCTTCCTGCCCTTGTGTGGTGGTGCTTTTTCTCTCCAGTCTCCTTTCTCTTGACATGACAGCCAGCTATGACATATCCTAGCTTACTGTAGCAATAGCAAATAACTTTAGAAGAAAACCGTTTACTGGGTTTAGAATTATACATGTCTCCTTTGGAGAAATTCTTGTCAGGCTAGTAGTGATCCTTCTTGTGATGAGAGGAGGAGGATGGTCAGTTCCTCCACTATTTACTCTTCAGCATCTTATGAAATTTCCTAGAGAAGGTAGCAAACTCTCCATCAAACATATTATTGTCTAAGGTGCTTGGTTCAGTGTCATCTGAGTCAGCAGGCCTCCTTGGAGGAGAGGCAATCCTCTCCTTGCTCTTCTTGGATCCCTCAGCCTTGAAGGACACTGCCTTATCCTCAGCATGTGATATGATGATGGTCTCCTCCTCCTTTCTGGTAGATAGATGCATCTTATAGGAGAGCAACTTTCCAAATAATGTGTGAAGGGGAGTTTTAGCTAGCTTTGCCACCTCCCTGATGGCACAGATCTTGGTGTCCCAGTCTCTGGTAAGATATCTAAGTAACTTGTCATTTAGCTCATAATTTTTGAATAGCCTCCCATAGGTCCTCAGCTCATTTACTATTCTAAAGAATTTTTCATAGCATTCAGCTATGTTGTCCATCTTAGACTTCCTGAAGGCTTCATACTCTTGATTAAGCAGGGATTTCTTGTCATCCCTGACTTCTTCAGTCCCTTCCATGTAGACCACTAATGTATCCCATATCTCCTTGGAAGTTCTACAATAGACAAGGTTCTGGAAATTTTAATCATCAATGACACTTACTTTATGTTTTGTTCCCTCTTGTCCATGGTTGCTAATATGACCTCATCCTCGGTCATTTCAGAATACTTCTTAGGTGTATGGACAGTTGCATCCAGAACTGGGACCTTCATGGGGATAAAGGGTCCCTCTTGAATTGTTATGAAGATTCTAGGGTCAGATGCCTCCATAAACATCCTGACCCTTTCCTTTCAGATCTCAAAGCTCCCTTCCTGTAGATAGGAAGTTTCATGGAGCCCAACTCCTTATAGTTCTCTCCTAAAAAAAAGATATACTTATGTTACTCTTAGAGATCAACTCAAACTATTATTTCCTTGAGCAACCTCCTCTGATACCACTTGAAAGTCTTAAGTTTCAAGAGTAGCTAAAAACCTAGAGGGGGTGAATAGATTTTTAAGTATTTTGTACTTTTTCTATTATAGATGTGTTGTGATTTATTTAAACTTAGCTTTTAAGACAATCACAAACAACACACATGAAATTTATAGTGGTTCCCCAGATTATGGGTACATCCACTGTCCCTCCACCTTTCTAAATGTATGTTAGATAAGGCAACTTCTCCAACTAATCTAATTGATCTTACAACTCAGATCAATCAGGATATCTCTGAGACTCCTCCAAGTCCTAAAACTCAGGCACACAACACTACCACTCAGAGAAATAATCTCCTACCACTCAGGCCCATGGGCCCTACCTCAGACTTTAATTCAAAGTCCTACAACTCAGATCCAAACCTGGATCCTACATCAGATTCACCCCTTGAATCCTACAACTCAGATCTACTTAAAGACATACACTCAGCCTTTATAAGTTTAGGCTTACACTCAAATCAAAATGATCCTATAGAAGAATAGTTGGTTGATGATGTTTAACACCAGAGCAAGGATCTCTGTGTCTTCTTCCTTCTGAACAGAAATTAACTCTGTCCTTTCTCTTCACAGCTTCAAGATGGTTCTTCAGGAAGGTACAGCTTGAGCTGTGAAATAACTACTGTTAGGGTTTGTCTTTACTGTAACTTCTACCTCAGAATATTTACTCTGAACTTACTGATGAAGATCAACAGCTAACTGTTTGCACTTTTAGATCAGTGACTTGAATAACTTCTCCAAGCTCTACAACTTAGTCGAAAGGAAGATGATGAAGTTCAGTTCTTTCCAAAAGTTAAGTTTAATTTCTATGATCTGATTCCTTTTTTATCCGTCATCCAACGACTCTTTTGAGCATCGGGACAACCAGTAGTTGGTATCTGCAACCTTGTTTTTGCATTAAATGTAGTACAACAGGCAAGTAGTGTCTTTTGTCATGTACTGTACACTTCCCGCAATATTTGAAATTCTGCTGACATCAGCACCTGTGGACTTAGTCAAATTCAGACAATTCAACATAGGTGTGAGTGAAGGCTTGTCACTCAATGCCAAAACACTTAGCCAATTCTATGCAGTACAAGGCATTGAGTGATCAGTCATCACTCAACGAATATAGACTTGTGTGGTCTAACTGATTAGGCATTGAGTGAACCTTCATCACTCAATGGATTTGGACTTAGTTGATTTTTCTCTGTATGGAGGCATTGAGTGAGTTGTCTTCACTCAACGCTTTCAGCCTTGCCCATCATTTTGCTGAGGAGTTGAGTGAACAGCCTTCACTCAACGCTTTTATACTTAATTGAATTTTCTCTTAAGTTGGCATTGAGTGAACTGCCTTCACTCAATGCTTCTGGACATAGATAGATTTTCTGTCCACATCTTCCGTGGCTTTGACATCCTAAGCTCCACTCAACGCTTTACTCATCTAGCGTCGAGTGAGCTATCCTCACTTGACTCTTCTGGACTTAGCCAGATTTCTACCTTGGCAATGTTGAGGCTTTGATGTTATAGTCTTTACTCAATGCTTATGGTTATCTGGCATTGAGTGAACTACCTTCACTCGATGCCTGTGGACTTAGACAGATTTCTGCCTTACCAACATCTCTCCTTGTGTCCACCTATCATTGTTACTTAGATAACCTGTCTAGTCAGTGTAAAAAGTAACCACCTACATATAAAGAACTTATAGCATGCATCAGATACAAATGTGTGTATACAATTATCCTATAGGCCTTCTTCATATTTGGGACATTGTGATCAATGGACCCAACAATCATTTCTCACATCACATATAAGCACATAATGTCAGATTAAACAACAATGAACATACTAAAACATAATGTATTACATCACAAAATAACAAATTCGGATAATCACTGTCGTCGAGCGATAGTAACTATCGCCTCATGATAGCTCAAGAAACCTAAACATGTAGAAAATTAAATTAAAACTCTCAATCCTCACTGGTGGCTGTTTGGTCTTCACTTAAGCATTGATCTCAACGCTTTTTTGGTCATCTCATTCGTCGAATAGAGTGATGAGGAGGATCCTCCACTAAACTCCCCGACTCTTTTCTTCTACTGGGTTAGCTTTGAGTTTCAAGCCTCGAGCAATGAAATTCATAAATTTCTTGATTCCTTTAAGACTTATCGTCGTCTTGGCATATTGGGTCCTCCAAGTCATAAAAACTGTCTATTATCTCGCATAGTGATCCATCTCGAGGAAGTGGAGGTACTGTCGATGTAGGTGCTTAACCTCTAGTCGGTCGTGGTACGATTGAAGTGGATGCTTCACCATGCCCTGATAGGAATCCAGTAATCTCTGTATTATAAATTGGAGGAATACAGCCATATACATATAAACTTTGATGAATCCATTTATACTTCGAGTATATAACTCGCTGAATTACACTTCCGAATGGAAGCGTGTTAAATTTCTTTCTCAATGGATCCTTCATCTTATGAGTGTAGTGGATCACAGATAATACTAAATCTACGACATCAAATAGCTCCTTCTCTAAAATCTTATAAGTAACCAATGTGAGTTTTGTAGTGATCTTTGTAGTGTCTCCTCCCTTCAATAATATAGTATTCCTATGTATGTCCTGCACCATGTATGCATCAGGAGTGAGAGTCATTGTGGAATGGATCAGTGTTTTTGTTGCAGTTCCATGGAGAAGTATATTCGTCTGTGTCTAATCTCTATCCTTATGATAATTCTCCACTATATCAAGCACATTCTCACAATCTATTAAACCAAAGTCATTCCTCAAGTCTTCATGAGTGATCTCAACTATTCCACTTCGGATATGAGATCTCACTCCTTCATTCAATCTGGAGTGTGAGGGATCTTCCAAGTGATTGTAAAACTCCCACAGAAATACAGAACAAAATATATATGGGATGATCATAGACATTATACATGTCTGTGCTAGGAGATCGTAGATATATGTGTCTTGAGGAATGTCGAACTTCACAATTTAAGAAATCCCTATAGCCACTTTTTTGATCCCTGGAAATGATTAGTAAGTGAGTGTGGACTATTGGAAGAAATTTTTCTTGCTTTTGAACTGAAATCCATTCCTATAATTATCCCACAAATCAATTAAAAGACAAATTTTACTATTGTCGGGCGATAGTGACTGTAACCGGGCAATGGTAGTTAAGCTTCTCCATCCTGAAATTTCTTTCAAAACTTTCAGATCTTTGTGTCTACGACTACATTCACTCAAAACCAACCTAAAACTTAAATATTTGCTAGAGATCTACTAGATCTATGCAAATCTAACCCTAACTCTTAAGTTTTCTTAAAACCATTTCAAATCTCTTTTAATCCCAAAATTTTCTTCATAAAAACACTTTTTAATCCCAAAGAACTCTCACAATAGCAACCAAAAATAAAAAACTACAAAAAATTTCAATAAAAATCATGGAGAATGCCTTTGATCCAAAGCTTTCGCAGGTGTCACCTTCGATTCTCGTGTTAGGGTTACAAGAAAAAAATGGAAAGACTGAAATCTGGACTGATATCTGGACTGATATCCACCCTTTTATATAAAAACACTATCGCGGCACAATATCGATATCGCTCGCGATAATGACTTGGTTCTTCAGAATTGCAATTTCTTTATCCACTCTTATTGGTTGTATACTACACATAGTTTAGACATATGATTCCAACACTTATTTGTTGGTTTGTGCTTTTCGAAAGTAGTTCAATGTGCTTTTCATTTTCTCATGTCTCATATAACATTGTATACAAACTTTCATGCTTTGAATATTTTCTCTTTTATAGTGGATATGTGTATAGTAAATATTTTAAATTGTTTTTGCATGCCCCTAAGTATGAGTAATATTTTATAACTAATAATGATTTCACCTTTACACTTTTTGGTACTATACAAGTGTTCGTAAATTTTTCATCTACATGAATGTGTGTTTTTTAACATTACACTTTTGATATACACGCAATAACTTATTTATCATTGAATTTTGCACAATTTTATTTTACTTGAAATGACATTTTTAAAACAAATTATTATGTTGTGCTATACAAGTGGATTCGTAGTCCTGAATAAATGATCACAGCTGAAAAAAGGAAACAAAAAATGTTATTAAAAATAAAATAAAAATCTAATAATATGTTCAAGATACTCCATCAAGCACTACTCACCCTCATGATAAGTCTTCATTAGCATTGTGAGGTTGAGCAACTTGAAAAAAATTTCAAAGTACCTTATGCACACATTTCTGGCCATTTTTCTTTTCTCTAACGTGTAACAGATTCATACATGACCATCAGGTTATCTTGTGTATAGTCATTATTATGTGTTAATATTTCACAATTTCATGTGATTTTAATTACATCACTTGTTCATATATAACAAAGCACAACTTCTACACATTATTATCTATTATAAAATTTCTTCTCATGAGAATTGGATTGAAAATGATTTTAATATTTATATGTCACATTTTATCCTTTCTTTAGATATTTTTGGCATGGATCAAACAATATTTTTCATTACTTTATCTTTTATTGCATACACTTGTTCACTTTATTTGTCATCACAAATAAAAATTTTCATGTCTATTTATGTCCAGTATATTTTCGCTAATGCCTTTCATTCAATTTCTTTACAAATTATTTCTATAATTTTCTCATATTTCCACTTTCATATCTTTTGTTAATAACAAAAGGGGAGAATATCGAAAGAACTAGAACTAATTCTATTGTTAATGGTGGATAGCTTACATTAAGGGGGAGTATTCTCTTTATCTTACCTTTAATAAACATTTAAGGTCATATATTAAGGGGAAGTAATATAACTTAATAAACATTTAAGGTCATCCATTTTATGGGAGCATGTACACTTCAAGTACTTATGTTGCTTATCATATTTGTACACCCTATTATATACCTCATAGTGCTTTTCTTTCTAAGAGGATTTGTTATTATCAAAAAGGGAGATTGTTGGAGCATGCGTTCCGCACTCCTTAGTTTGAAAATAACAAATCCCAAATGTATTTGATAATAGTGTGTTGTGGTGTGCATATATAACATGTATAATACTGATAATTTTGGATGGGCGACATACATCAGTTTTTACAAAGTTAAGCTATTGCAGGCGATTGTTATAACTATCTCGTGTTAGCATGATGACATCAGCCATGACGTAGGCCACGATTCAGAGAAGTAGGCACGATGCGCATTATCGCAGATACCGCCTGGCGATATCGTGTTATCGCGGCGCGATAGTCCCACGATCGCACATGATCTATAGTGTCTCGATGCGATAATTGCAGAGTGGGACATGTGTCAACCATTGGAGTTATCGGAGGCAACATCACGCTACCGCCGCACGATAGTGGAAAAACTATAAATTGGTTGAACTTTGGGAATTTGATGTTACACACCTCCAGGAGCTTTAATTTTGTGTATCTCCAGCCAGATAACTCCGTGGAACCAGAAAACTTCCTAAGTATTCGAGAAATATCAAGAACAAAGTAGGGACTGTTCATGAATCTCATCTCCGACGATCTTCACAAGGATTTTTCGGCCTCTTCAGCACTCAAGACCTGAGTGAGTTTTAATTCTCAGATTCTTTTTTCTTTTTCATTCTCTTTGTAATCGGTAGAGAATTCTCCACCTTGTGAGTGACGACTAGGCATGTGTGTGGTTTAGGGGAAAATCATCATCGTGTGTGCATCAACTAGGTCATGGTGAGATTTAGGGGAGGCTAATTATTGTATCTAGGGAGAGATATGCTTTAGTTGGCGGTCCTTTGGAGAAGGACCGATAAATTCAAAAAGGAGATTTTAGTTTTTTCATCACGGCCTCGATTTTAAGCTTTATTGAAATATTTTGTTTGAATTTTTTTATCACTTTTGAAATAAACTTGCATTTCATTTTATCATAAATCTCATAGTGATTTGTTATAATTATTTGGTTGTGATTAAGCTTTCTTGATTCTAGAAAAATTTGGCAAAGTAATTTGTTAATTCGCAAAATTATTATTTATCCTTATTAGCCCCCCCCCCCCTCCCTCTAAGGGTGCCTCAAGATCCAATAGTTTGGTTTTTCCGGTGACCTTAGGGTTCCGGCAAGGAGGTATGCTCGACTAAGCTTATGTGGAGGCGAGGGGGTGTGCATGGCCTTATATAGATGGGGAGGAGTTCAGGTTTGGGTTTGTGGCCGATATTTGATAAATCCCATAGGAGAAAAATGCCATCCTCCTCTTCCAACTATTCTAGCCAGGTGGCATTCATTTGGAGGCACAGTACCATCCATGTGGAAGCATCATAAAGGGCGGGGGGAAGAGATGGGCTTTAGTAAAAGAGAAAGTAGAGGGGAGAGGGTGGACTCCTCTTAGCCCAAGGCTCACCCAAGCATGCTGGTTTTAGTGGCCCATGAATGAAGAAGGTAGGGTCCAATTCATCAAGGTCGGGTCAAAGTTGGGGTATCGTGCAATAATTAGTGCATACACTTTTCGGTGCACGATAGGGCTTGGTTTGACCACAGATTGACCACCCATCATCAAAATTGACTGAGACAAACTATGTTGACTTCGTATTGACCATACAAATCCAACGCCACAGACCGGTGTCAAATCAAATTTTTTTTGCTAAATATCCAAAAATTTTTGCATCGTGGCGCACTAAAAATATCAAAGTGGTCATATTTTCCGCCTGACTTTGAATTACAAAACAACAAGTTCCATCATACTCATATTTACAATACGAAGACATAAGAACTAACAAAAACTCATATTGGAGTTCATTAACTCAACGTCCTCAAATAGGGTCACCTCCTACCTCTTTTGGGCCTTGGGTAGAGGTTTGAGTCACTTTTATTGGGTCCACTAGGGTTTTAGTGACCCAATAAAATTCGGGATGTTATATTGGGGTTGTATATAATCCCTGCTCTTTTCAAGCAATCTTGGAGCTCAGAAAGAAAAACATCAAACCAACTATTTGGCAAGGCCTTCTAACAAGGTTCAACCTTTGTGCAGTGCTCGTCAGAACCCCGTCCATCCCTAGATCTCTACAAATAGAGGGGGGAGATGATCCTCGGATGCCCTTTCTAGATCATTGCGAGATGTCATTCACAACCGATAAAAATCGCAAAGAAATTTCTGTTCCTGGGGGAGGTGCTCGGCCCCCTGCCCTCGTCTGCCAAAAAATATCAGTATTATGTCAATGATGAGGAAGCTGGTCGCTGGAAGCCAAAGAAGAAAAAATAACAAAGAAGGCCCACTCCCACAGGGGAGTGGTCCTTTACTTCCAGCGAGAGTCAAACCGCCCACGTCTAGCCCTCGATAATCTTGGTTGCCACTCAAGAGGAGCTAGACAAAATGGGCCTGGGCGAGGATGCTGATGCCCAGGCAGGTGAGTCTTCTCACCTCGTCCTCCGCAAAGTGATCTTCCAGCAAGTGCTCTACCCTAAACTAAGGCAGATTAACTTAGCGACGTGTTGGCCACGCTATCCACTCCAACGATGTTATTCCTTCCACCGAGGTAATTTCCCCCTCGTTCGTGCCATCTGAAGTCAGCCGCTCCTCTGAGGTATTGAAACATCCTGTGAGGTACAGAGTGTGTGGCTAAAGGTCCCCGTCCCCTCCAGTCTCATTCATGGTCAATTCTTCTGATGAGCTCCATTCCTATTATAGATAAAATGCCATTAGTGAACCCTGATGGCCCGAGCAACGCCTCGTCGAGTGGAAGCCACCCGCTAACTACATAGTCCGTAGCCCCGAGCTCTACGACTCACCACACGATGTGGCTACATATGGGTATTGGGAAGCTGATTCACAACTCGACGCTTCCTCCCGCATTAAACACATTAGCCAGTACTCACTACTCGTCACCCGCTAGGCCCGGGGCAACGCTGATCAACGCCATTAGTCTTCCACTTCACGAGTATTTGGAAAAGGTTGCCTCGGCGTATCTTAACCTAGAAATAAAGTTTGACTAACTGGAGATTTGCGATCCACACTGATGCTTGATCTTACTAGAGACTCATGTTGCCAGGTGGAAGAATTTGCCGACTGTCTGAACCTCACGGAGTCCACTTTCTATGCGATTAACCATATGGACTAGAGTCTGGGTATGGTGGAGCATTGTTAGGACTTTCTACACAATGAACTCCACGGGATTCGGGCGAGCATTGGTTCAATCAGGAAGCTAGTGAGAATGGACAACGACATCCATCAGTGTGAGGATCAGTTGGCTATGGCAAACGAGTCCCTTCGGTGAGCGCGTGAGCGAGGATGGTCGGGGCAACATGCCCAACCTGCAGATCGGACCAGGAACCTCCAGATGCCTTGATCTTCATTTATTCTATCTATTTTAGCATTTTTTGTCATTGTTTTGTAATAATTGATTGTCCTGACTCTCTATTTTATTTATAATAAGCTCGTCATTATGAGCTTATAATTTGATGTTTTGTAGTTTGAGTTTTTTAACTTGTGATAATAGTTTGTGCTCTATGTTTGTGTTTGTGAGTATGCATAAGTTGGTCACCACATTTGTCCGATGTTGTCATTGCGGGCAAGTATACATGTCACGCTAAATGCGCAGGGCGAAGTTCTTTTAGTGACAAGCAGCCCGTGATGCGCCTACCAAAGATGCGAAGGGACCCCCCCTGCTTTTGTCTATAAATAAGAGGGAAGGGGGCAGAATGAAATTATTTTTTGTGGAACCCACCTTTGCTCATTCACTCTTTCTTCGCCATCTGATACTTGCTTCTTGTCACAAGTTGTTCAGTATGGTTTCCACCGAGGATGCGCATGTTTGCAAAGTCAACCACACTACGACATTTAGGGATGTAATCTTCAAGAATCCTATTACGGATAGCGCTGACCATAAAGATTTCATGTAGCAATTCTTTCCACCAACCGAGTAGGGCCTTCGCGTGAAGATACCCTGATCCTTAGAGTGCATCAACTTATTCTTCCTAGATAGGGTTGTTCCGCCGATTCAGAACTTTGAGGTCGGCCTCTGCCTTCCCTTATGATCGAAATTCTGCGATATTCTCCATCACTTCGGCCTGATTCTAGCCCGGATCAATCCTAACAGTTTGGAGATCACCGTTGGGTACCTTTCTTTCCTCAGGTCGGAAGATATCTTCTTTGATTTGGAGGTCTTCAAACACATCTTATCGATCGGGGAGACCAAGGAAGGAATCGTTTTATTCTCCATCCACACCTATATCGTCACTAGTATAGTGAACAAGGTACACTGCTGGACCGAGTGGTTTGTGGTTGTTAGCGGACCGATCTGCGATATCCTATGTTATAACACCCTATTACTAATTTGGGCAAGGATCACTATCTTTTTAGGAATTTGGTTTGACCTAGATGTATAGTTAAAAAGGTCAAATTAGAATGAGTCTAAGGCTTAGAACTTAGGTTTGAAGCTGCCCCCAGGACCATTCAATGATCAAGACTTAGAGCTGAGATAAAGACAATTTTCGTCGAGCTAAGTTCAACGAAATGTCAAACTCCGTTTGACGATCTCTGAGCTCAACTCTACTAAGTCGTCGAACTCCGTTAGACGATCTTCAAGCTCAGATCGACGATCTGCCTTCAGCTAGTTTCCAAGTCACTGAGCTCAATTCGACGATCTTCTAGCTCAGTTCGACGATCTATCCTCACTTATTCTTCAGGTCGCTGAGCTCAGTTAGACGATCGTAGAGCTCAGTTCGATGTTTTCTATCTGATGTTCAAATCCAATCTCTGAGCTCAGTTCAACGATCGTAGAGCTTAGATCGACGTTTTTCTGAGAGATCGACGACTTTAAGGATTCAAATTCAGTCGGCCTTTGGAATGTTTTTCAAATTCTCTCAGCATTTATTTCAAGAGATTTGTTAGCCATTTTCATTTATTCTGGAGCAAGTTTCAAGGGATTTTTCAGAGAATGTTTATTGGACTTTCCTCCATAAGACAAAATATTTATGGAAGACATTTATGACTGCTAACGGCTATCTTGGACAGAGGATCATCAGATAATAATATATCCAACAGCAGATCAAGATTAAGAATAGCTCAATACAAACATACACAGTATAGTCAGATCAACTCAGAGAAAAATCAAGTGATCAATCCTGAAGAGTTAGATTGAAAATTAGCATACTGAAAAGTGTTCATAGCTTCAACATCAAAGACTCCAGACAACTCATATTTCAACCTCTGCTAAAATCATCTTCTGCTGGAGATCTGAAGCTTCTGAAGGCCTATCACCCTAGCAAAGCTTTCACTCCTGAACCATTCTACATCTCAGGGGAGCTTTGACAACATCAACAATCCACTTGTCTTCTCTCATTTGATTTGAGATAGAGAAGACATCATCATCTCTTTCTTTTTCTTTCCTGCTGTAAAAGGGTTATCAAAATTCCCTTCAAAAGTTTTGAATATGGTTCTAAGAGCTTTGTCAAAACTCAGTGGTGGCAAGACACCTTATCAAAAAATCTAGATCTGGTTTTTGAGCACCTTATCAAAAGCTCATTGGTGCCCAGGACACCTGATCAACTCATCCTGTAGTGGATTCCTACCAAGGGTGGTAGAAGAGTGGATGTACCCAGGTTTTTGGGGAACCACTATAGATCCTTGTGTCTTCTGCTTACTTGTGTATATTCTTTGCTGTGTGTTGTGATTTTTATTTTACTGCCTTAGTTTTATTTCTACAGCAGAGCACCTTACACCTACACATAAATTAAGTCTTTACTTCTTTGCAATTTTAAATTGTAAATTTACATTAAAATACTCTATTGACCCCCCTCTAGAGTTGAGATAGATCTTTCTCTCACTTTCAATTGGTATCAGAGGCAGGTTGGTTGTTCATATAGGCTAACACCTGAACCAAAAGATCCTTAATAAGATCAATCTTTTAAGAGGGTTATTTTCATTATATCTAACTATATATAAAGACATGGCACAGAACAAAGATTATGCAAGCACCAGGCCTCAAGTGTGTAATCTATCCAAGTTTGCACTTTGGAAAGCAAGGATTAGACTTTATATAAATTCTATTGATAAAGACATATTTAATTCTGTTTTGACAGTGTGCCCAAGTCCACCAGCAAACTCAAGTACAAATGCTGTTCCACCTCCTTCAGGAACAGATGCTGAAATAAAGAAGTGGAAGACTATAGATGCCAAGGCCATGAATATCTTAGCTCAGACAATGTCTGATGAGATATTTCAGAAGGTAGCTGAATGCAACTCAGACAAAGAAATTTGGGACAAACTTTCTGAGATTGTCTTAGGATCTGCTGATGAGAGAAAAGACAGAAGATCCCATCTCATAACACAATATGAGAACTTCAAAAAGGGAGAATCTGGGTCAGTAGCAGACATGTACAACAGATTAAGTCTGATTGTTAATGAGTTAAAGACTCTGGATAAAGAAATCTCATTGACTGAGCTGAATGACAAAATCCTAATGTGTTTCCCCAGCACTTGGGATTCAAGAATCTAGCCAATCAAAGATGCCAGAAGTCTAAATGAGATTACCACTGAAGCTCTCCTGGGCAAGCTCAAATCTTATGAGCTGCTCATTAAAAATAGAGAAGAAGAACAGAAGGCTGTCTCACCAGTCACAAGGAAAGAGAAGTCAATAGCCTTCAAAGCTGTTGAGGACCTGCCTGAAGAAAAGATCACAGGCAATGAGGAGCTACTCGGCTTATTGGCCAAAAGATTCTACAAAATGGCCAGAAAAGACTTCAGAAAGAGATCATACAAGGGACATAATAAGCCAAGGTATGATAAATCAAATAACAACAAGGAAGTTATATGTTTTGGTTGCAGGAAACCAAGCCATATTGTGCCTGACTGTCCAGAAAACAAAAACAAGGACAAGAAAGATAGAAGAGAAAGAAGAAAGGAGAAAGACTTTAAGAAGAACAGCTCAGACAAACCCTCCTCCAGCAAGAACAAACATACAAGGAAGGGATTTATTGCTGAGACATGGAGTGAAACTGAAGAGGATTCTAAAGCTTCATCTAGCTCCAGTGATGATGAGGATGATGCTGATGAAAAGGAATTTTGCATGATGGCTATCAATGCCTCTTAATTAGATTCAGAAGCAGAAGAGTCAGAGTAAAATTCAGAAATTCAACTAGAAGAAGACAAGATAATCAATTCATTTGATTTCAGTTCTGAGGATTTTAAACATGAGTTTAAAGTACTATGCCTAGATCTATTAGAGTCTGAGAAGGAAATCATTTCCCTCAGAAAACAACTGTCTGAGTATAGCACTTTAAAATCAGAGAACCTCAAACTCTCTGAAGAGTTAGAATACTATAGGGAGCAGATAGCTTCACTGAAAAGTGAACTATCCAAGGCCAAGCAGTTTGAAGAATCCCTTAATGGGAGAAGCATCAAACTGATGGATATCAAAAGCACGGTGAACTCTAGACTTAATAGTACACTGGGCTTGGGAGCTTCATCCAGCCAGGCTATAGTTCTGACAACTCCAATCAAATTTATCTCTGATAAAGGGAAGGAAGTTGTAGAGGTAGCTAGGAAGAATGCAGATTTGCCAAAGAAAGTTATAGTTCAACAGAATGCGCCGAACAAAGCTCGACGATCGTCGAACGGCGCTCGACAATCCAAGACAAAATCGTCGAACTCAGCTCGACGACACCTGAACTCTGAACTCCAGGACAATCGATCTTCGAACAGAGCTCGACGATCTGACCCAAGATCGTCGACCTCAGCTCGACAATCGTCGAACGGAGATCAGGGCTTTGAACAATCTTTCAAAGGTATATCTAGATTCAATCCTAGAAGTCCTGCATCCCAAGGTTTCAACCCCTATACTGAATGGACAGTACCTCCTAGGAGATACCATCCTGAAGGTTATAAGAGTCAACTTGGGATGTCTTTCATTTCTGAATTTAAAGGATATCAACCTAGGCCCCAAGGTAAACTGGGTCAAAAACATGTAAATTCCTGTATGTACAAGTGAAGACCTATCCAACATCAAACCAGCTATGGTATCTGGATAGTGGGTGCTCAAAGCACATGACAGGTAACAAGGACAACTTCACATCCTTTAGAGCCAAGCTTGGACCCAAAGTAATTTTTGGTGATTCCAACTTTGGAACAACAAGAGGATATGGTGCAGTCCAAATTTCGTCGAGCTCAGTTCAACGAAACGTCGAACTCTATTTGATGATCTCTGAGCTCAACTCTGCTAAGTCGTCGAACTCCAGTCGACGATCTTCAAGCTCAGATCGACGATCTGCCTTCAGCTAGTTTCCAAGTCACTGAGCTCAATTCGACGATCTTCTAGCTCAGTTCGACGATCTATCCTCACTTATTCTTCAGGTCGCTGAGCTCAGTTCGATGATCGTAGAGCTCAGTTTCGACGTTTTCTATCTGATGTTCAAATCCAATCTCTGAGCTCAGTTCAACGATCATAGAGCTCAGATCGACGTTTTTCTGAGAGATCGACGACTTTAAGGATTCAAATTCATTCGGCCTTTGGAATGTTTTTCAAATTCTCTCAGCATTTATTTCAAGAGATTTGTTAGCTGTTTTCATTTATTCTGGAGCAAGTTTCAAGGGATTTTTCAGAGAATGTTTATTGGACTTTCCTCCAGAAGACAAAATATTTATGGAAGACATTTATGACTGCTAACGGCTATCTTGGACAGAGGATCATCAGAGAATAATATATCCAACAGCAGATCAAGATTAAGAATAGCTCAATACAGACATACATAGTATAGTCAGATCAACTCAGAGAAAAATCAAGTGATCAATCCTGAAGAGTTAGATTGAAAATTAGCATACTGAAAAGTGTTCATAGCTTCAACATCAAAGACTCCAGACAACTCATATTTCAGCCTCTGCTGAAATCATCTTCTGCTGGAGATCTGAAGCTTCTGAAGGCCTATCACCCTAGCAAAGCTTTCACTCCTGAACCATTCTACATCTCAGGGGGAGCTTTGACAACATCAACAATCCACTTGTCTTCTCTCATTTGATTTGAGATAGAGAAGACATCATCATCTCTTTCTTCTTCTTTTCCTACTATAAAAGGGTTATCAAAACTCCCTTCAAAAGTTTTGAATCTTGTTCTGAGAGCCTTTTCAAAACTCAGTGGTGGCAAGACACCTTATCAAAAAATCTAGATCTGGTTTTTGAGCACCTTATCAAAAGCTCATTGGTGCCCAGGACACCTGATTAACTCATCCTGCAGTGGATTCCTACCAAGGGTGGTAGAAGAGTGGATGTATCCAAGTTTTTGGGGTACCACTATAGATCCTTGTGTCTTCTGGTTACTTTTGTATATTCTTTGCTGTGTGCTGGGATTTTTATTTTACTGCCTTAGTTTTATTTCTACAGCAGAGAACCTTACACCTATACATAAATTAAGTCTTACTGCTTTGCAATTTTAAATTGTAAATTTACTTTAAAATACTCTATTAACCCCCCCTCTAGAGTTGAGATAAATCTTTCTCTCACTTTCATCCTATTCGCCCCTCTGTAGCCTCCAGATAATGTCTTTCTTACCCCCACTCTGGAGGGAGCGGCCAAGGAGCTTTGATCGTCCATCATTGGTAGGAAGTTTGATATTGCCTTTTGGCAGCGTGATGCCACCACCCTGGCCTATATTAACCAAGTAATATGTATTCATAGTGAGAGCCCAAATCTTCTTCTAGTTAGCCTATATAACTCGATCCTGACGCAGTTCTCACTCAAGCTAGTACTCGCACAGTCCCACGGGAGCCTCTTCTGCTAGCGAAGAAAACACCTGCTCCAGTGCCTTGCACGGAATCTCAAGCGATCAGAATATGATTTCTCAAGAAATAAGTTGCCTTCTCAAGAAATGGCTTGACCTTCTCGAGAAATTTACTTAACAAAAATTCTGAGGACTGAAATACTTATTTCTCGAAAAAGAACTTGATGTCTCGAGAAATATACTTGGCTTCTTGAGAAACACTTTTGATTTCTCAAGAACTACTTTCCTTTCATAAGAAATGAACTTGGTTTATCGAGAAATTTTCAGGACTTTTCTCAAGAAAAGACTTAGAGACAGCTTCAAACAATTTTCTGAGAAGTCTATCGATTTCTCGAGAACAATTTGCTTTCTCGAGAAATGTACTTAGACTTCTCGAGAAACAGACTTCAATTTCTCAAGAAATGGACTTAGAAATTTTTCAGAAAATTTTCTTTTCTTTTTTGTTGAAGACCAGCAACCCTTCCTTTCTTCCATTTCTTTAGTACTTGAAAATGAAGTGCATCTCAATAGAGAGGTTACACATGAGTCAACACCATGGATCACACAATGAGGGATTACATTGTGTGGTCATATGTTTAGTGACTCATTGTAAACTGACATTGGTCTACACTTAGCAATAATGACCTGCAAGCACTTAACTAAAAAATGGCATCAAATACATACTTAATTCATCTTAGTTCAAGGGTGACTTCACAAAATATAGGTTATTGTGGATACAATAACAAATAATCTCCCCCTCTTTATAGAAGTCAGAACCATCTACACTAAGGTGAATTATATCAAGATAATTAAAGAATTAATAAACAAGTAAAATAATGTATGTAATGACAGATAAGAAATAATAAGATCAACAAAATTCAAAATTTTATATATATAAAGTTTGCCCCTAGGAATATCTTGGTCCACAAAATTCTATACAACTGACAATCAAAAACAAAATTTGAAATGTTATTGGTGTTGTCTTTCCTTCTTCTCTTGTTGTCTCATCTGATAACTAAATGAATTGGGATAGTACTTTGAAGGTCGAGGAGGAGCAGTGGGATTATTACGACCATATTCACAATCATAAATCCTTCTTTTTATCAAAGATTTTTCGTATAGCTCCCACTCCTTGTGACTATAGTGATCATCTTTATTTTCATTAAATTCTACCACCAGCTTCAGAGTATCCAAAATAAGAGACTTAGAAGTTGGACTCAAACTTCAGTAAATTCTTGTTCTTCCCTCTTAGCAGTACCTTGATTGGGGATAGATCTACTGGCAGAAGCACCATCACCATATTTCCTTTTTTTTGGCATTGGCATTTCAGGAGATAGATCTTGAAGAAACTTTGGTTGCTCAGAAGTCTAGATTTGAGAATAATCTTCAGGAGGAGCTTCATATTGTTCAGGTCCAGGTGAAAAAGTATGCTTGCAAACATTGGGATCAAGATGTGGAGGTGGAGCAGCATTTGGGTGAACTTGAAAATCTAGAAAGATCTGGATGTGCATCCATATAGCGGTCTATTAAGTATAGATGTTAACACCTTTAATCTGCTTTTCTACACTTGTATTGATCTCTTGCAGTTGATCATCCCATTGATTTTTCATCTCTTGAACTTTTTTGTCTAGATTTTCTTTTGCTTTATCCTCCCCCCTTTCTGAATTCCACAGTTAAGGTTTCTATGGCATCTTCTTTGAATTTTCTAACTTCTTCACAAGTTTTGAAGTTTTTTTGTTTAGTCTTCTTCAACAAATAGATCTGATTGATTGCAACAGTGACTACTTGATTCATGACTTCACCAACACTAGTAATAGTGTGATCCAAAGCCTTTCCATAAATATTGAGCAGTCTTTTGAATTCATCTATATTATGTTGGATTTCAGTAAATCCTCTGCTCATCTCTTTTTCAAGAGCAATTACTTTTTCAGTTATCTCTTTGAGAGACTTGTCAAAGTACTCTCTTTGCTTGGTCAACATAGACTCAATTTTACCCAAAAGGGTATCTTCAGGGATGACTCTAGCTGGAGGAGGTGGAGGAGGTAATGCTGGAGCTGTCTAGATAGGGATTTATTTAATTACAACTGCACTTTTGCCTTTTTGGGCCAAAGTCATTACATCCCCTTCCTCTCCAAGAATGATTGGTAGAGAGAAATCTAAGTTCTTGAGAGGAGGGTCTGCAGGTTCTGGAGTAACTACATCCTCATCAGAAAGTAACAACACATTCTCCCCCTCACTTTGTACCTTAGGCTGAGAATCTTCTAGGGTCTCTTCAAGGATCTCTTCAGGAATCTTTTCAGGAGATTTTTCAGGAGTCTTTTCAGGAGAGATGAACAGGGATCATCTGAAGTTAGATTTTCTATCATGTTGTCAATGTCAACTGTAGTAGTATCCATTTGAGCATCATCAAGATTTTCTTGATCAGAGGAATAGTCAATGTCCATACCTGAGCCACAATCAAGCATAGAAGTGCTCTTCTCAATATCAGACTGAGCTTGAATTTCTTCTTCCACTGCCACATCATCAACAATAACTTGCTCTGTAACCTGAGTTTCAGGAACATTTGACTAAACCTCTGTTTATGGTACCTCTGCTTGCTGAACTTCTTCATGAACTAAAGGAGCAAGCTCCCCCTCAGCAGCTACACCAGATGTGCCAACTGTATCAGTATGAAAGGGAGATGGGGTCCTGTCCTCAACAACTACTGTCCTTAGAGCTTGGCTTGGCTTTGGGATTCTGATTTCCCATCTGCTAATGGATGAGATAGTGACTTTCTTTAGGTGGTGAATGGACACGCCTTTGGACAAGTCAAATATTTCAGGATGCACTTGATTTAGATAAAGATAAATAATTATTGCAAAGTTTGGTACCTTTAGGATTTCCTTAATCTTGTAAAACAACATATGTCCGAATTGGAATTTCTTTTGACATACCACAGCAGTTAACATGTATAAAAAATCAAAGATATATATCCAGTAGAACCTATTTTGTAGAGTAGGACTTTTCCTAGAATGTCGGCCAGCTGCTTGCTCTCGTCATTCATATTTTGTCTGTGAATAGAAGTAGTTGATTAGGAGAGACCACAGAAGGATAGAACCCTTGAATAATCTGGTACTTCCAGGTAGTCTTCTTCATCTATGGAGGGCAATCTCAGAAACTCTGTTAAGGTGGATGTCTTCATCTTTATCTTTACATCTCTGACTGAACTTTTCAACAACTTCCCAGACCTTTTAAGTTTGACATTTCTGATAAACTCTTCTACGTATGGAATCAGGACTTTGCAAGGATGCTCAAGAATGAAGGTGAGGCCAGTTGATTCAAGAAGTAGAATAACATTCTTGAAATCATCTGAAATGTCTTCAAATTCTACGCGAATGAACTCACTGCCCATGCCAATCTTTGTAGTAGAAGCCATCGATTGAGAAGAATGAAAAATTTTCTGAATTTTCGGTGAAGAATTGATGGAGTTTGCGCGAAGAACGACGGAGGCCTTCAGTGAAACTGAATTGTCTTTCTCGGGAAAAGGATTTTTCGAATTTGTAGATTTGGATATTTTATGGACTTATCTATTTATATAAAATTGAGAATTTTGAAGAATTACAAAGAGCATACCTGGGAATGGCGGTTCAAATTCTTCAAAAGTTTAGGTAAGCAGATTTAGACATTTCTCAAAATTTCTATAGGTTTCTCGAGAAATCGATTTAAGTTTCTCGAGAAGTCCGATATTTCTCGAGAAATAAGTTTCTCGAGAAATCCATTCAATTTCTCGAGAAATCTGATATTTCTCGAGAAGTAAGTTTTCTGAGAAATCTAATATTTCTCGAGAAGTATACTTCTTTTTCAAGAAATCAGGCAGTTTTCGAGAAATATAAGTAGTCTTCCGAGAAATCCATTTCTGAGCTTGAGATTTTTTTGAGTAAGAGTTATCTTGAAATCTTCTAAGTGGCTGATGCTGAATCTTCTCTTGAGTTCAAATATGAACTTTTCAAGATTCAATGTTGGGCATACCAAGTACTATCTTGAAGAAGGAGAACTTGGCCTCATCCAATGGTTTCGTGAAAATATCTGCAACCTGCTTGTCCATTGGGACATAGCTAAGGGCTATGTCCTTGTTCTCCACATGCTCCCGGATGAAATGGTAGCGCACCTCGATGTGCTTGTTCCAGCTATGGGAAACTGAATTGTTTGCGATAATTATTGTACTGGATGAGTCGCAATACATCGAAATTTATTTTAACTTCAAATTATAATCTTCGAGTTGATTTTTGATCCATAGAAGATGTGCGCAACAACTACCTGTAGAGATATACTCTGACTCGACAGTAGATGTTGCCACATAATTCTGATTCTTACTACTCCAAGAAATAAGCCATCTTTCAAGAAATTGGCATGTACTGAAAGTGTTTTTTTTCTATTATCCCTGCAACCTGCAAAATAAGCATATTAAAATCCAATTAGCTCGACATCATTACTTCTTGGGTACCATAAGCCAAGATTGGGTGTACCCTTATGGTATCTTAAAATTTGCTTTGCAGCGAAGTATAGCGCAGATACATGTTGAAAATATTATATCTGGTCTACTAGCAGTCAGGTAAAGCAAGGTATCAATTATGCTTCTGTACATGGTTTCATCAAAAGGTTTCCCTTTCTCATCCTTGTCCAGAGACACAGTTGAACCCATTGGAGTCCTCATAGAGGTTGCGCTCTCCATTCCAAATTTCTTAAAAAGCTCCTTGGTGAACTTCATCTAAGAGATGAAAATTTCATCTTCAGATTGCTTCACCTAGAGTCCTAAGAAAAACTTCAGCTCTCCTATACTACTCATTTCAAACTTCCCTTACATAAGTTTGGAAAACTTTTTGCAAAGGTTATCTTTTGTAGAGCCAAATATGATGTCATCGACATAGATTTGCACTAGTAAAATCTTGCCTTTAACTTCCCTATGAAATAATGTCTAGTCTATCTTTCTCCTTGTGAACTTATTCTCAAGAAGAAAGCTTGACAACATCTCATAGCAAGCTCGGGGAGCTTGCTTTAACCCGTATGAAGCTTTATTTAAAAAATAAACATGTTCAGGGAATTGAAAATTGACAAAACCTGGGGTTGCGCTACGTATACTTCCTCTTTCAGATTCCTATTGAGGAATGCTGACTTAATGTCCATTTGGTTGATGGTGAAGCCTTTGAGTGCAGCATACGTAAGGAACAACCTGATCGCCTCTAGCCGAGCCACTAGAGCAAATGTCTGGTCGAATTTGATCCCCTCTTCATGTCTATAACCTTGTGCTTGTTCTTGATAATCACTCTGTTTTCATCCAGCTTGTTCTGAATATCCACTTGGTGTCAATCACATTCTGTCCCTTTGGCTTGGGCACTAGCTCCCAAACTTTGCATCGTTCAAACTAGTTGAGCTTCTCTTGCATTATCATGATCCAAGAGGTATCTTTGTTCGCTTCCTCGAACTTCTTTGGTTTAACATGAGACAAAAAGCTGAGATGCAAAATTTCATTAGTTGTACCTCTTCTGGTTCTAACACCGTCGCCTGGCTCTCCAATGATCTGATTAGCTGGGTGATCTCTTCGGTGTTTGAGCTTTAGGTTCCTTGCTCTCCCTCCAGTAGGCTCTGCAACATCCTGTGTTGTCTCTGTGGGTTGAGGAAACTCTTCCTCTATGGGTTCTTCATCCACCAAGCCTGGATTGACGAGCTTGATTGAGCTTGGCGCTTCTTCCTTAAAAGCTTTATCAAATCTTAGCTCCTTGAACCTGGTACCTGTATCTGCACTAATAATATAAGATGAGTTGTTATGAAGCATGCTAGTCTCATCAAATATGACATTTATCGACTCTTCTACCACCAGAGTTTTCTTATTGAAATCCTATATGCCTTACTATGGCTACTATATCCTATAAAAATACCTTCGAAACACTTTTCACCAAACTTTGTGTGGTAATACTTCCCATTATTAAGTATAAAGCATTTACTTCCAAAGATTCTAAAGTAGAACACAGTCAGTTTTCTGCCCTTCAATAGCTCGTAGGGGGTCTTAAGATAGCTTTTGTTGATGAGTGCTCTGTTTTGCACGTGATAAGCCTTGTTGACTGCTTTAGCCCAGAAGTACTCCGGAAGTGAAACGTCATTCAACATGGTTGTACATGCTTCAATTAGGGTTCTATTCCTTCTCTCAGCAACTCCATTTTGTTGTGGAGTGCGTGGGGAGAAAAACTCATGAAAGATACCTTGGCTTTCACAGAATTTTGTCATGGCACCAGACTCAAAATCTGTTCCATGGTCACTTCTGATTTTGACCACTGTGCAGTCCAATTCTTTCTGAATTTGCCGGACAAAATTAGTGAAAGAATCAAAGGTGTCTGACTTGTGTTTTAGAAAGAACACCTAAGTGAAATGTGCGTAGTCATCAACAATCACTAACGTATAGACCTTACCTCTCAAGCTGTGAATAGGCATAAGACTGAATAAGTCCATATGAAGTAAGTATAAGTTTTGTGAAGAATCTTTTTCAACAATACCCTTGAAGGTAGCCCGTGTTTGCTTACCCATTTGGCAGGAGTGACATGGACTCTCTTTAAGGCACTTAATGCTGAGAGCATCGTTCACTAAGTTGTTAGAAAATAGCGTATTTAAGGTTTTGAAATTAATATGAGCTAATCTATTGTACCATTGGTCACAAAGAGACGTGCTATCTTTTGTAATAAAACATATTGGGGTAGAATTGTCTAAGCAAAATAAATTTAGATAGAAAATATTTTTGTTCTGTGTGCCTGTTAAGACTGTCTCCAAATTTGCAGACGGCTTTATCAAACACTTGTACTTGCAGAACTCAATGATGTAGCTTTTGTCACATAGTTGACTTATGCTTATGAGATTATGGTGTAATCCTTCAACATAAGCCGCGTCTGTGAAAGAGACTATGACATTGAAAATCATATCATAACCTTTTGTTGTTCCCCTATCTTAACCTCCAAATATGACATTTGGTCTGTCTTTGACTAGGGTATAATCATGCAAAAGGCTTCTTATCCTAGTCATGTGCCGAGAGCAACCACTATCCAAATACCAGATCAGAGTTCTATTGGCATTTGGATAATCCTGCAAAAACAGATCATGTTACCTTAGGAACCCAAACATATTTGGGTCCTTGGTTCGTGGTCAGCTTACCACCACTAGGAACATAAACTTTACGAGTAGTCTATCTCGCATAGCTAACCCGTAGGGTTACAAAGTAAGCGGGGTTGTACCAGCAATCTACGCCAAAGTGACCAACTTTACCGCAACACCAACAGTCAAATCTGTTGTACCTCCTTTTGTACTCCTGTTATACCTTCTTATTATTATGGCCATGGAAATATGGACCATAAATCTTCATCTGAATATCCTCAAAAGGTTCTTTGAACATGCTGGAACCAAAGTAATGGGGACGGGTCCATCCCTGGTATCTATTCTTGGACTCTACAAGATTAGGCCTAACATGATGACCATAAGATGACTCAATGTCAAACTTATTCATTGGGAAGATTACCTTCCTAAACGAGGGTTGACTCATGGGTGCCTTCCCCTTTTCTTTGGTGCTAGCCTTTTTGGCAGCCTTACCCTTTCCACTGACGTGGCAAAGACCACTACCCTTCTTCTGAGTTGAAAACTCATCGATGAGAGGGAGAATAGTATTTGGCTTGGAGAAACTCTCGACGAGTTTTATCTCTACCGCGAGCTTTTCTTCAAGCTCATTAAGATATTTTTCCTTCAAATTTAATGTCATAGAGGATCCCATGAGTTCCTCTTTCAAGGAGTGGACTTTATCTCTGAGAGGAAGTAATTGTGCAATTTCTTCCTTCAGATTTACTTCCACTGCCTTGAGGGAGGCAATATCTTTTACCTGCTTTTGGACTACCTTACGGGATTTGTCAAAAGCCTTTAATAAGTGCTCGTGCTGAGCCATCAATTCTGATTCATCCTCATCAAAAGAGTAGTCTTCACGACCATTAGAGGACGTTTCAGATTCTGAGAGAATAGTTTGCGAGTTTACCTTCCCATGGTACTCGGAGTCGCCCACTTCCTCGTATGATTGGGTCATAAGCCTGAAGTAAGCTTCTTCATTCTCATAACTCGACTCACTGTCACTGAGATTCTTGGACTTTTTGGCGACGAAGCTCTTTTCTTCTTTCTTCTTCCCTTTGAAGAATCTCTTCTCTTCCTTCCTGGAGGTATCCTTCTTCTTGTAAGCACACTCCGCAATTATGTGACCTGAGTTATTACAGCAGTAGCAAACAACGTTAGAGGAATATTGTTTGTTTGGTTTGGATTTATACCTGTCCTCTTTGTTGTATCTTTTCTTGGTACGATCACCGTCATGATGTGATCTCCTGGAATCTGAAGAGAGTGACTTATTTTTCATTTATCTCCTCTTGTAGAGCAGCTTCATCAACTGCTTGGAGATGACGGAAAATTCTCCATTTGATAGCTCGGAGCCTGATGTGCTTGGCTATGATTCTTCTAGAGTATCAGGAGCTCGTGTCCTAATGAGTGACACAGCTTTATATTTTCTCGACCCTTCCGCCTTCAGAGCCACAGACTTTTTTCTGCTAGACGTTCTGTTATTCTGTTCCTCCTTCTTACGTGTATTCATTTGAAGCTCATAAGAGAGCAGCTTTCCAAACAGGTTCTGAGGTTCTATCTCCGGCAGCATCCCAAATTCTTTAATGGCAATAACTTTTGTGTCCCGATCTTTTGTCAGGGATCTAAGGAATTTGTCGTTCAGTTTGCCATAAGTGAAGATGGGACCGTAGTTCCTGAGACCGTTCACTATCTTGAAGAACTTCTCGAAGCTGTCAGTTATGGAGTCATTGGCACCTTGCTTGAAGGCTTTGTACTCCTAGTTCAACAACAATCTGTGATCGTCTCTCACTTTTTCAGTACCTTCCATTAGGACAACAAGACAGTCCCACATCTCTTTGGCAGATTTGTAGTGGAATAAGTTCTAAAGCATTGAATCGTCCATTGCATTTGCTATGATATTCTTTGCCTTCTTGTCTAGGGAGAGTAATGCAATCTCATCCTTGGTGAGATCCATCATCTTATTGGGAATCATAATTGCTGGATTTATCGGTGAAGCCTATGTAGGGATGTGTGGTCCTTCTTCCACTATCTGAAAAATCCTCGGATCAGCAGCTTCCATATAGAACCGTACTCGATCTTTCCATATGGGAAAGTTTTCCTTAGTGCACACTGGTAGATTCATGGATGACATGTCTTTGCTTTGATCCATGATGAATATGTGGAATCTCTGAACGCTAGATCAGGGATCGTGTTCAAGTTATTATCCTTTTCAAACAAAACGCCCCTCTGATACCAATTGAAAGTATATAGCATCTACCTAAATCACCTAGAGGGGGTGAATAGGTGATGTTTGTGTATTTTTGTGAAATAAAAATTATCTAAAAATTCAAGCACACAAACACAGAGATTTATAGTGGTTCCCCGTATTGGGTACGTCCACTGTCCTACCTCGCATATCTACCACGAAGGGTAAGATTCGGCAACTTCACCTTTCTCAGATTATCACAATCTTACACCTAATAGCAATGCCCCTACACCTCGGAGAACAAACTCTCATACACTTCAATCCACAACTTGATCTACACCTCGATACGGATCACAAACTAACGGATCTACAAACTCGATCCACACACGGATCTACAAACTCGATCCACACACGGATCTACAAACTCGATCCACTAACGGATCTACAAAACTCGGAGACAAAGCTCCTACAAAAGTTAAAATTATTTTACAACAATAATAAAAGTTTTACTCTTCCAGATCTGAAATCTTACGAAGGTATCTTCCTTCTTGAATAACTAAAAATCTCGCTTGAAGAAGGTCTAAGGAAGAAAACCGGAGAAATCTTCAAGAGATCTTCCTCTCTCTGGAAACTAAAAGATCTCGAGGTGAAATGGACTTAGAAATTTTTCAGAAAAATTTTCTTTTCTTCTTTGTTGAAGACCAGAAACCCTTTCTTTCTTCCATTTCTTTAGTACTTGAAAATGAAGTGAATCCCAATAGAGAGGTTACATATGAGTCAACACCATGGATCACACAATGAGGGATTACATTATAAGGTCCTGTGTTTAGTGACTCATTATAAACTGACATTGATCTACACTTTGCAATAATGACCTGCAAGCACTTAACTAAAGAATAGCATCAAATACATACTTAATTCATCTTAGTTCAAGGGTGACTTCACACAAATCTAGGTTATTGTGGATACAATACCCAACAAAACCTCCAAGCATTAGATGACAAGTTCGACATGTAAGTGATCGGATTGACATGCTCCCATATATGCAGGGCAAGTGTCGAGCGAGGATCGAGGAGCTTAAGGAGTCGCTTCGAGAATTCTAGGCCAAAGTGGTTTAATGCAAGGCTTTCAAGATGATCTTGGTCAGACAAAGAACTTCTCGTTACACGTTCTGTGTGCTTGTCAGTATTCTAATTGATAGTGAGCTTTTTATTTTTCATAGGAGGCTGAGTTGGTTACCGCTCCGCGGATCTTAGAGTTAGAATAGAGACTTGCCGAGATCTAGGTAGCATTAGAGGCATCTAAGGTCCAGGTTGCTGAGCAAGAGACGTGGGAAGCAGAAAGAAGTCAACTGCCCAAGACGAGCACCTTTAGCAATGGGAAGAGGATCTAGAATGTCCAGGAGGACCTCCCTTGAATGAAGTGCGAGATTGCTAGGGCGGTAGGCGATGCATGCCTCTCCACACTACAGTACGAGGATTAGCTGAAGTCGGGTTCCAAAAACCTGATAGTGGATGAGATCATCCCAGACCACCTTACCGAGGAATCAGACTCTCTGACGCCTGGGCAATCTCCAAGCTCAGAATAGGGTGATGATTTAGATGTCAAGGATGAGGATGTCAGTGAAGACGAGGCTACCCCCTGAAGAACTGTTGTTATTCGGCCTTCCTCTTTTTGTGTATAAACATTTTGTAACAGGTGAGAAATCTCGATGTTTTGTGCAATTTGTAGCGATATTCCCCAGAGTAATGAAAATTTATCATTTTTCTTTTAGTGTTCACCTGATCGTTGATGTTTTTTTATCTGGATGCACGTTCGGCGTGATATTCACTAGGCCCTTTGGCATGGGTGGTGATGAGAGTTTTCTAAGATCTTAGGCGCAAAACAACTCGGCATACTCGCCAGACTCCGGTACTTTATGACACTCCTCGAATACACGTTGTAATGTTGCAAGCAAGCACTGACCTTGGCCCACCACGAAGGGCTCGTTGCCTTGCCTAAGCGAGCTTTGCATGCACTCGCCTCCTAATTCTTGCACCCCCTTGGGTTAGCTAGTTGAAGAAGAGGTGGGGAGCTCGGGTCGAGACGCGACCCCCAACAACTCTTCCACTTAAAGGCTTTTTTTACTTACTCGAGGGGGCTAGCAGACGGTTTGTAGGAGAGGAGCTCGTACAGGGACCCCCAACTACAACAATTATGCCACTCGAGGTCTTTCGTGGGCGCAGACATCATTTGTCTTGTTTTTTGAGAGTTAAAAAGGAATAAAAAGGTTGTCAGCTTCTTCGGAGGTAAATATTTTTCCTTTTTGGAAATATACAACTTCTGCCTGCTGAGAGGAGGCCCCCCATATGGGCTTCTTTAGCAAAACTCCCACATTCAGATGAGAAGTTTAGCGAGGGGTCGATGGCCAGCGTGAAAGGGGGGAGCTAATATTAGCCATTAATGTAGGGGCTTGGACTTATGAAGACTCGTTACATTACCCGATATACTATTTTGTCATCCTCCTTGTGGGTGATGGAAACCAGGTGGGATGCCCCCACCTTGATTCAATTGGTAGATGAAAGTGGACCTCGATAGGTCCAAATGGGACACGCACGCCTGAGGCCTTCATCCCCTCCCTTGTCAAGGAGCAAGAGAAAACCTTCACAGGGATTGACATTCAGGAGGTCCATCAGGACGCACACACCAAAGGCCTCCATCCTAGATCTGCTCACTCTAATCGGGAGGGACTGCATCCTAAGCGGTGATTATTTATCACCAAAGATGAAAAGGAAGCTTTGGAGCTTGTCATGAGCTTATGTCTCTCTTGGGGCCTCTATAATGCCCTTAACGGCGGAGGATTATCTACTCCTATTCGGGTTGGAGTGTTTATCCTTGACCCTTATCCCATAAACCTTATCGTCGAGTGATAAGTACAATTAGGCGGTCAACGACCAACATACAAGGGGGGAGCTGATCTCGATCGTCAATGCAAAGGCTTGGACTTAGGAAGATTCATTATATTACCTGAAACACTTTCTTATTACCCATTCCATGCATTTTATGCGATTCGAGTTGTTGACTCATTCCCCCGGCCTGACCTCAAGGATTGTGGCGGAAGCATGCGCACATTATCCACAATGTTATTAATGAGAAGACGAAGAAAATCCAATTCTTTCAAGGACAAGTATATACATACGTATATATGTATAGATACATGCATATATATGTATATATATATACATATGTATATATATATATATATAAATTTTGAAAGAGAGGGGATAGATCAAATCTACTCTAGAGGGGGGGGTGAATAGAGTATTAAAAACTTTTAATTAATTTTTATAGCGAAATTAAAATAGGTGTTACTTATAAGTATAAGAGAAGTAAAAAAACAAAAGCAAACACAGCACAACAGGATTAAATAAAGATGAGCAACCAGACGACACAAGAAAATTATAGTGGTTCACCAAATCTGGGTACATCCACTCTTCTACCACCCTGGTAGGAATCCACTTAGGTTTTTGATCAGGTGCCCTATCACCACAAGATCTGCTTCAGGTAGATCTAGAAACCCTTCAGGCTTTTGATCAGGTGCCTAAAAACTAATAGGTTTTTGATCAGGTGCCCTATCACCAAAGAGTTCACTTTTGAAGGGAGTAATGACCCTACAAAAGAGAGGTTAAAGAAAATATGTCGCAGTCTTATCTTTCTCAAAGCAAATGAGAAGACTCTATGGATTTTGATGATGTCAAAGCTCCCCCTGAGATATTTAGTAGATTCAGGAAGATGGAAGCTTTGTCCAGGGTGTAGGTCTTCAATAGACTGGTGTTCTTGCTCTTTAGAATCTGTAGAATGATGTTGATTTTCTGTCTCTATAGATTCCTGAAGTTAGAACTGAAGAAGAAGACTCAAGATGAAAATTTGTTGTTCTTCTTCTATTTTTTGAGAGCAGAATGGATAATTCTAAGAGCTATTACAGAAAAAAAAATTGCTTGTGTTCTCTAAGAGCCTTATCTCTGAATCTTCTTATCTATCAATTAACCAGTCTGAATATCTCATTTTGAGATTCAAAAAACATTCCTTAAATTACTGCAGAAAACGAGGAGAGAAATGACTACAAATTCTGGCAATAAATTTTCTCCCCAACTGTCTTGGCAAATAAGTCAGAATAATAACTCTATGAAATACCATAGTTAATGCTGTAAATAAACGGCTATATGCCTTGAGAATGTCATCATTAACTACCAGATATATTTTGACATAAGTAGAATCAATGAAGTAGGAAATAAATCTTCAAGACAGCTGCTGAAAATATAAGAAGTCGGACAAAGATAATGATCGTCGATCTGCGCTGGAATATCGTTGATCTGAGATCAACTATCTGCGATCTGAGACTTCTGAGAACAAAAGATAAATCGTTAACCTGAGCTCATAGATCATCGAGCTCAGTTCATAGACTAATCTCTGAGATCATCTATCAGAGATCGACGATCGTCGAGCTGAGTTCGACGAAAGTCGAACTGATATGAAATCCACAGATTTCTTCTAAGTTTGAGATCTTTGAGAGAAATCCAAAGCTGGTCTTGAGAAGTCTGACCTGTAGAGACTAACTTAGACCTAGACCTTGCCCTAGTTATACATATGGGTCAACATCCTAAGAGTGGACCTAGCCCAAATCAAATAAGGGTTCCAACAATCTCCCCCTATTTGGGTGAGGTCACTCAAAGTAAAAAAGAAACTAAAAATACAAGGCCATACATATCTTATAAAATTTAAATTATCAACAGATATAATATAGCAATGTACTGCACATTCAGTTTAGATAAAATAGTAAAATAGTAAGATAATAAAGTAATAGCAGTTCAGAGAAAAACTTAAGAATTAGTAGGAGGAGGAGCAGAAGAAATTTTAGTAAAGAAAATCTTCCTAGTTGGGTCTTTTGCTTCCTTCTTTGACATCTTTAAGTCTTTCTCACCAAGGGTTTTCTGAGAGGTGGCTATGGGTACAACTGCTTCTGTATGAAGTGACATATATTCAGTAGGTTTGAATACTTTCTTACTTACTTGCAACCTTTCAAGTTCTTTTTCTTTGTAAGAGGACATAGTAGTAAACTGTGAGTGATCTTGTCCTTCTTTTCTGGCTTTGTTAATCTGAGGCAATCCAATTAGCTCATTAAGTCTGGCCATCCTAAATTTAGGATCAAGCTCTGGATCAGTAGGAGGAGAGGAAGGTTTTTCTGGATCAGCAGCCTGTGATGGCTTCTGAGATAAGCTTCTGAATTGGGTAGATTTAGCTTGAAAGTTTGTTGATACAAGATTTTGTTGTTGTTGACTGGAGTAAAGAGATCTTGGAGGAGGAGCTTGACTGAACTTTCCTTTGGACTTAGAAGATTGAGAATAGGAATGTCTTTGAGATCCAGAAGGAGCTTGCTTCTGATGCTGAGAAGGAGCTGGCCCTGAAGACTTAGAGATATTTGAACTTTGAGCCACATTTCCTGAAGCTCTTGTAGCAGCAGCAGGAGGAGGAGGACCTCTCCTGAACTTTTGAGGAGGAGGAGAGTACCTTCTTCTCTTCTTCCTAGCCTTTTGTTCATTCTTTGACAGCCATATCCAGTGTGGCATTCCATGATAAGGAGTAATCTTCTGGAGTATGTAGTATGGAGTGTCATTATGAGGATTTGTCTTTGGAACTGCCTTAGGTGGAGCTTTCCTTTTCTTAGACACTTTATTTTTGCTGTCATCAGAATCTGAATTATCATCTTGATCATCATCAGATGAGCCTTGGGGATTATCATACATTGCATCAATCTCTAATTACTTCCTTTGGAACTTCCTTATCAGCTGGAGGAAGGATAACTTCAGCATGAACTACTTCAGTTTCCATAGCAATATCTTGAGCAATGAGATCATCAAGACTTGGAATGGGGCTATCATCCATAACATAAGATGGCCCAAGAGATCTTGAAATAGGAGAATCAGACTTTTTTGCTAGAGGAACCTCAAAACTTGCCTTTAGTTGTCTGACAACTTCAAGACTTATAGAGAGAGTACAACACACAATAGCCAAAGAAGATGGATTTAAACTTGGAAGCCAATTTAGAAAAAGTGTATAGAAGGAACTCAACAACCCAAAGATATCTATTGTGGGATTGATGCAACAATCACCAACAGTCAAAACTTCTGGAAGAACTATTTCTTTTGTATCAGTATTAATATCAATAATTTCAGTATCTAAAGCCATCTAATCATCTGAGGAGACATCTTCCTACATATCTGCTGAAAATACTGATGTTGGAGAGAGTATGGGAGCTTCTTCATTGGATATCTCCCCCTGCCTGGCTGCAGAGGCATCTGTAGTCAGGCCCCCAAAAGAAGGGACAGAGGAGAGAACAGCAACTTTATTGGAAAGAGTTATGATGGAGGCAGTGAGAGGAGATACAGCTTGTGCTATAAGGTGCTCTAAGGAGGGAGAAATGAATTTCAGAAGATCTCGAGCTATATCTGAGAAATTTAGGTATAGGGGTTCAGTTTCAGAGGAGGTGTAAGGAGTTTGATGCCCACAATTTGAACAAACTGATAAGGCAGAGGGGAAATCTGTATGGGTGAATTCAGGAAAAGAGGAGGATGGAGGAACATCATAGGGAAGAGATGATGATGGAACATCCTTTTGTATGGGCTCTGAGGGAATCTGAGAGGATAATGATGGAGAAATGATGGGAGAAGCAATGTGCTGAGGAGATTCATGATGATTTGCATAAGGAGATGTAGGATGATCTGGGGAGTTCTGAATTTGGATAGGTGAAGCAGAAGGTGGAGGTGAAAGAACCAAAAAGGATTGGATTTGGGAGGCAGGGGCTAGGGGACTGAGGTTGAGACAGAGAGAGGAACATCTTCTAGGGTTGAGGAAGCAGCTGCATCAGCTCTTGTATCCTCAGAAGTCCTGGAGGCATCGGAAGGCCTAGGAATGGTCCTCTCCCACTTTGCAAATAGAGAGGAGTCCAACCTCTTACTGGTATTTATGAATTGGGTCTGGGAGACCAGAAATTCAGGAGCTTTAGCCTGGATAAATATTCCCAATATTCTCCCAAATAAACCTCTATCTTAGAGTTTTTCCTTCTAATCAACTCAAAGAAAAGAGCTGCTCAGTTTATAGATTTCCTATTAACTAGAGCAGACATTACAGAGAACTGCTGCTTGTTAATGTTATCATGAGCTGTATGCTTTCCCATCAGAACTTTACCAACAATATCTGCTAAGAATTTAAATTCTATAGACAGATTTTTCTTAAGCAGTTTTGATGGTGTTCCTTCTGGATGACCCATTCTTATCAGCATTGAACTATACTCAGAGGTATCTAGTTCTAGAGCATCTTCTACATTTACTAATTCAAAATTTTCAGAAAGTATAGTTGGAGTTAGAATAACCTGGGTTCTAGAAATAGTTCCAACCATAGTAGATTCATCTGGAGATGTTGAATAGTAAACCCATTCCTTAATTTCAGATGTTGGAATCTCGATTCATCACAAAATATAATTGAATTATTTAGATTGTATCCATAATCCAGCAATTGGTTTTGAATCCACATTATCTGTGAGCAGCAACTGCCAGCTGCAATGTATTCAGCCTCTGCAGTTGAAGTGGACACTAATGTTTTCTTCTTACAAAACCAAGACACAAGCTTATCACCAAGGAACTGGCATGTTCCTGATGTGCTTTTTTTGTCTACTCATCATCCAGTATAGTCAGCATCTAAGTATCTAGTTAACTCAAACTCTAACTCTGTTGGATACCAAAGTCCTAGATTAGGGCAACCCTTTATATATCTCAAAATTCTTTTTAGCAAAATTAGATGAGATTCTTTAGGGTTCACTTGGAACCTAGCACAAAGACATATAGATAACATGCTGTCTGGTCTACTTATTGTGAGGTATAATAGGGATCCAACAATAGCCCTATAAGTTTTCTGATCAACAGGTTTCCCTTTTTCGTCAGAATCAATCACAACATTGGAAGCCATGGGTGTTTTCATTGCTGAGGCGTTAGCCATCCCAAATCTTTTCACTAATTCCTTGGCATACTTGGACTGAGATATGAAGATATTATCAGGAGACTGCTTCACTTGGAGACCAAGAAAGTAAGAGAGTTAACCCATGCTACTCATTTCAAACTTAGAATGCATCAGGTTAGAGAACCTTTTATATAGTTTAGAACTAGTAGAGCCAAAGATAATATCATCTACATAAATTTATACTAATAAGATTCTATCATGATGATGTCTAATAAATAAAGTTTTATCTACTATGCCTCTAAAAATTTATGTTATAAGAGAAAACTAACTAAGGTTTCATACCAAGCTCTTGGAGCTTGCTTTAGACCATAAAGAGTTGTATGCAATCTAAAAACATAAGAGGGATGGGTTGAAGAGATAAAACCTGGAGGTTGTTCAACATAAACCTCTTCCTTTAGTTCTCCATTGAGAAAGGCACTCTTGACATCCATTTGATATACTTTGAACTTCTTATATGCAGCATAAGCAAGAAATATCATGATTTCTTCTAGTCTTACAACAGGAGCAAAGGTCTAATCATAGTCAATTCCTTCCTCTTGCATGTAGCCTTGAGCTACTAGCCTTGCTTTGTTCCTTATGATGACCCCATGGGCATCCAGCTTGTTTCTATATACCCACTTAGTTCCAATGACTGGGTAGCCTTTGGGTCTTGAAACTAAGTCCCAAACTCTGCATCTCTCAAATTGATTAAGCTCCTCTTGCATTACAATAATCCAGTGTGGATCTTGCTCAGCATCTTTAATGGATTGGGGCTCAATTTGAGATAAGAAACAGGCATGCATCAAGTCTTGGTTGAGTTGATGCCTTGTCTGCACACCAGCTGATATGTCTCTAATCACTTGAGATGTAGGGTGATCTTTAAGTGTGACAAGTTCAGTTGGTGGAGTTGGTTCAGCAATAGCTTGGGGAAATAATTCCTCTTGTGGAATTGAGTTAGCTGTTAGAGTAAGTTCACCCACTTCCAAAGTTTCTTCTTCACTTTCTTCATCAACTTGTGAGGAGGAATGTGATGTAACCTTTTGAGTAAGGTTGAGATCATCCAATTTTTCACAAAGTTGGGGTACCTGCAAAGAGTTACTGGTAGAAGCTTCTTTCTCCTTGTAAAACATATTAGCTTCATCAAAAGAAACATGAATAGATTCTTCCATTTTTAAACTAAATTTATTAAACACTCTATATGTCTTGCTGGCTTGGGAATATCCTAGAAAAATTCCCATTGCAGCTTTAGCTTCAAACTTTCTAAGATGTTTTTTGTTATTGTTGTGAATATAACAAATGCAACCAAAAATTCTAAAATAATCTATTTTATGTTTCTTCCCTTTGAGCAATTCATAGGAAGTCTTTCCCTTAAGTTTGTGTATCAAACTTCTGTTCAGGACATAGTTTGTTGTGCTTACAGCCTCTGCCCAATAGGATAGTGGCATGAAAGCATCAGCAAGTAATGTACCTGCAGCTTCAATGAGTGTTCTGTTCTTCTTTTTAACTACTCCATTTTGTTGAGGAGTTCTAGGAGAAGAGAAACAATGCTTGATACCTTCCATCTCACAGAATCTTTGCATGGGAAGAGATTCAAACTCAGTACCATGATCACTTCTGATCAAAATAACTAGAGTAGAATACTCAATCCTTATGCCTTTAAGAAAGTCTGTAAGAACCTTGAAGTTATCAGACTTGTGTCTTAAGAAGAAAACTCAAGTGAACCTTGAGAATTCATCTACAATAACTAAAGTATAGAACTTCCCTCCTAAGCTCTGTACAGCAATGGGTCCAAGAAGATCCATATGAAGTAAATACAGGATCCTAGGTGAATCACTCTTATTAATAGATTTAAAACTATTTTTAGTTTGTTTGCCTACTTGACAAGCCCTGCAAAGGCTTTCCTTCTTGTAGGGGTAAGATGGAAATCCTCTAACAAGGTTGTCCCTAGATAATATGAAAATGTTTTTAAGGTTTATATGACCTAGTCCTTTATGCCAAAGAGTATTATTATTACTAATCTAATTAAGTAAACAAATTTCTGAGCTAACAAAATTAAAATTTACTAGATAAATGTTACCTTGTCTAAATCCTGTTAGGACAGTTTTGCTGTTTAAAGAAATAATGCATTGAGATTCAAAAAAGCAAACCTGATAGCCTGCATCACATAGCTGGCTTATTGATATGAGGTTATGTCTCAAACCACTCATATAGGCTACCTTGCTGAATGTAACATCTTCAATGCAGAAATCCCTATATTCTTCTGTCTGACCAAAGCTAAAATCACCAAAGAATACCTTTGGACCTAACTTGGACTTATAATTGATTAGCTTGTCCTTGCTTCCTATCATGTGCTTTAAGCACCCACTATCCAGGTACCACTTATCCTGTGTGGTAGGATAGTTCTTTACCTGCAAGAAAACAGATTAAATGTTCTGGACTCAGGTAACCTTGGGTCCTTATCTCTTCTCATACTTGAAACAGGAAATAAAGGAGCATGCAAGTTGGCATTTATAACCTAAGGGGTGAAATTTTCTAGGTGGAATTACCCAATTTGAAAATGGATTAACATGTTTTGGTTTCTGGATATTAGAATTTTTGTTACAGTTATGATTCTGGTAAACATGATATGGGTTCGACGATTTATGTAAAGATCGTCGATCTGCGTTCGACGACCAGTGCTGATCTCATCGATCTCAGTTCACAGAATAATAGTTGCTGCTATCTGTGTTCCACGATCATCGATCTCTGATCGATGATGTTTGATGATATCGTCGATCTCCCTATCTTGAGTAATTAAACCCAATCTCTGGGTTCAGATATCTTCGGTCGGCGTTCGACTAAAAGTACTGCGATCGTCGATCTTGGTTCGACGATTTCTATTTATACTTGTTTTTCTGATCTTGTTTCTTCTTCTTTTCTAGTTCAATTTGTTCTAATACCTTATTAAATTTTTCTAGCTGCTCTGTATTCTTTTTACCTTTATCTGAAATAAAGTTCACTGGTTGAGATAAGTTATTTTTCTTGATTATTGGTGGTTCACTAGATGAAGCACCTAAACCTAGTTTACTCTTGTTTACTCTAGCATTTAGGGTGCTAGTGATTTCAACAATTTGTATGCTTCTTCCATTCAATATTTCTTCAAGTTATTTAGCTTTGCTTAGTTCAGCTTTCAGAAAAATGATTTGATTGCTATACTCAATTAATTAATCTTTCATTTTTAAATTTTCAGAGATTAAGTTTTCATATTCAGGTTGTCTTTCTCTGAGAAGTTTGATTTCCTTCTCAGATTTTATAAGATCATTATACAGTGATTTGAATTCTATTTTAAAATCTTAAGAATTGAAATCAAAAGATGATATTACCTGATCACAGTCTGAGTCTTCTCCTGAATCTTCTGCTTCTGATTTAGGGCTTGAAACATTAATGGTCATTAGACATAATTCTCTGGCCTAGGTTTCTTCCTCATCCTCACTGGAGCTGGAGGAGGATTTTTCTTGTCTCACTCCGGGTGTCATCTATAAAGACCTTTTCTTTCCTCTTGTGCTTGCTGGAGGATAGCTTGTTGGAGTGTTTCCTGGATTCTTTTTTTTTCTCCTTTCTTTGTGTTATTTTTCTGGACACTCTGGTAGAATGTGTCCAGGCTTCCTGCAACCAAAGCATATAATTTCTTTAGTTGGAATTTTATCATACCTTGGCTTGTCTTCATTTCTCGATGACTTCCTCCTGAAGTCTTTTCTGCCCATTTTGAAGAATCATTTGGCAAACAGACTCAATAGCTCTTCATTTGAAGGTGTTGCTTCTGATTCTTCAGAGGCTTTGAATACAATGTTGTGCTCTTGCCTTGCTAGTGTAGGAGTATTTAGTTTATTTGACTCTCTTGTCTTCAGGAGCTGCTCATAGTACTTGAGCTTTCCTAATAGAGATTCAGTGGAAATCTCATTTAGACTCCTGCCTTATTTGATGGGCCAAATTCTAGAATACCATGAGCTAGGGAAGCACATGAGAATTTTGTCATTAATCTCAGTTAGTGAGATATCCCTGTCCAGGGTTTTCAGCTCATTTATAATTATGCTGAGTCTATTGTACATCTCAGTTACTGGCTCAGTTTCTGCTTTCTTGAAGTGTTCATTTTGAGAAATAAGATGAGCTCCCCTATCTTTTCTTTCATCTGCATATCCAGCAACCATCTAGTTTAAGGAATCCCAGATGGCCTTGGCTGAAGTGCATTCAGCAACCTTATGGAAGATTTCATCTGACATAGTTTGGGCTAGAATGTTCATGGCCCTTGCATCAACCATCTTTGCCTTTTTTTGTGCATCAGTATTGTCTGGAGGAGGAAAAACATTTAAGTTTGTTGATGTTGTTGAGGTAGTTATCACTGGAGCTGGTGGACCTGTCAAAATAGAGTTGAAGATATCCTCATCAATAGAATTCATATACAATTTGATTCTTGACTTCCAGAGAGCAAACTTATTTAGGTTGCATAATGGAGGTATGGTGCTTGCATAATCTTTATTTTGTGTCATGTTTTATAAAAAAGAAAGAAGGAGAGAAGAGGATCTATCAAGGATCTTCATGTTCAGGTGTTAGCCTGCACAACCAATAGAAATGTCCCTCTGATATCAATTGAAAGAGAGGGGATAGATCAAATCTACTCTAGCGGGGGGGTGAATAGAGTATTAAAAACTTTTAATTAATTTTTATAGTAGAATTAAAATTGGTGTTACTTATAAGTATAAGAAAAGTAAAAACAAAAACAAACACAGCATAGCAGGAATAAATAAAGATGAGCAACCAGACGACACAAGAAATTTATAGTGGTTCCCCATATCTGGGTACAACCACTCTTCTACCACCCTAGTAGGAATCCACTTAGGTTTATGATCAGGTGCCCTATCACCATAAGATCTGCTTCAGGTAGATCTGGAAACCCTTCAGGCTTTTGATCAGGTGCCTAAAAACTAATAGGTTTTTGATCAGGTGCCCTATCACCAAAGGGTTCACTTTTGAAGGGATTAATGACCCTGTAAAAGAGAGGTTAAAGAAAATAGATGGCATTCTTCTCTTTCTCAAAGCAAATGAAAAGACTATATGGATTTTGATATGTCAAAGCTCCCCCTGAGATATTGAGTAGATTCAGGAAGATGGAAGCTTTGTCCAAGGTGTACGTCTTCAATAGACTGGTGTTCTTGCTCTTCAGAATTTATAGAATGATGTTGATTTTTTGTCTCTGTAAATTCCTGAAGATAGAACTGAAGAAGAAGACTCAAGATGAAAATTTGTTGTTCTTCTTCTATTTTCTGAGAGCAGAATGGAGAATTCTGAGAGTTATTGCAGAAAAAAATTGCTTGTGTTCTCTGAGATCCTTGTCTCTGAATCTGCTTGTCTGTTAATTAACCAGTCTGAATATCTCATTTTGAGATTCAAAAAACATTCCTTAAATTACTGCAGAAAACGAGGAGAGAAACGGCTACAAATTCTGGCAATAAATGTTCTCCCCAACTATCTTGGCAAATAAGTCAGAATAATAACTCTGTGAAATACCATAGTTAATGCTATAAAGAAACGGCTATATGCCTTGAGAATGTCAGCATTAATTACCAGAGATTATTTGACATAAGTAGAATCAACGAAGTAGGAAATAAATCTTCAAGACAGCTGCTGAAAATATAAGAAGTCGGACACAGATAATGGTCGTCGATCTGCGCTGGAAGATCGTCGAGCTGAGATCAACTATATGTGATCTGAGACTTCTGAGAACAAAAGAGAAATCGTCGACCTGAGTTCGTAGATCGTCGATCTCAGTTCAGAGAGTAATCTCTGAGATCATCGATCGAAGATTGACGATCGTCGAGCTGAGTTCGACGAAAGTCAAACTGATATGAAATCCACAGATTTCCTCTGAGTCTGAGATCTTTGAGAGAAATACAAAGCTGTTCTTGAGAAGTCTGACTTGTAGAGACTTACTTAGACCTAGACCTTGACCTTGGCTATACATATGGGTCAACATCCTAAGAGTGGACTTAGCCTAAATCAAACAAGGGTTCCAACAAATGTATATATATATATATATATATATATATATATATATATATATATATATATATATATATATATATATATGTTTGAGGAGAAAGGATTACAACTCATCGTACAACTCATTCCTTTTTTAGGGGTGGAACCTCTTCAGATCATTACCACTCTAGGTGTTTCCAAGTGGTTCCCCTTCATGATCCTGCAAGTGGTTCCCTCCTATTTTGAGTGCCTCTCGAACGATGAAAGGCCCTTCCCAATTCGGGTTGAGCTTTTTGATTGATGTTTCTCTTCCTGCGGCATCTACCATCTTCAATTCCAGGTTCCCTGCTTAGAATTGCTTTATGCGGACGTACTTGTCGAAGTGCCTTGTCATTGTTCTCTTGACTTCTTTTTTCCTAGTTGATGCAAGGTCTCAGAGCTCTTCTATGTAGTCAAGGGAAGGTCTTTGGGCTTCCTCATTCTTGAGGCTACATTCTTCTTCCCTTACCTCTGCTACGATTACTCTGGGGATTCTAATCTCGAACTCAACCGAGATGAGAGCCTCAGACTCGTGATATAGCTTGAAAGGTTTCTCCATGGTGGCTGAGTGGGGGAGTGGTACTCAATGCCCATAAGATCGAAGGGAGCTATTTTGCCCAGTTCCCCTTCAGATTAGCAACCTTTTCTTTAAATGTTTGTTCGCAACCTCCACCTTCCCATTGCTTTGTGGATGATGTACTGAGGTGAATCGAAGGTCCGTCCCGAACTTTTGACAGAAGTCTATGATCTCGAAGCTGGAAAAATATGGTTTGTTGTATATGACGATCGCAAGGGGAATCTCAAACCTGCAAGCGATCTCCCCCGGAATGAAGTTCTTCATGATCTGGGACGTAATCTTGATAAGAGCTTTGGCCTCAATCCACTTCAAGAAGTAGTTGATCATTACAAGAATGAACTTCTGATTCCTGTTGGCTTGAGGGAAAGGACTGACCATGTACGTTCCCTAGATGGCAAATGGCCAAGGGGTAATGATTGAATGGAGCTGCTGGGCTGGCTATAACTAGATAGGGGTGAAGAGCTGAAACTTTGAATACTTTTTGGAGAAGACCTCTGCATCCTTCCTGATCGTCGATCAAAAATAGTTATGATGCAGAATCCTTTGCTCTGGCTTCTTATTATAGCATTTGTAGTGTGAGCAAAGTGCAAGTTCCCGAGTGACTCCCACATTCTCCCAAATGAATCTATTCCAAGACCTGAGGTATGTCGAGCTCTGATATGCACCTGGCCAAATGGCTTGAGAGAGTATTCTGATGCAGCTATCCATCGTGCATTAAGTAGTAGGCCGCCTTATAACGGAACTTCCTCTTGTCTCCTTTGCATGTTGGGAGATGATTAGTTGTTAGGAAAGTGATGAACGGATCCTTCCAGGAATACCGTTGCTCGATCTCCATGATTTCCCCTTCGTCAATAGATGGACAGAATAATTCTATGATGGTTCCACCTGCTCTCGGACCATACTTGGCTAAGCGATTCATCGTCGAGTTCTCCTCACAATGTACTTTCTATACAAATAATGATTGGAACCCTCATATCAGGCTGTATTCTTTACTAAGTATCTTTGTAGAATTAGGTCACGTACTTCGAACTCATGCCTAATTTGCAACGTGACCACCATTGAGTCGGTGAAGGCTTTGACATCTTGAATCCCCAGCTCCATGGAAAGGCGTAAGCTTGCCACTATTACCTCATACTCTGCTTGATTATTTGTAACTAGAAAGAGAATTTCTACCGCCCACTCAATCCTTGTCCCTTGAGGACTTACCAGAATGATGCCCACTCCCAAGGAAATTTTGCTCGAAGCTCTCTCTATATACATTTCCCAGGGAATGGATCCAAGGATTCCTAGGTCTTCACTTGCCTCTATCAAGAAGTCTGTTAGAAAATCTAACACCGCTTGTGCCTTGATTGTGACCTAGGGTGGAAGGAAATATCGAACTCACTAAGTTCTATCAACCACTTCACTAGTTGTCCCGAATTCTCCACACCGCTCAAGATACTCTGAAGAGGATACCGCGTGGATGGAGTTTGCTTGAAAATAGGGCCTCATTTTTCGGGTCGAGATCACCAATGCCAAGGCTAGCCTCTCCAGAAGGGGATATTTAAACTCTGTCTTCTGAAACACCTTGTTCATATAGAAGATGGGTAGCTGCCACTATCCTTCTTCTCGCACTAGCACTGAACTCACGGCCTCTGCCCCCACCCCTTCCTTCGGGCTCTAGAGTAGGGGTTCCTGTGTTAGGTTCCCTTTGAGTTGCTCAAAGGTCTTCTCACAATTCTTCATCCACATGGACTACTGACGTCCCCTGAAGAGTTTCGAATAAGGGGGAGTACTTCTCTCTAGTTTTTATCAAGAAGCGACTGAGGCCTATCAACCTCCTGGTCAGTCTTTGGACTTCTTTGACACTCTTTGGGGATGTCGTTTCCATGACGGCCTTGACTTTGTCCGGATTTGGATTAACCCACTCAGGGGTGAGAAGGTGTCCCAAGAATTTACCTCATCCTGCCTCGAATAGGTAGCTCCCTAGTAGTACTTCAAACATTGATGGTAGGAGGATGGGACCGCTTTGAATAAGTTAATCAATGGCCATCCAAAGATGGCACTGTAATAGCTCGACACATCTAAGATGACGAAGCAGCACTTGATCGTCGTCCCTCCTAAAGTTTCCAGTAGTTCCACTCATCCTTCAACCTCCTTTTTCTCCCTAGAGAAGCCGAAAAGAGAACCATCTGAGGTTATCACCCTCCCACCTCTACTTCTAACCATTGAATTTCTTCTTGAATACAATATTTATGGAGTTTCGGTTGTCTATAAGGATCCGTTCAACAGTGAAATCCTCGATGGCATTCTGGATGATAAGGGAGTCTTGGAAGGGGTTCTGATTCCTTAGTAGATCCTCCATCAAAAATGTGATCTCCTCTAGCTGCTGAGGTACCTGCGAAGTTGAGGCAACGCTCCTTCTATTGATGGTGTGGAGGGTCCCCTTGCGGGAGGCCTCAACAATGTCCCCTCTATGGATTATTCTGACCCCCTCTGCCTCCTTTTTTGCTGAATTCTTCACCAGCCCCTTTGTCCATTAGATCCTCGTTCCTCCTCTATGCATGGCCCTATTGCCTCCCTAGGTCCTTCTAACCCCTCTGCCTTTGGACTATCTCTTCTCCTTTTCCTTCTCATTCTCTTTCTATTCCTCCTGCCCTCTTCCTAGCCTCCAGGAAATCTGAGCACATTATGGTTTTTTTCCCCTCAACCTAATGGAATTCACAATAAAGGGAGACCTCCGCAAACCAATTCCTTATCCTCTGATTCCTCCTCTGGAAACGATTTCCCTATCTGGCAACTGCAATAGATTCTCTTAGGTTTGCTTCCTCCTTGGCACCCTTCGGGCTGATATTGCTCGTCCCTCCTCCCCAGGGATTATCTTCTCCCAGCTGGCCTCCACGATGGTCGATTTACTGGGTATTGGAACCTTTATCCCTCTGCTCGGTTATCAGGAATCATGGTGGGCCTCCTCTCCTCCTGTCTTTACTGCTCCTCTCTCCTCCTTGGTTCCTCCCTCTCTCATCTCACTTCTTCACCTCTCCCATGTCTTGCCACTCTATAAGCCTCCTCTCAAGAATTTTCTCTTCCTCCTCATCATCCACCTTATCCACGGTTGTCCGATCCAGCCTAGCCGGGAATCTTAGGTTGGTTGATTCTCCTTGAATAAACTTGTTGGCCCTTTCGATGAGTTCTTCACATGGCTTTGGAGGCTCTATGATGATATTTAAGCTTATGAGCCCATGCTTCAGTCCAAAAGTCAAGGCCAGCATTAGGGTATTATTATCCATATCCTGGATACCCAAGACCTCTTCATAGAAGTGGTCAATGTAATGACCCAATGTTTCCTACTTGCTTAGTGTTAGATGGAAAAGGGCAACTTCCTCCTTCTTTCCCTTCTTCAAGGTAGCAAATCTAGCCACCATCCCATGATATAAGACCTCGAAGCAGTTGATAGAATTTGTCGACAATTGGTGAAACCAGTCCCTAGCCTTTCCCTTAAAGGTGATTACGAAGAACCTGCACTTGAAGGCATCCGTCATGCTACAGATCGACACCATGCACATCCTCAAACCACTATAGATACATGACCAGGTCATCTCTTCCAGAGTAGTAGTTCTAGATCTGATCCATAAAACCTTTGGGTACTAGAGCCGACAGCACCCCCTCACTAAATGGGCTCCACTCTTTCTGGTTGCAAATGGCGAGTTGGCGAGAAGCACCAACTTGCCTGCGAGAGTATCCTGGGTCCTCCCCTGATACGCGCCCTCCTAAATTTTGATCTTTTAGCTTCTTGGTGGTTAGTACATCGAATGCGCCAGTCGCTCTTATTCCCCTGCGATGTGCTCATTGTCAGGTCTTCTAGGCGACATGACATCCTTTGACAGGATCTCGCAAAGAGGCAACATCATTTTGACCTCCATACGATGAGTAAATAGTGAGCACACAGTAACCTCGATGTATTGTGTGAGCTTACTGAGCTCCGAGCTAAACTCTGCCCATACAACATACTCGCTTGGGCCCTGAAAGTTTCCCTCCACTCCTTGTTCACCTTCATTCATCATGTTGCCTCCTTGACAGGCTTTCCTCGTTTGACTGCGATCCATACCCACCACACCAAAGTGTTGAAGCCAGGAAAATCCCTACTCCAAAATATTTGGATCTAAGTGCAGCCAAGGTTACTTGACCCGACAGTTCGGCACACCCGGCTCTAAAGATAAAATAAGAGAGAGAAAATGACTAAAGGACCCAGATGCTACAACAGGGAGGTCCCACCACATATCATGAAGCTTAGAAGAGCTTCCCCTCCACAACTAAAGATAGTTAAGCTAGGTACAAGGAAGGCAGCATACATAGAGTAATAAGTCTCATTGGGATGAAAAGGGGCAAAGTAGCAAGATTTCAAGGTTCCATTCATGGTACTAATGGGGTCCTATTTATAGGAAAAACCTAAAAGGGGGTCTTCAAGCAAGAATACCCAACCCTGCGAGCTTGCCTCCTCGTTCTGTTGCCTTCACGGCTTGCTGACTAACGACTATCTTCTGGCAACCAGTCGTGATCCTCGACCGCGCTTGGCGAGATAGTGTTAAAATTACCTATTAGGCAACTGTTGTTGTTGTTTGCCGCAATCTGTTGTTCGGATGCTCGACTGGATGATCATATACTCGATACTCGCCTATGCTACTAGATGGTCGCATATCCTGGCGAGTATGATACTCAATCGTAATAAATGACTGCCCTCCTGGTTCACTGCTGACTGTTGACCTGGTCTTCAATATAGACGTTGATTCCTGCCTTTGTGGCACAATTGGACTGTTCTTGATGAATTGGGATTGTACACTCACACCCTACAAAAAACACACTGTATAAATACTAGATTATATGTAATATGAGTAAAAGAAGTAAAAAATACAAGTTTTACAAATAAAAAAAATACACACAAGAATTTAAGAAAAGAACATAAAACATTATAATAGAAAGGCGCACAAAACAAAACCAAAACAATATCATTTTACCAACGGTTGAGGAAGGCTATAGGGGTTTTTAGTGGCGTTCGGGATCGACCTCTTTGAGATTAGGTTTTCTCTAAACAAACAAAGACTAACAAGAAAAAGAAAAGATGATCAGAGAGAATACAAAAATGAGGAATATAAACAAAAAATGAGGAATAGAGAAAGGAAATGACAAAAATGATATGGAACTAGTTGTTGGGCTCCCAAACAAGTTTTGAAACTATAAATGATAAAAAATGACAAAGATACCTGGCCGAACAAAGAGGAAGTTGCAATTTTTTGGTGTCGGCTGTTTATCGAGGAGGTTCCCAATTTTTAGCAGGCTTGGAGATGCAGGGAAGAAACGGGTACTTGAGGAGAATAAATCTAGGGGAATCCGACGCTAGAGGAGGGTTTCGGGGCAGCTACAATTGGCGATCGAGAATGGGGAAGAAGATGGGTGCCGGAGTGAAACAACGAACCCTAAATCGTGGCTCGAAATGGGATGTACCTGGTAGATGCTTTTTTGTAATGAAAATGGGCGTTTTATGTGTTTTATTTTTATTGAATGATGAATCCATAGCCCAAAAAATATGGGTCCATAACGTCGTGTAACACCTCTATCCGTCACATAGCATATAGCAGTAGGTCCGGCCGGGGCCCGACGCCATATACCATAGACAGACCGGCGGGTTACTAAATGAAACCATCTTTCCAATCACAATCGTCCTACATAGAGCATCTAGCCGAAGCACTTTAATAAGTTGCAAACAAAGAACCCAACCAAAAGCATGAATGTCCACTAACAAACCCAAACAGGAATGAACGTACAAAATACACAAAGTACTGGGCCTTATGGCCTTACAAAAGTTTACTTAAATAAATGTGTATTCCATACAACGGCACGCAGGCCAGTCACACATAAGAATGAAGTAAATAATACACTTCGGCCTTTGAGGTCCAGCACTTCAACAAGGGCTTTAGCCCGCTATTTGCCACTCGGCTCCGCAGCACCTGCAATCAACAATTCACCGCAACGGTGACAAACAAAAGCAATGGTCAGCTAAAGTTGACCAAATTATAACGACCCCCCCTTATTGGGGTGGCGGTGCTCCTTCCCTGCAATGCATTAGTATAATCCAACGATTTAAGTGAAAGTACAGTATTTGCACAATACACCATAGGTGCAGGCCCGCGATCACACACTCCGTGCTCTCAGGGCACTTACTCGGAGAACCCGGTGAAAATTTGTGGTCTAACCACCGCCTCTAGGATGGCAAATCTCGTGAGCATTTTGCTCTTTCCAGCTTAAGCCTAAGACCCTCCATCTATGCCAACGGTAAGTGACATGTACTTTAGGTCTCTTTAACCGAAGGACACGGAGCGGGTACGGTTCCGCCTAACCTGTTGCTCACACCGCAACATCAATTTAAGCCATATGCGCGGTTCAAGCTTCCCCGAGTCCCAAAACGATTACAAAAATTTTACATAACCTAGTTATGTACAAGTTGGCTCACAGGCCACCAAATTGGTAGAATCACGCTTCTGCCCAGTTTTTTGGGTGTACCTTGGAGTTAATCCCCAAGATTTCTTGATGCAATCTACCGCATAGGAAATCCGAAAACGACTATCGGAACGGAGTCTTCTCCGACCATTCATGCAATAATGAAACATCACCGATCCAGACCAACTTGTCCAGGTAGGCTTCACACAACATGCCTATGTTCGTACATCAATTTCGGACTCTACATGCAAAACAACCGGGACTATTCATGTCTACCCGAAGGAACACCACAAACTCACCGCAAACTCGCAAGAGCGGGCTTCCTATGTAAAAAGGAAAGGGCACTTCACATGTCCAAGTAGAGAATCGTTACCCTAGCATTTCTCTTTGGCACCATGAAGATCTACTCGGATGGGAAGCACCATAACAGCCTTACCTTTGCAGATCTGAATTCGATTTGCGATTTGGCGCTCTGAAACTCCTCTGGCGACCGGATCTCCACTCCTTCTTCTTCCTTGCTCTCCTCTCTCTCTAGAACTTTAGAAAGAGAATAGCCTAAGTAAAATGAGGGAGAAAACCCTCATCTCCAAGACTTAAACCAGTAGGGAAAAGCCTGAACCGTTGGATCCCAAAATAAGGAAACAAACGGCCACGATTTGCTCTTAATGTCAAATTACTGGGCCGAACATGGCTTGCGACACGCCCATGTCCAAGTCCGTGTTCCACACTCGCCTTAAACCACGAAATCCAGAATAGGACACGGCCTTCGACACGGCTTATGACACGCCTGTGTCACCCATGGACACACCCGTGTCCTGGGCTGTGTGCCTCAATCGGTGACGAAACCCTCATGTCCTGAACAAGACACGGGCTTAGACACGCCCGTGCCAACTTCGACATGCCCGTGTCAATAAGTATACGCCCGTGCTACGGGTCGTTTCCCTCAATCGACACAGGACCAAAACTTCCAAAAGAGGACACGTCCATGTGACATGCCCATGTCATAGGTTGCGTGCTTGACATGCCCTGGGACACGCCCGTGTCTCAGGCCATGTCCCAGCACTCGACGCTCGTCGACCTCGCCTCAACGACCTGAGCATGACATGCACTTGTGACATGCCCGTGTCACAGGCCGTGCTCATCTTTCCAAGACTCAAACTTGGCTCAAACACCGCCCGTTCCTCTTTTGAGTTTCAGGGCGTTACAATTCTCCTCCCCTTAAATGAATTCCGTCCCGAAATTACAGAAAGGAAAATTAAGTACTCAAACTTAAACGGTACCTGAGAAGAAGAGTTCGGGATACTCCTCAGGCATGGTCTACTCTCGCTCCCACGAAAGCTCCTCACGACCGCAGTTTTCCCATCAGACTTTGACCATCCTGATGTCCTTGTTACACAGTCGCTTGACTTCTGAGTCCTCAATGCGTATGGGCTTGACCTTATTCGTCAACCAAACATCAACCGGTACTTGATCGACCGCGATCACATGCGAAGGCTCTTGCACCGCCTTCCGCAATACTGATATGTGGAATACGTCGTGTAGACCACTAAGTTCCGTTGATAGCTTCAGTCAGTAGGCTGCTTTGCCAATCCGCTCCAGAACCTCAAACCGTCCAAGGTACCTCGGGCTTAGCTTCTTCAAGCGTCGTACCTGTGAGACACCCTTGAACGACTTGATCTTCAAATACATCCAGTCACCAATAGCGAACTCCATGTTCTGATGCTTGGCATTATTGTATTTAGCTTGACGATCCTGAGCGACTAGCAACCATTCTCGAATGGTTCGTACCAACGACGTTGCATATTCCACCTCCCGCCTCTTGAAAAGCTTCGTCTCACCCGTTTCTAACCACGATAACGGTGTGCGACATTTTCTACCATAAAGGGCCTCGAAGGGCGCCATTTGAATGCTCGCTTAGTAGCTATTGTTGTACGCAAATTCCACCAAATACAGGTGATCTTCCCACTGCTTCCCGAAATCTAGAACGCACATGCGAAGCATGTCCTCCATCGTCCTGTTAACTCTCTCGGTCTGACCATCCGTCTACGGATGAAAGGCCGTGCTGAAACTCAGCTTGGTTCCCAACATTTTTTGTACTAGCCTCCAATCATTGGACGTCAACCGTTCATCACGGTCGCTCACGATGCTGCGGGGCAAACCGTGTAGTCAAATAATGTTATCCACATACAATTTTGCCAGTTTCTCCACCAAATCATCCTTCCTATTTGGAATGAAGTGTGACATCTTCGTCAAATGATCTACGATCACCCAGATGGCATCGTTCCCCTTTTGCGATCTTGGCAAACCGGGCACAAAATCCATAGAAATGTCGTCGAACTTCCACTCTGGGATAGGCAAAGACTTCAAGAAACCTCCGGGCTTCTAGCACTCCTCCTTCACTAAGGCGCACGTTTGACACTTCGCAACGTAAAGTGTCATGTTTTTCTTCTGTCTTGGCCACCAGAACAACATCTTCATATCCTGATACATTTTCGTGCTCCCCGGGTGAATCGAGTATTTGGTATGATGCGCCTCGTACATCAATTCAACCTGCAATTTACCCACATCAGGGACGCACAAATGATTGTCCTTCCATAACAGTCCATCAACAACATTAAACTGGGGATTTGACCAATCCAAAGCCTCATCCAAGATTTGCTTCATGTTGCTATCCATCTCTAGCGCCTGCCGAATCCAATCAGCCAGGTCATACTGCACTTCTATCCAGTTCAGCTGAGCTTCGACACTAGTCTACTTGTCCACACAAGTGATCTTTAATGCCTCCAGCTCCCGAATCAACCGCTCGTCATGAACTGACAACCAGTTGGCCCGCGCAGGGGCCCTGCGACTTAATGCATCCGCAACTGCATTGCCTTTCCCAGGTACATAGTGAATCTTAAATGTGTAGTCCCCCAGGAACTCCATCCATCTCCGCTGCCGCATGTTTAGATCTTTTTGATCTAACAAGTATTTCAGGCTCTTGTGGTCGGTATAGATATCGACCTTCACCCCATACAGGTAATGTCTCCACAGCTTCAGAGCAAATATCACAGTCGCTAACTCCAGGTCATGGACCAGATAATTTCTCTCATGCACCTTCAGCTAGCGCGATCCATAAGCTATCACTATCCTACGCTGTAGTAGAACACAACCCAAACCACTGCCCGAAGCATCACTATAGATCTCAAAGCCTTCGGTCCCAACTAGCGAACCTAGAACAGGCGCCGTGGTCAACCGCCTCTTCAATTCTTCGAAAGCTTGTGCGCACTCTAACGACCACACAAACTTATGATCTTTCCTCATCAAAGTCATGAGGGGTAATGCTATCTGCGAGAAGTTCTCTACGAAGCGCATGTAGTAGCCGGCAAGCCCCAGAAAACTCCGGACTTCCGCTACTAAACTCAACACAGGCCACTCCCGTATCGCAACTATCTTCATCGGATCCAATGCAATCCCTTCTCCACTGGCTATGTGACCAAGGAACGCAACTGAGTGTTGGGTCCGGCGTTCCTTCACTTGACCCATGGCGCTTTGCTACTTATTTAAGAAATTAAGTAGCGCCCTCTCCAACAGTCTGGGATTTTGGTGCAGTTGGTTATGCGCTTGATCCTTCACCGAGGATAACCAAAACTCGCATTTGGAGAACTTGGCATATAGTTGGTTCCTCCTCAGTGTCTCCATCACCAAATGCAAATGCTTGAAGTGATCCTCTTCGCACTGTGAGTACACCAATATGTCATCATGAAGACGATCACAAAGTGATCCAAGTACTCTTTGAATGTCATGTTCATCAGATCCATGAACACTGATGGTGCATTAGTCAGCCCAAACGGCATGACCGTAAACTCATAATGCCCATATCTAGTGTTGAAAATTGTCTTGGGGATATCACTTTCTCTTATCCTCAATTGATAATACCCAGACTTAAGATCCAACTTTGAATATACCGACGACCCAACTAATTGATCGAACAAATCATCAATTCTTGGGATCAGATATTTGTTCTTCTCTGTTAACTTATTTAGCTCTCTATAATTGATACAGAGCCGCAAACTTCCATCCTTCTTCGTAACAAAGTGGATTGGTGCACTCCAAGACAACTAACTTGGACACACATAACCCTGCTCCAAAAGATCTTCCAGTTGAACCTTCAGTTCCATCATCTCCTTAGGCGCTAACCGATACGGAGAGCATGACGCAGGTTTGGCACCTAGCACTAGCTCAATCGTGAAGTCAATCTTTTGTTGCGGTAGGGCTCCAGGGAGATCGTCAGGGAATACGTCAGGGTACTCGGATACCACTGAGATACTGTCCAAAGTAGGCTTAGGCTTCGAAGCCTCCACTAGTGTGAGGAACAGCTCTGCACTGACAAGAATTGCCTTAACCACCTGAAGAGCAGACATCAACGTCTTGCTCGACCCTTTCAAGCCGGCAAAAGTCATCTCACGACCAGTTCCCAACTTGACCTCCTTGCGATTGTAATTAATGTATACTTGCTGCTCCGAGAGCCAGTCCATTCCAAAAATTACATCTAACTCCACTAGCGGCAATAACGATGCTTGCAATTCGAACTCCTGACTCCCAATCCATATTTTGATGCAACAGATTCTATCTGTGTGCATCGAACACCCATTCGACAACAACATATCCAATTTGTCCTTCGCCATCAAAGAAGGTACTCTGATGCGCGATATGAATCGTTCGGACAAAAAGGAGTGTGAAGCTCCCATATCAAAGAGTGCTCTCACCGGACTATCGAAAATCAACACAAAGCCTAGAACAAGCAATAATAAGCTATCATGCGCAAGGTACCAAGTATTTAAAGCTAACTTGCTATAAATTTAAACTGTACCTGTTACCACATCCGCTTGTTTTATGGCCTCTTGCTGGCCAAGGTTGTAGACTCTTGGTTGAGTTGGAGCATAATAGGATGCAGTTGAATCCACCTACCTTCCCTTTTTCCTCGTAGGTTGCTCCCGGCTTCCTCTCGGACTTTGGACGTCCGCTCTAGCAATCACAGGAAAAATGCCCCAGCTTCCCACAATTGTAACAAGTGCCCGGGGTCCGGCTTGTAGTTGCCCCCGAAGCACCAGAAGAAGGGGCTGGACCCGAAGTCCTAGCCTTCTTAAATAACTTACAATAACAAGACTTCGAGGTAGTCGGCACCTTAAACTCTGTCTTCTTAACACCAGAGTCTTTCTTTGCCTACACATTCCTCATATCCTTCTCCAAAGACCGGGTTGTGCTGACTAGGGTCAAGAAGCCCTGCGCCATAGGCCCTGAGAGAAGTAGCCATAGGTCATCCCTCAGACCTTCAAAGAAATGATTCGTCTTCCGCTCCTCATCAGCAAAAGTAGAGCTAGCGTGCTGACCCAATCGTGTATATTCGTGGAGATACTCATCCACACTACTCTCTCCTTGAGTCAACTTCTGGAATTCGTTCTCCAACGCAATCCTCTGAGCAGAAGGGAGGTACCTTGCCAAGAAAAGTCTCAAAAACTCTTCCATCGAAAAGTCTGTAAGTTGTCTTCCCCTCAAGTGATGAAGCTTTAAGCCTTCCCACCACAGCCTTGCATCGTCGTCCAACAAGAAAGTAGTTATAGTCGTCTTTTGCCATTCCTCCGTCTCCGTAGCTGTCAGGACTCTCTTTATCCGGGAGAGCCAATCTTAACCTTGGGTTGGGGTTCCCGTCCCTGAGAACACGGGAGGATTGAAGCCCATAACATGCTTCAGCTATTTTTCAGTTGCTCTCCTAGGAATCAATGGCTCCACTACCACTTGCTCTACCCTCCTCGGTTCCGCAGCTAGAAGCGGTACTTGCTCCACAGCAGGAGCAGGCTGCTGCACTTATCTCGCAGGCTGAGCATTGATCACAGTGAACACCGCTTCAGCATCCAATCATATGGTTTCTGCCAAGGGGGGTATTGCAGGCTCAACATTTGGTGCGTTACTTGCCTCAGAAATCGGATGTTCTGACGGCCCTGCACCACTCCTGGTCACCTATAGTCATATAAAACACTGTTAAGTGACCGAACAATATTGCAAAAATCAATTATAGGAACACGCAGGTTCCTCAAACATGTGTATATTATTTCCTAAGTGGACATTCATGGGTTCTTTTATGTTATAACGATGACGCACACACATGTGCTCACCACCCCTTAAAGTGAATTCGTCCACAAATTCATTTAATCCTGACCAAAACCAGTAGTCTGATACCAAATTGTAACACCCCTATCCGTCATATAGCATATGAAAGTGAGGTGTTAGATCTGGAATACTCTAGAGGGGGGTGAATATGGTATACTTAAAAACTATTTGAATGTTTGCAGTAAATTACAAGATTGCAGAATGAAAACTAATTAAGCATAAACAAAATAGTCCTAACTAGCACAGCCACAACAAGAACAAAAAGAAAAAGGGCAACCAGACAACACAAGAACTTATAGTAGTTCCCCAACCTGGGTACATCCACTCTTCTACCACCCTGGAAGGAATCCACTCAGATTTTTGATCAGGTGCCTGACATAAATGAGCTTTTGATCAGGTGCTCAAAAACCAACCCAAGTCTTTTTGGAAGGAGACTTGTGAACCAAAATAATTTTGAAGGGAATTAAAACCCAGTACAGAGGTGGGGATGAGAGATGATTTTGTCTTCTCTTTCTCAAGTTTACAACTGAGAAGACTCAAGTGGATATATGATGTTGGCAAACAGCTCCCCCTGAGATATAAAATGATTCAGAAAAAATGGAGCTTTACTTCAGGGTGATAGGCCTTCAGTTCTTCAGCCTTGACCAGAAGATGTTCAGGAACTTCTTGACAGATAGATTCCTTGTAGTCCTTTGAAGTGTCCTGGAGGATTGAAGGAAGAACACTCTTAATATTGATTTGGTGTTCTTCTTCTTCAGATTGCTAATCTTCCTCTGGTCTGGAGCTTGTATGTATTAGGTTTCTCTTTCTGTGTTTGTGAATGCTGTCAAGAAAGAGATGCAGAGAAATCCTTGTTGCCGACTGATGGTGTTCTTTACTTTCTGACTTATTTTCTGTGTGTGTTCTGTTTGGAAAAAGAGAGAAAATCTCTTTTATATTTTTTTCATATTAGTTTGCATTCGAAATTTGAATTTCTTCTGCATTGATTGCTGACTACCTAGAGAATGAACTGCATTGATTTATTTCCCAACTGTCCCACGGAAAAACGGCAAACAATAATCCTGAGGAAGACCATAATTAATGCTCTGTCTAACGGTAATATTCAGAGAATATTTTAGCATTAATTATTCAGGAATTATTGCATTATAATAGGGACAGAAGGATGAAAATAACCAAGTCTGGATTCGTCGACCTGAGTCTACAGTTCGTTGAGCTGAGATCCAAGATCGTCTAACTTTGAACTGCTGACTGCTGATTGACAAATCTTTCCAATTCTGTGCACCAAGATCATCGAGCTGAGAACCAAGTTCATCGACTGGATTTTTATTCTGGACTTAGAAATAATGAGATGTTTTCTGGACTTGAGTGTTGAAGCAGATGATCCAGAAATCATCGACCAAAGAACTGAGTTCGTTGAGCTCAGCTCAGAGAATCTTTCTCTGATTTCGTCGAGCTCAACACGACTTTCGTCGACCTGAGTTCGACGAACGTCGAACTCATTTTACTGAGTCTTTGAAATCTCTAAGTCTTGAGTGTCTTGCAGTCTGTTGATGGCTGGTCCAAGTGATGTTGACTCTAAGGACTTGGCCTATACTCTAGGACACAATCATGACCCTGGCTATACATGTTGGGTCATAAGATCCTAACTTAGTGAACCTAGCCCAAATCTTACTAGGGATCCAACAATCTCCCCCTATTTGGATGAGGTCACTAATTACAGACTCAAATAAAATTTAAAAAGAAACAAAGCAAGACAGCATATATCTGGTAGGAAAAATAACGCATGCAGCAGATATATATATACAATGGGCTTTGTATCAGATAACAAGAATGTAGTTTTAAGCAAAATCAGGAAACCTTAGAAATGGTTCAAATGTCATTTCTTTGGCTTCTTCTCTTTTAGCTTCTCTTCTTTGATCTTCTCCTTTTTGCTCTTCTCTCCAGACTTACTGAAAATAATTTCCCTGTTGGGATTTGTAGCTTGCACCTTTGTCATTATCATATCGACAGCCCCTATGATATTTAAAGATGTAGCCCTAGGCACTACTGCTTCTGGATGCATTTCATTTAGTCATCAACATTGAAAAATTTGTTAGCTTTTGCATACCTGTTGAGCTCTTCCTTCCTGTATATAGACATGGTAGTATATTGTGATGGATCCTTTCCTTCAGCTCTGGCTTTCTTGATCATAGAGAGGCCAACCAGTTCTTGGAATCTAGCCATCCTAGATATTGCTGCTATTTCAAGATCTTCATATGGTACAGGAGGGGAAGCGGGTCTCTTGGGGCTCTCAGCTTTTTAATATCAGAGAATTGTTGTTGTTGATGTTGTTGATGCTACTACTATTGAGGTTGGTGCTGCTTGTCTGAGGAATAGTATCTCTGCTGGCTGCTTCCTGAAGAAGAGGATCTACCTTGATGTCTCTGATAGGTTTGAACCTTGGTAGGTCTTTGAGAAGTTATGCCCGAAGCACCAGCAGCTGGAGGAGGAGGAGGAGGAGGGTCCTTCCTGTATCTTTGAACTGGAGGAGGGGAGTATCTTCTGCTTTTCTTCCTAGCCTTCTATTCATTCTTGGATAGCCACATCCATGCTGGCATACCCTTGTATAGAGTAATATTTTGCAAAATATAGTAGGGTGTGTCATTTGCAGGATTGGGTTTAGGGGCAGGAGGTGGAGGAGCTTTCCTCTTCTTGGAGATTTTATTTCCTTTGGAATCCTCATCTGAATCATCATTATCATCATCATCATCATCTAACTGTTGTGGATTGTCATATAATGCATCTATCTCTCTTATCGTTTCATCAGATATTGCTGATTTTTTTAGTCTTTAAGGGAGCTGGAGGAGGAGTATGAGAACTATACACATCAGTGCTTTCAGCAGCTGACTTATTTTCTTCTTCTATGTCAGCCATGACCAGTGCATCTAGATCAGGCATTGGAGAATCATCCATAACATAAACTAGTGCAATAGGGGATGAGATAGTGGGGGAAGAAACTTTGGGAGGAGACTCTGGAGCTGCAAAAGTGGCCTTACACCAAACTTTAGGGCTTATTGGTGTGGTATAAGGAATTATAGCCATGGATGGCTTAGTGCTATCTGTTGGAAGGTTATTAAAATAGATTGTATTTACTGTTGCTTCTGCTCGTACATCAGCTGCTACATCTGATACTGTTTCCATTAAGTTTCAACTAACTCTACTGTTGCTGCTGCTTCTTCTGCTACATTTGTTGCTGCTTCTTCTGCTGCTTCATCTGCTGCTGCTTCTTCTTCATTGAGTATCTCCCCCTGCCTGGTGTCAGTGGTAACTGAAGCCAGGCACCCAACTGAAGAGGGAACAGTAGAGAGAGCAGATATCTGGGAAGCAAGGGTGGAGATGGAAGCAGCAAGAGGAGAAATGGCCTCAGCTATAATTGTTTTGAGGAGGGGTGTAAGAAGTGCAATGAGTGGAGGGATAATGGAAGAGTCTAATAGTGGGGAGGTAGATGTTGTGGCATGGGGTGTTTGAGTGGAGTTGGTAGTAGTTGTTGGAGTTAGAGGTGGAGGTGGAGATTGTGTGTGAGTTTCTTGGTGAGAGACATCTTGAGGAGAGGGAGTTTTAAGAGTGATGATAGTAGATTGAAGGATGGGAGGGATGATAGGTTTGATAAGGGTATGTCAGCTAAATGCCTTGGAAGAGGAGATGGGGGTGGTGATGGTATTAATGTATCATGCTGGGGGGAAGGAGTATGAGAGGTAATTTGGGTTGGAGATGTTGGAATTTGGGATGATGGAGGTGTGGGAATAGGGACTGTAATATGAATGGAAGGTGGGGTTTGTTGATTGCTAGCTGAGATGGAGTTTGGAGAGCAAAAGGTTGTGTAGTGGTGGATGGAACCTCTTCAGTAGGATGGGAAGTGGCTGGAGCAACCCTTGTACTCTCAGGAGCTTGGGTGACATAGGATGAAGCCTTAGAGGGCTTTGTGATTGTCCTCTCCCACTTGCCAAACAAGGCGCAGGTGAGCCTTTTGCTGGCATTGATGAATATGGTCTGGGAGACCAGTGATTTAGCAGCTTTTTCCTTCAAGAAGATCCCCAGGATCCTTCCAAAGTTAACTTCCTTTTTATTGTTCCTTTTCTTGATAAGATCAAAAATGACATGTGTCCAGTTCAACCGTTTCTTATTCACCACTACGCACATAACCAGAAATTGATGCCTGGTTATATAGTCATGCGCAGTGTGCTTGCCCAGTAAGACTTTCCCAATAATATCTACGAGAAACTTAAACTCAAAAGATAGGTGTTTCTTCAGCAATTTATTTGGGTTTTCTCCATAATAACCCATAATGCACAGCATCATATCATATTCTTCATTATCGATTTCTAGCTCTTCTCCATTATTCAATCCAAAAATTTCAGTTAAGACGGCAGGAGAGAGAGAGAGACGGCAGTACCCGCTATTGATCCGATCATGGTGTTGTCCTCTACTGTAGACGCAGTGTATACCCAATCTCTGATTTTTGTGTTAGGTAATTTGATAATGGTGGTCAGCAGATTCTTCAGTTCTGGTATTCCAGTAGTTTCAGAATATTCAGGAAGATTGGGTCTGAGTGCTGGAAGGAATCGAAATCCACGTCGAATCCAGTGTCAAATTTCATCGCTGCAAGTGATCCTATTGGAATCGCCATGAGTGCACCTGCAAGAAGGAAAATGAAGAGCAAGTGCAAGGGAACTGAAAGGGCAGGACGGAGGTCGAAGAAAACCTAAATATAAGGTTTTCTAGAATATGAATCGACAAACTCCGTTCCACTAAAGTAAACAATTCTTCGATCTGAGGTTGACGAGATAATTTGGAGTAAATCAATTCGTCGAGCTCAGTCTGAAGGGTTGAAGACATTTCATCGAGCTCCGTTCGACAAAGGTTTTCTGAAGTAGATTCGTCGATCTCAGGTTGACGAAACTAACTTCACTAACAAAGAGTTCGTCGATCTCGGGTCGACGAATATCTCAAGAACCCTTCCCAGTTCGTCAACCTCCGTTCGACGAAATTTGAAGAGTTCTTAGAGTGCAGACAGAAACTAAACTAAGTCTTCTCCATTGATCATCCCAAGCTGATTTACAAAGAACAAGTGATTTCTTTCATCTAGAGGTTTGGTGAAAATATCAGCTCTTTATAAATCAGTGTAGATATAGACAAGTTTAATTTTTTTTTTATCTACACACTCTCTAATGAAATAATGTCTAATGTCTATATATTTAGTCCTACTATGATGGACTGGATTCTGTGCTATAGTTATAGCACTTGTGTTATCACATAAGAGAGTTGAATTATTTAAGTTGAAGTCATAGTCCAGGAGTTGGTTTTGGATCCACAGCATCTGGAACAGCAACTGCTAGCTGTAATGTATTCTGCTTCAGCAGTTGATGTAGACACAGATGACTGTTTTTTACAAAACCAGGACACTAATCTCATACCAAGGAACTGGCAGGTTCCTGAGGTACTCTTTTTGTCCACCCTGCATCCAGCAAAGTCAGCATCTGAGTATCTAGTTAACTCAAATTCTGACTCAGTGGGATACCAGATCCCTAGACTAGGACAACTCTTTATATATCTTAAAATCCTTTTTAGAAAAACTAGGTGAGATTCTTTAGGGTTCACCTGAAACCTAGCACAAAGATATGTGGCAAACATGATATCAGGTCTACTAGCTATAAGATATAGTAGGGACCCAACAATGCCCCTATATAATTTCTGATCCACAGGTTTCCCAAGTGCATCAGAGTCAATTACAGCATTGGTAGCCATTGGTGTTTTCTTTACTGAGGCATCAGTCATCCCAAACTTTTTGATAAGCTCTTTAGCATATTTAGCTTGGGAGATGAAGATGCCATCAAGCAGCTGCTTCACTTGGAGACTAAGAAAGTAGGTAAGCTCACCCATGCTACTCATTTCAAATTTTGAATGCATGAGGTCAGAGAACCTCTTGTATAATTTGGAATCAGTAGACCCAAATATGATGTCATCCACATAAATTTGTACTAATAATGTTTGGTCCTTATGATGTCTAGTGAATAATGTTTTATCTACTATGCCTCTAGTGAACTTATGCTCTATCAAAAAGCTAGCTAGGGTCTCATACCAAGCTCTTGGAGCTTGCTTTAAACCATAAAAAGCTTTATGTAATTTGAAGACAAAAGAGGGATTAGTTGTAGAAACAAAACCTGGAGGTTGTTCAAAATAAACCTCTTCTTTAAGTTCTCCATTTAAGAATGCACTCTTGATATCCATTTGATAAACTTTGAACTTCTTGTAGGCAGCATAGGCAAGAAATATTCTGGTTGCCTCTAATCTTGCAACTGGTGCAAATGTCTAGTTATAATCTATCATTTTTTCTTACCTATAACCTTGAGCAACAAGCCTAGCCTTGTTTCTCACAATTACACCTTGGGCATCTAGTTTGTTTCTATATACCCATTTGGTTCCAATGACTGGGTAGTCTTGGGGTCTTGGAACCAAATCCCAAACTCTACATCTCTCAAATTGGTTTAATTCCTCTTGCATTACAATGATCCAGTGGGGATCCTGCTCAACATCATGTATAGATAGAGGCTCAACCTGAGAGAGAAAACAGGCATGCATCAAATCTTAGTTAAGTTGATGCCTTGTCTGTACACCTACTGAGATGTCTCCAATCACTTGGGATCTAGGGTGATCCCTTAGTGTGACAAAGTCAGTGGGTGGAGTTGGTTCTGCAACAGCATTTGGAATTAATTCCTCTTGTGGAATTGTGTGTGTTGTTGAGGGATTTTTAATTCCTTCAGTTCTTTCTTCTTCACTTTCTTCATTAACTTGTGGAGAAGGATGTGTTGGAACCTCTTGGGTGAGGCTTAGTCCATCCAAATTCTCACACAAGTGAGGTACATGTAAAGGACTAATAATAGAAATCTCTTTCTCCTTGCAAGACATGTTAGTTTCATCAAAGGTAACATGAATAGATTCTTCAATTTTTAATGATGATTTATTGAAAATCCTATAAGCTTTGCTTACTTGAAAATATCCTAGAAAAATTCCCTCTTCAGACTTAGCTTTAAACTTTCTAATGTATCTCTTGTTGTTGTTATGTATATAGCATATACATCCAAATACTTTAAAATAAGTGATTTTAGGTTTCTTCCCTTTAAGTAATTCATAGGGAGTCTTATTCTTTAGTTTGTGTATCAGACTCCTGTTCAGGACATAATTTGTTGTGCTTACAGCCTCTTCCCAGAAGGTTAGGAGCATGTAAGCATCTGTAAGTAATGTGTCTGCAGCTTCAATTAGGGTCCTATTTTTCCTTTCAGCTACTCCATTTTGTTGGGGAGTTCTAAGAGCTGAGAAGCACTGCCTGATACCTTCCTTCTCACAGAACTCATGCATAAGAAGAGAGTCAAACTCTGTACCATGATCACTTCTGATCAATGCAATATGAGTAGAGTACTCAATCTGTATGGTCCTGAGAAAATATTTAAGAACTTTAAAGGTATCTAACTTAGATCTCAGAAAGAACACCCAAGTAAACCTTAAGAAGTCATCAACAATAACTAGAGTGTAGGATTTCCCTCCTAGTCTCTATACAATAATTGGTCCAAAGAGATCTATGTGTAGCAAGTACAATATCCTAAGTGAATCACTTTTATTTACTGATTTAAAACTAGATTTAGTTTGTTTGCCTAGTTGACAAGCCCTTCAGAGACCTTCCTTCTTGTAGGGACAAGAAGGCAGACCTCTCACAAGGTTGTCTTTTGATAGCCTAGCAATGTTTTCATGTTTACATGACCTAGACTTTTATGTCAAAGTTCATTCTGATTACTAATTATATTAAGTAAGCAGATGTCTGAGTTGGCAGAAAGAAAATCAATTAAGTATATGTTGCCTTGTCTATTTCCAATTAAAACAGTTTTGTTTTCTTTAGATGAAATAATACAAGAGCTAGGGTTAAAAGTTACCTGATAAACTTCATCACAAAGTTGACTTATTGAGATGAGTTTATGCTTCAATCCACTTACATAGGCAACCTTCTTGAAGGTCACTGCTCCAATCTTGACTTTACAATAGCCTTTGGTCTGGCCATAGTTTGAATCACCAAAGATGACCTTTAGTCCCAGCTTGGACTTATAATCACTTAAGTTGTCCTTGCTTCCTGTCATATGCTTGGAGAAACCACTGTCCAGATACCATTGTTTATTAAATGTTGGACAGCTATATACCTGCAGGGATGATAGTTAGTTGTTCTTGACCTAGGTAGCCTTGGGTCCTTATTGATTTACATAATTGTAACTGAAAATGTAAGAATATTCTAGTTGATTCTTGTAGCCTTTAGGATGATATCTCCTTGGAGGTATTATCCATTGATTAAAAAGATTAAATGATTTTCTAGGATTACTAAAGTTATTGTTATGTATATAATTTTGGTTAAGTCTTTCTGGGTTCGACGAATTGTTGTGAGTTCGTCGACTAGAGTTCGACGAATTGGGATGAGATTGTCAATCTCTGCTCAGAGAATGAACAAGTTCATTTTTTGTGCCCCAAGTTCGTTGATCTCTGCTCAACGAACCATACACAGTTTGTCAGTCACAATAAGAATAATGATTATTATTGAAATTTGCGTTCAGAGATCGTCGTATTGAGGTCGACGATCTGTTCATATATCATCGATCTGAGTTCGACGATAACTGCTGAACATTGTTACTTTTATTATTCTTCTGGTTTTTAAGTTTGTTCTTAGTTTCAATCTATTTAAGAACTTCATTAACCTTATTAACATGTTCAGTGTTTTTCTTTCCTTTATCAGAAATAAAATTTACAGGTTTAGAAAGATGGTTCTTTTGGATTAGGATTGGTTCACTAGATGAAGCTCCTAATCCTAATTTGTAATTATTAGTTCTAGAATTTAATGTGTTGGTTATATCTAGCAATTTTAAGCTTCTGCCATTTAATGTTTCTTTTAATATCTTAGCTTTGCTAAGTTCAGATTTTAAAAAGATAATTTGTTCATTTGCATACTTTAGTTCATTAAATAGATTAGCATTTTCAGAAATGATTTCATCTTGATCTTTTAATTTTTCTCTGAGAAGTTTGATTTTCTTCTCAGAGCTTATCAAATCTAAGCATAAATTTTTAAATTCAAATTTAAATTCATCAGATTCAAAATCATATGATGCTAATACCTGGTCTTCAGCTGACAGGATTTCTTCATTATCAGATTCATCTGTATCTAATCTGCTACTGTTGGCATCAATTGTCATGAGGTAAACTTCCTTTGCCTTCTCTTCTTCTTCACTGAAGCTGGAAGATGTGGATTCATCTTCTGTTTCACTCTAGGATTCAGCCACAAAGCCTTTATCCTTCTTCTTATATTTGTTGGAAGAAGGCCTACTGCTGTGCTGTCTTCTTGTGTCCTTCTCTCTTCTCTTCTCTTTTTTCTAATTATCTGGACACTCAGAGTTGAAGTGTCCAGGTTTCCTGCAGCCAAAGCAAACCACTTCCTTAGTAGGGGTTTTATCATACCTTGGCTTGTCATCTTGCCTGGATGACTTTCTCCTAAAGTCTTTCCTTGCCATCTTATAGAATCTTTTGGCAAATAGACTCACAACTCTTCATTAACTGTTGGAGTCTCTGTCTCTTTAGCAGCCTTGAATGCAATATTGTGCTCCTTCCTTGCTCGTGGAGGTGTTCTTTGCTCATCTGCTTCTCTGGTCTTGATGAGTTATTCATATGACTTTAACTTTTCCAAAAGAGATTCAGTGGAAATCTCATTTAGGCTTCTGGCCTCCTTGATGGGCCAGATCCTTGAATCCCATGAGCTTGGGAAGCACATAAGGATCTTGTCATTCACCTTTGTGAGGGTGATGTCCTTGTCCAAGGTTTTCAACTCATTTATGATTGAGCTCAACCTATTGTACATGTCTGCCACTGAATCAGCTTCCTCCTTCTTGAAATTCTCATATTAGGATATGAGATTGGATCTCCTATCCTTCCTTTCATCTGCAGATCAAGCCACCATTTGATTTAGGGAATCCCAGATGGCTTTGGCTGAGGTGCATTCAGCAACTTTTTGAAAAATATCATCTAACATTGTTTGGGTCAGAATATTCATGGCCTTGGCTTCAGCAATTTTGACCTTCCTCTAGGCCTCAGTCCACTCAGGTTGTGGGACTGCATGTGTGCTAGAGGATGTTGCAGTTGTAAGTGCTGGAGGGGGACCTGTCAAAATGGAATTATAGATATCTTCATCAATGACGTTCATATATAATTTTATTCTTGCCTTCTAGATGGCAAACTTGTTTAGGATGCACATTGGAGGTCTGGTGCTTGCAAAAACTTTGTTCTGGGCCATGTTGTGTGAGTATAAATCTAATGGGAATAGAATGACAGATCAAACTCAGGATCTTTGGTTCAAGGGTTAGCTTGTACAACCAAAAGAACTCCCCTCTGATACCAATTGAAAGTGAGGTGTTAGATCTGGAATACTCTAGAGGGGGTGAATAGAGTATCCTTAAAAACTATTTGAACTTTTGCAGTAAATTAAAAGATTGCAGAATGAAAACTAATTAAGCATAAACAAAATAGTCCTAACTAGCACAGCCACAGCAAGAACAAAAAGAAAAAGGGTAACCAGACAACACAAGAACTTATAGTGGTTCCCCAACCTGGGTGCATCCACTCTTCTACCACCCTAGTAGAAATCCACTCAGATTTTTGATCAGGTGCCTGACACCAATGAGCTATTGATCAAGTGCTCAAAAACCAACCCAAGTCTTTTTGGAAGGAGACTTGTGAACCAGAATAATTTTGAAGGGAATTAAAACCCTGTACAGAGGTGGGGATGAGAGATGGTTTTGTCTTCTCATCTCAAGTTTACAACTGAGAAGACTCAAGTGGATATATGATGTTGGCAAACAGGTCCCCCTAAGATATAAAATGATTCAGGAAAAATGGAGCTTTGCTTCAGGGTGATAGGCCTTCAGTTCTTCAGCCTTGACCAGAAGATGTTCAGGAACTTCTTGACAGATAGATTCTATGTAGTCCTTTGAAGTGTCCTGGAGGATTGAATGAAGAAGACTCTTGATATTGATTTGGTGTTCTTTTTCTTCAGATTGCTAATCTTCCTCTGGTCTGGAGCTTGTATGTATTAGGTTTCTCTTTCTGTGTTTGTGAATGCTGTCAAGAAAGAGATGCAGAGAAATCATTATTGCCGACTGATGGTGTTCTTACTTTCTGACTTCTTTTCTGTGTGTGTTCTGTTTGGAAAAAGAGAGAAAATCTCTTTTATATTTTTTTCATATCAGTTTGCATTCGAAATTTGAATTTCTTCTGCATTGATTGCTGACCGCCTAGAGAATGGACTGCATTGATTTATTTCCCCAACTGTCCCACGGAAAAACGACAAGCAATAATCCTAAGGAAGACCATAATTAATGATCTATCTAACGGTAATATTCAGAGAATATTTTAGCATTAATTATTCAGGAATTATTGCATTATAATAGGGACAGAAGGATGAAAATAACTAAGTCTGGATTCGTCGACCTGAGTCCACAGTTCATTGAGATGAATCTAAGATCGTCGCCTTTGAACTGTTGACTGCTACTTGACAAATCTTTCCAATTCTGTGCACCAAGATCGTCGAGCTGAGAACCAAGTTCGTCGACTGGAGTTTGATTCTGGACTTAGAAATATTGAGATGTTTTCTGGACTTGAGTGTTGAAGCAGATGATCCAGAAATCATCGACCTGAGAACTGAGTTCGTCGGGCTCAACTCAGAGAATCTTTCTCTGATTTCGTCGAGCTGAGCACGACTTTCGTCGACCTGAGTTCGACGAACGTCAAACTCATTTTTCTGAGTCTTTGAAATTTCTAATTCTTGAGTCTCTGGCAGTCTGTTGATGGCTGGTCCAAGTGATGTTGACTCTAAGGACTTGGCCTAGACTCTAGCACACAATCATGACCCTGGCTATAAATGTTGGTCATAAGATCCTAACTTTGTGAACCTAGCCCAAATCTTACTAGGGATCCAACAATATAGCATATAGCAGTAGGTCCGGTCGGGGCCCGATACCATATACCACAGACAGACTAGCGGGTTACTAAATGAAACCATCCTTCTAATCATAAATGTCCTACACAGAGCATCTAGTGGAAGCACTTTAATAAGTTGCAAACAAAGAACCGCACCAAAAGCATGAATGTCCACTAACAAATCCAAACATGAATGAACGTACAAAATACACAAAGTACTAGGCCTTATGGCCTTACAAAAGTTTACTTAAAAAATGTGTCTTCCATACAACGGCACGCAGGCCGGTCACACATGAGAATAAAGTAAACAATACACTTCGGCCTTCGAGGGCCAGCACTACAATAAGGGCTTTATCCTGCTATTTGCCACTTGGCTCCGCAGCACCTGCAAGCAACAATTCACCGCAACGGTGAAAAACAAAAGCAATTGTCAGCTAAAGTTGACCAAATTATAACGACCCCACCCCCTTATTGTGGTGGCGGTGCTCCTTCCCTGCATTGCATTAGTATAATCCAACGATTTAAGTGAAAGTACAGTATTTGCACAATACACCACAGGTGCAGGCCCGCGGACACACCCCGTGCTCTCAAGGCACTAACTCTGTGAACCCGGTGAAAATCCGTGGTCTCACCACCGCCGCCAGGACGGCAAATCTCGTGAGCATTTTTTTCTTTCTAGCCTAATCCTAAGACCCTCCATCTATGCCAATGGTAGGTGCCATGTACTTTAGGTCTCTTTAACTGAACGACACAGAGCGGGTACGGTTCCACCTAACCCATTGCTCACACCGCAATGTCAATTTAAGCTATATGCGCGGGTTAAGCTTCCCCGAGTCCCAAAATAATTACACAAATTTTACATAACCCAGTTATTTATAAGTTGGCTCCCAGGCCACCAAGTTGGCAGAATCACGCTTCTACCCTGTTTTTCGGGTGCACCTTGGAGTTAATCCCCAATATTCCCTGATGCAATCTACCGCATAAAAACCTGGAATCAACTATCGGCACGGAGTCTTCTTTAACCATTCATGTAATAATGAAACATCACCGATCCAGACCAACTTGTCCGGGTAGGCTTCGCACACCATGCCTATGTCCGTACTTTGATTTTGGACTCTACATGCAAAATAACTGGGACTATTCATGTCTACCCGAAGGAACACCACAAACTCATGGCATACTCGCGAGAGCGGGCTTCCTATGCAAAAAGGAAAGGGGACTTCACATGTCCAAGTAGAGAATCGTTACCTTTGGAAAGCACCGTAATAGCCTTGCCTTTATAGATCTGAACTCGATTTGCGATTTGGCGCTCTGAAACTCCTCCGGCGGCCGAAACTCCACTTATTCTTCTTCCTTGCTCTCATCTCTCTAGAACTTTAGAAAGAGAATAGCCCAAGTAAAATGAGGGAGAAAACCCTCATCTCCTAGACTTAAACCAGAAGGGAAAAGCCTGAACCGTTGGATCCCAAAATAAGGAAACGAACGGCCACAATTTGCTCTTAAAGAAAAATTACTGGGCCGAACACGGCTTGCAACACGCTCGTGTCCAAGGCCGTGTTCCACACTCGCCGTAAACTAGGAAATCTAAAACAGGACACGGCCTGCGATAGGGCTTGTGATACACCTGTGTCACCCATGGACACGCCCGTGTCCTGGGTCGTGTGCCTCAATCGGCGCTGAAACCCTCATGTCCTGAATAAGACACGGGATTAGACACACCCGTGCCAACTTCGACACGCCCGTGTCAATAATTACACGCCCGTGCTTCGGGCCGTGTCCCTCAATCGATACAGGACCAAAAATTCCAGAAGAGTATACGGCCATGTGACACGCCCGTGTCATAGACCGTGTGCTTGACATGCCCTGGGATACGCCCGTGTCCCAGGCCATGTCCCAGAACTCGACGCTCGTCGACCTTGCCTCGATGACCCGAGCACGACATGGCCATGTGACACGCCCGTGTCATAGGCCGTGTTCACCTTTCCAAGACTCAAACTTGGCTCAAACACCGCCCATTCCTCTTTTGAGTTTCGGGGCGTTACAGGCCGACCTAAATGACGGTCCATAAATATTTCCTAATTTCCCTTTCAAACTCCTCTTTCAATCTTCCTTTGTCCTGCTGATGCTGGCTCAGGAATAGCACATAAGAGCATCTCCAACCGGCCTGTATTTCCCTGAAATTTTCATTTTTGCTTGCTGGAAATGTTCCAATCGATCAAAAATGGGGTCGGCAAAAATGTCGACCCCCTCTCTCCTCCTCTAAATTTAGAGGAGTGAGTGAGGAAATGTCCCTCCCTTCATTTTTTTATTTTTTATTTATTACTTAATTACTTGGTTTTCAAAAGTTTTGTAAAAATCTATAATCTTCTTAGTCACTATAATAATTTTCCAATTATGATATATAATATATATAAAAAAAATCGTCTCTTTAGACCTACAAAAAGAGCCTAAAATTAAATACCAAAAATAGATCTGTGCACACCAATGATAAAGGCACACCAAAACTTTTTAGGTCATTCTTCTTAAAGTTTATGCGCACACATCCATTTTGATATGAACACATCCATTTTAATTTTGTTTAATTAATTAGTTATTGTATTTAAGAAGCATTTATATTAATCTATAATCTATAACGCCTCTAATATACTTTTCCAATTATGACATATAATATATCAAAAAAATAGTCTTTTCGATATCTACAAAATGAACATAATATTGAATATCTTTTAATTATTATTTATCATTCAAAGAGCAAGAGAAGACATTTTACTGATTAAACTTGCGTTAAAATCAAAATACAATCATACTAATTTGCATAAAATTTTCAATATTGCATTGCTTCATTGTCATGTCGAGCTCATTAATGTTCAATCAGTGCACCTCAAAGTGAATAATGTACATATCTGTTTTTTATTTTTTTATGCTGATTTATGAACTAACAAAATCTTTCAACTTCACTTGTGTCTATCTCTTCAATATTTTAAGTGAATGGTGCCATAAAAATAGTGACATATTCATTTTCATCTCGCTCGTCTTAAACAATTATATTGTGCATTATAATGCAAGCTGTCATAATATCATGTAATACATGTTTTTCTCATAAACGGTATGTCCCCTTAATAATTGCAAACCATGATTAAAGAACTCCAAATGCTCGCTCTACATCTTTTCGGTATGCTTCTTGTATCATTATAAAGTCTCATTTTTTTATCTTATTATTGGGAAATGATTTGAACTAGTGTTGACCATTTCAGATATATTTTATCGGCTAAGTAATAATCAACATCATTATTTTTCCCCAATATTGTATAATGAGTAGGATGCGTAATACATTGATATCATTGTTAGATCCCAGTAAACCAAAATATGTGTATTATATCAATAATTCATATGATGGTATTGACTCAAGAATTATTTTCAGTCCATCATGATGCCATGAATATTGTTATGCTCATGTTGTTGGGCAGTTCCTCCATTACTAATGCATACAATCAAGACCTCCCTGCATCCTAGGAAACCTCTTTCTTTGCCTTTCTATAATAATCTTATAACATCACTCACATTGGAATATCTCAAATATTCATCTTTGTACACTTTTGCAATCGCCATGCAAAATCTCTTCAAGCATTGATTCACAGTTAACTCACTAATTCAAATGTATTCATCACAATTATCAGTTGATGATTCATATGCCAACATATGAAATCTTGCTATAATTTTTTATAAACTTGATAGTCCAAGTTTATCAGCATCATCCTTCTTGTGAATGAAAAAATTATCATGCTCCTCCAATGGCGGACCCAGGATTTTTGGTCGACCCGAGCACCAAGTAAAAGATTCATGATTTTGATAATTTGTTAACATAAATATTATCGCAATGGCAATACATTATCAATCATAACAATAAATTACCAATAATAAAAATATACATATACCATTACCAAACCACTTTTCATGGACCCATATTTTGGAAGCATGGGACTATTGCCTCATTGCTAATGTATTTTACAATTTCCTTCTTGATATATACGATTAAACATTCATTCATCAAATCATCTCTCATTCTGTTCCTCAAACGAGTCTTTATTATCTTTATTGCTGAGAACATCCTCTTAATAGTAGCAGTTGTAATAGGTAGTAAATATACTAACTTCAGGAGACGATAAACCAATTGAAAATGATCATGCTTTTTTAGTTCCACAAGTTTTTGAACAATCCCACTAAGTCCTTTGACATGAGAAAATGCGTTAGTTGATTGCATATCAAGAATGTATATGTCAAGTTGACCTTCAAGTAACCGCAAATCTAATGGATCAAAATCATGTGGGTAGAGCTCTGCAAGACGATTCAATTTTGCTTATCAAATCTAGAAAATTAATCGGTTGGATCAAGACATGAAATGCAAAGAAGTAGATCATTGTTTACTTCGTTAAAACGATCATTCATCTCACTTAATAGCCAATCGATTATTGTATTAAAAATCTCAACACAATAATGATGAAAATTTGTGACATCTCTTGCATTTCTTCTTGATCTTCCAGCTTGAATGTACTTGCTATCCATATTAGGAACTTCAAGAACATGTTTACCATAAAAAGTTTTCACTTCACGTAAAAATGACTCACATTGATGTTCAATATTTTGCAAATTGATTAACAATTGTTTCGACAATTGCACAAAATTCATTGCATTAATAATATCTTGACCTTTTCTCTGCAGTGCTTGTGACAACTCATTTGTTTTTGACAAAATATCTTTCATTAATGCAGAATAAATATGAATTTTAAAGTCAATATACTTTTGATAATATTGGTTGATGTCCCTGTTGGGTACATTGGAAAATGTGTACCTGATTTGAAGAAGCCCAACCTAGCTCAATGATATACATCATGTTGTATTTGATGTTGTTTTGAGTTGACATGTGCAGGTAAAGAATTGTTAAAGTTTACAGGAAAAAATTCTAAGTCCAAGTGTCGACACAAAGGAACATGTGTCGTCACATAGAAGAAAGTTGTCGACACAACACTGGGAAAGTGTGTCGACACAGAAGGTGTAAGTCGACACTACTCTGGGAAAAAGTGTCGACACATAACAACACTGGGAAAAAGTGTCGACAAAGAAGAAGAAGTCGACACAACACTGGGAAATTGTGTCGACACAGAAGAAGTAAGTCGACACAACACTGGGAAATTGTGTCGACACAGAAGAAAAACGTCGACCTCAACATTGGGAGAATGTGTCGACACCTGAAGGCTAAGTCAACACTTACTAAAGTTATGATTCTACAACAACTGTGTCGACACACAGGACTTGTGTCGACACACTGCAGAGTCAAAGACCAAGTTAGTTTCAGAAGAGAATGTGTCGACACAAAGGCAATTTAGTCGACATCACTGAAGGCAGTGTCGACACCAAAGTCAATTGTGTCGACACAAATAGACAGATGGTCTCGACACTTTCTGACAGACTGTTTCAACACTAAGGCACAGGACTTGTTTGAAGACTTGACAGCTGTGGGTTATCACCAGTTAACTGAAGTTGTCAGACTTGTCAGAAAACGGTTAGAAACCGGATCAGCCGGTTACCATGAAGAATGTCTATAAATAGACAGATTCAGAAGGAGAAAACACAATGAACAACATATAGAACTGACCCTTTGAAATACATTGGATCAGAAAGTGGAGAAGGATTACATTCTACTCATTTCAAGAAAGTGCTAGGCACTTAAGAAGATCTTCTCCGGGAGATCTAAGAAGACTATCTAAGGATAGATCTAAGAAGAGTTCTAATCAGAATTCAGAAGAATCATTCAAAGTTCTGGATAGAGAGAGATCAAGTCAGAATTTGAAGAAGAAGAAGGAATCCACCAGTGGATTCTCAAGAAGCTGTTTGGAATCAACTCAGCTAAGTACATTTTCAAGAAGCTTTGAAGAAGGCTAAGAAACAGTTGATTGCATCATCTGATTAAGAATTGTCATTGCCTTTTCTCTCTCAACTTGGCAAGACAAATTTAAAACAATCTTTTCTATATTTCTGTAGGATCTGTTTATACAGATCTGAGTTGTAAGCCTATGTTATAAAGGCTGAGTGTAGGAGTGTTGAACTCTGAGTGGTAGGGCTGATTGCCTGAGTGTAGGAGAAGGATATTCTCTGAGTTGTAGGCCTTGGGGCAAGGCTGAGGTAGGGCAGTTGTGCCTGAGTTGTAGGAACCAGTTGGGTTCTGAGTTGTAAGATCTATTGATCTGAGATAAGTGGAAGTTTGGCCGAATCTAGCATACAGCTAGATAGGTGAAGGGGGAAAGTGGATGTACCCAGACCTTGGGGAACCACTATAAATCATAGTGCAATCTGTGATGTTTTGTTTTCTGTGATTGCTGTGTTTTCATATTAATTAATAAATTGAATTCTGTCTAGAAGTTTTAGAAAGAGAAGCAGAACCTATTCACCCCCCCCCCCCCTCTAGGTGTTTAGGCTGCCTTGAAAGTTAAACTATCAAGTGGTATCAGAGGGAGGTTCCTCAAAAAGGACTTAACAGTCTGAGGTAGATCTGATAGGCAGATTCAAGAATCAAGAAGATGGGTTCTGGAGAGAATCATAAGGAGCTAGGGTCAATGAAATTACCCATATGCAAGAAGGAAATCTTTGGGATCTGGAAAGAAAGAGTCAGATTGTTTATGGAAGCATCTGACCCAAGGATTTACATCACAGTACAGGAAGGCCCCTTCATACCAATGAAGATATCTGTTCTTGATGCAAATATCAAAACACCAAAGACTTATTCTGAAATGACCAAGGATGAAATCATCTTGGCAACCATGGACAAAAGGGCACAGAACATCATTGTCAGTGCCATAGATGATTCAACATTTCAGAATCTGATTCACTGCAAGACCTCCAAGGAGATGTGGGACACATTGATTGTCTACATGGAGGGATCAGAAGAAGTAAGGCTGGACAGAAAATCTATGCTAAATCAGGAGTATGAAAGTTTTAGACAAGGAAAATCTGATAGCATAACTGAGTGCTATAAGAAATTCTATAGAATTGTGAATGAGCTAATTTCCTATGGAAGAGTCTTCAGTACCTATGAACTGAATGACAAATTCTTAAGATCCTTATCAAAGGATTGGGATACAAAGATCTGTGCCATAAGAGAAGTGGCAAAATTGGCAGAGATATCTCCTCCAACTCTGTTTGGAAAGTTGCTATCCTATGAAATACAACTTATGGTAAGGAAGGAGGAGGAAAGAAACTCAAGAGGAGAGCATAGAGAAAAGACTGTGGCATTTAATGCTGAAGCCACCAGAAAGAATAGGAGGAAATCACCATCTCCTCCTAAGGAAGTTGAAGAAGGTAGTTCTGAAAATTCAGATAAGGGTTCAGTCAGCAGTGATTCAGATGCAGACTTTGCTGCATTCACTAGGCAATTTCAAAGGTTCTTGAAAAAGAAGCAATGGAAGTCTAGGCCTTCCTCATCACAGCAAGTAGATGACTATTATCAGAAAAGAAGGTCATCTAGGAAAGAGAAAAGCAGGTCAAAGCCCAGCAAAGCCACTACTTCAAAGATTGTCTGCTATTGTTGCAATAGGCCTGGACATGTAGTGGCTGAGTGTCCTGACAAAAGGAAGGAATCTTCAGAAAAGAAGAAGACTTATCAGAAAGGCAAGAAGGAGAAATCCTTTGTAGCAAAGAAAGATAAAAGTCTGTCAGACCAGTCAACTTCAGAATCAGGATCTGAAGCTGAAGCATATATTGGATTATATGCTGCATCTGAGGAAGAGGAGTTTATGCAGTTGTTAGACTCCATCAATGAACATCAATGCATGGGGTTGATGACTAGATCAGAAGAGGACCTATGCCAGAATCAGTCTGGTCCTAATAAGGTAAACTGTCCTTCCAGTACATATGTTTGTAGTACAAGTGAAGAATCAGCTACATCTGCATCAAGTGATGAAGATGCATCTGAATCTGAAGGAGATGTCTATCAATTGATAGACAAGTATGGGGACTTATTGCAGGCCCTTAAGAAAAGCAAGAACCTGGTTAAATCACAGGCTCAGGAAATTGCTGATCTAAGGGTTGCAACAACTGAGTTAGAAAAAGTCCTTGATCAAAAGTTAGCTGAAATTGCCAAGCTGAAGAATATAACTATTATTCAGATGGGCACAATTAATTATACTAATGATCAAGTAAAGAGTCTGGAGGACAGACTGAGAATTGAAAGGGATTTAGTGGCTAGTTACTCTAAGCCAAAATCTGTCTTACCCTTGATAGATGAATTTGTCACTCAGAAGGGTAAGGCTGGATTAGGATTTAAGGGTAACTCCAGGGCTGGCAGATTCAAGAGGAAAGGCAAAGCCCCTATTCAGCCACTAAACCTTTCAGTCCCCATAAGGTTTGGTAAGGAGAAAGTGTCTTCTAACATATATGATCATGAAGACATTCAGGATCATATCAAGACAAATGTTCTGAAGAACAAGGGTGTTAAGGCAAGCAGGCCTACCTATGGTCATAAGCCCTATGGTTTTAAGAAACCAGTAGGAGAAGTTGCAACAGCACCAGCAATGAACAGAAATGCTTCTGACAAGGATGTATCTAGATCTAGATACAATAAGTTTGAATGTTGGTGCTGTGGCAAGAGGGGTCATTTTGCATTGGACTGCTGGTATAACACAAGTGTTATAAAGAATAAGAGTCTACCTGTTAGAAGAGGTTATGATAACTTTATTAAGGCTAACCTGAACCAAGGACCCAAGACTTACTTGGGTTCTAAGGGTAAGTAATTCTGTATTGCAGGTGAATCCAAGTTACCATGCCCCTATATGGTACTTGGATAGTGGTTGTTCCAGGCACATGACTGGAACAAAGGGGCTGCTGAAGGAGTATTCATCTGTCAAAGATGGACATAAAGTGATCTTTGGTGGATCTGAAAAAGGAGTCATCAAAGGATTTGGTAACATCTCTTCAAACCTAATTACTATCACCCAAGTGGCCTATGTAAAAGGTTTGAAACATAATCTAATAAGCATAAGCCAGCTGAGTGATCTAGGATATGACATTTCATTTGGTAAGGATGGATGTCATATCAAAAGGTCAAGTGATCAAGAGATCATATTGACTGGGTATAGGAAGAGAAATGTGTATTGCCTTAATTTTGAATGTGAGAATAAGGCATCCCCCATTTGTCTTGTAGCTGATGACAATGCTTCTCATTGTGTTAAGTGGCACAAGAGATTGGCTCATCTAAACTACAAGACAATTGGCCAACTCTTTAGTAAAGAACTAGTGAGGAATGGGCCTCAAGTTAAGTGTATAAAGGAAGGGGTATGCTCAGCTTGTCAAAAGGGCAAGCAGACAAAAACCTCATTTCAAAGCCTTGAAAACAAGGATTCTGTGAGGTGCTTATACCTCTTGCATATGGATCTTTTTGGTCCTATGCCAGTTCACAGTCTAGGTAGGAAGGTCTACACACTAGTGGTTGTAGATGACTATTCTAGATTTACATGGGTGTTCTTTCTGAGACAAAAATCTGAAACCCCAAGTGTATTATTTAAGTTTGTAAAGCAAATTCAGAATGAACTAAACAGTACAGTGGTCAAAATCAGAAGTGACCATGGTACTGAGTTTCAATCTGAAAGCATGACAAACTTGTGTATAGACTTTGGGATTTTCCAAGAGTTCTCCTCACCTAGAACACCTCAGCAAAATGGAATTGCTGAAAGAAAGAATAGATCATTAATTGAAGCTGGTAGAACTCTATTGAGTGACACCTCTCTCCCAGAATATTTTTGGGCTGAGGCAGTTAACACTGCTTGTCATGTCATCAATAGGGCTTCTATCACCAAAAGCCACAGGAAGACTCCCTATGAGATTGTGAAAGGCAGAAAACCAAATCTATCCTATTTTAGGATCTTTGGCTGCAAGTGCTATATACTTAACAATGGTAAGTCTTATTTGACTAAGTTTGCTGCCAAATCCCAGGATGGGATATTTGTTGGGTACAGCACAAATAGTAAGGCCTATAGAGTCTTCAACTTAACTACTCAAGTTGTTGAAGAATCTGTGCATATTGTATTTGATGAAACAAGATTAATCAATTGTGAATTGTCTTGTAGATCAAATGACTCAACAGGTATAAGCAAGAAGATGGACAAGCTCTCCATTGCTGAAGCTTCAAAGGAAGAGGGAGCATTAGAAAATGAAGGCTGCTGTCCAGGGGGAGTACAAGAGATAATGGAAGCTGATGAAAACCAAGAGGAACAGCAGAATGAAGAAGCTGGAGATGCTCAACCTGAAGGGAATCTACCTCCAGCTATAAGATATCTAAGAGATCATCCTACTGATCAGATAATTGGTGATCCAAGACAAGGAGTGCAAACTAGAAGCAGAAATCAAAGCACAGTTTTGCATTCTAGTTTCTTGTCTCAAATGGAACCTAAGAAGTTTGAAGAAGCTATCTAAGACCAGCACTGGATTGATGCTATGCAAGAGGAGCTGAATCAGTTCAGAAGGTGCAAGGTCTGGGAGCTTGTTCCTAAACCAAGAGGCCACAACATAATTGGGACTAAGTGGATCTATAGGAACAAGCTAGATGAAAGTGGAATAATAATAAAGAATAAAGCAAGATTGGTTGCAAAAGGATACAGGCAGGAAGAAGGGATTGACTTTGATCAAACCTTTGCTCCAGTAGCAAGGCTGGAGGCAATCAGAATGTTCCTTGCCTATGCAGCCTACCAAGACTTCAAAGTATACCAGATGGATGTAAAGTCAGCATTTCTGAATGGTGATCTTAAAGAAGAAGTATATGTAGAGCAGCCATCAGGTTTTGTAGATCCTCTTAAACCTGATTCTGTGTATAAGCTTAGGAAAGCTTTGTATGGGTTAAAACAAGCTCTAAGGGCTTGGTATGAAACCCTGTCTACCTTCCTCATTGAGAATAAATTCTCAAGAGGAAAGATAGACAAAACTCTATTCCTTAGGGAATCCAAAGGAAAGATCATCTTAGTCCAGATCTATGTTGATGACATAATCTTTGGATCTACTGAAAACAACCTTTGTAAAAAGTTTGCCAAACTTATGCAAGGGAAGTTTGAGATGAGCAGTATGGGAGAACTTAAGTTCTTCTTGGGACTCCAAGTAAGACAGACTGATGATGGATTGTCCATATCTCAGTCTAAGTTCACCAAGGAATTAATTAAAAAATATGGTATGGAGTCATCCTCCTCCATGAGAACTCCTATGGGCACAAGTATGCCAATATGCAAAGATGAGACAGGTAAACCTGTTGATGAATCATTGTATAGAGGAATAGTTGGCTCACTACTATATCTCACTGCTAGTAGACCTGACATTATGTATGCAACATGTGTCTGTACTAGGTACCAAGCCTGTCCTAAAGAATCTCATTATACTGCAGTAAAAAGGATTCTGAGATATCTAAAGGGCACTCCTACTCTAGGTCTTTGGTACCCTAGGAATAGAGATTTTCAACTAACAGGCTATTCAGATGCAGATTTTGCAGGATGTAGAGAGGATAGAAAGAGTACTACAGGTACTTGTCAATTCCTGGGAGGAAGACTAATATCTTGGAGTAGTAAAAAACAGATTAGTGTGGCAATTTCCACAGCTGAGTCAGAGTATATTGCTGCAGGAAGCTGCTGTGCACAGCTATTATGGATGCAGCATCAGCTTAAAGATTATGGTATTCAGGTAAGTAGAACACCCCTTTTATGTGATTCTAAGAGTGCTATTTCTATTGCTAATAATCCAGTTTCTCATAGTAGAACTAAGCATATAGAAATCAAATATCATTTTCTTAGAGAACATGTAGAAAAAGGTGACATCTCATTGGAATTTGTAAAAACAGATTATCAAATAGCAGATGTATTTACTAAGCCTTTAGATGAAACCAAATTCAATAAATTCAAAATTGAATTAGGTATGTTAACCATTGATTAATGTATTAAACAAAATCATTAACAATGCTATTGAAATGGTTTATAAGTAAGTAAAAGTAGTAACAACAATAATCAAGTGTTAAAAAGGACACATTGAAGTTACAGAAATTGGCTAAGTAAGAATGTGTCGACACATTCAGTAATAATGTGTCGACTCAGAGAAATTATGTCGACAAGTCAGAAATATTGTGTCGACACAGAGAATTATGGTGTCGACACTTAAGAGTTTTATTGTCGACTTAACCAGAAATGTAATGTCGACTCAACCAGAATTATGGTGTCGACACTTACAAAATATGTGTCGACACTTGTCCTTAGTGTCGACACAGAATTTCTGTCTTTCTACTATGTATCCAAGGTGTCGACATAACCACAAATTGGTGTCGACACATAGTAGGCTGAAGAAATGTCGAGTTAATAGAAGCTTGTGTCGACACATTCCGTCTGTGTCGACACATTTAGACTGTTTTTGGCGCCTTTTGAACTTCTTTCAACAGAAGCTATAAATAGGTCAAAAGCTCTTATTGTCGACACGCTTTCAAGGTTTTCGAGACTCAAACCCTGTGTCGACAGTCTTTCTTTCTCTCCTCTCTCAAGCCTTCTCGACGACTCGATGGCGCCAAGGATTGAAGACAATGTTAATGAAGGGTATGAGTTGGTGCGCCAGGCGTTTGCAGATGCGCAGCCCGATGTTCAAGGGGTTATAACCCTCCTCTCCGACTCAGGGTTAGAATTTCTTATCTCAGAACCATCCAAGATCTGGAAGAAGGAGGTGCACGAGTTCTTTATCTCAGCATCAGTCCATTCTACTGAACTCAAGATCAAGTCCATTGTTCACGGGACTAAGATTAAGATTACCCAAAGAGGTTTGAGAAAGTTTTTGCAATTACAAGTAGTTGAAAATGAAGAAGAGGTTCCTAGTTCTAAGACAAGGGAAGCCCTTCAATGGTGTGGTTTGGATTCAAACATGAAGATTGGAGCTGCATTCAATAGGAAGGGTATGAATCAGCAAGGAAAGTTCTTGTCTGAAATAGTTGGGAAAGTAATTCTCTGCAAGACAGGTGGACATGATAGGATTTCTGCCTATATGTTCAACCTTATGACCAGGATTGCCTTTACAATTCCTACTGATTGGTCAGTAATCCTATTTGACAAGATTAAAGAAGGGATCAAGAAGCCTAACATGGCTAGGATCATAAGTCTATATCTCAATGGAGCAATTCCTGAAGTGATGCAGCAACTGCCAGGATCTAAAATCAATCATATGAGAAGGATGGACATGAGACTATTCTCCAGGTGGGAAAGGGTGCTGTCTAAGGATGTGCCTGAAGAGAGCAGGCCAGACACCCCTGTGAAATCCCCTTCTCCAGCTCACGAGACTGAGCAACAACAAGAGGACCCACTTAGGATACAGAGTGAAGAACAACCTGCCTCCACTATAGTTCATCAAGTAGATACATCTGCACAGATGCAGGGGGAGCCAGTTCAATCTCCTGCTCAAAATGTATCTACCCCTGCTCAGGTACAAGTGGTACAGGTGTAGGGGGAGCAAATGTATTTTACTATAAAAGACTTTCTAAAAGTTTTTTTTTCTCTGCACAGGTTCAGGGGGAGCATGTGTCTTCTCCTACTCCAGATATGCAGCTGCCTGAGAATGTGCACAAGGATGCACCTAATGACTTATCTTCAGGTGCTCCAGTTCAAAAAGAATACACTCTGGATGAGTTATTTCCTAATGCTGACATAGCTACTGATAGAATAGAAGAGGACCAAGATGTTGAGCAGCCTCTTGACATAGAGCTAGAACAAGGAGTGGAGAAAGTTCAAGAGATTGAAAAAGTACAAGAAGTAGAGGAGGAGCAAAGAATTGAGGGGGAGCCAGTACATGTTGAAACTGAGCAACATGGCACTGAAGCAGATAGAGTTCACATTGAGAGTACTTCTGAATCTGAAACTGAAGAAGCCAGGTTGGCTAAGAAAAGAAAACTGGTTGTATTTAAAAGAAGAAGCAAGACTTATAAGCAGGCTTTACAGACAACACCTCCACCACCACCTCCTGAAGTTGGTTATAACAAGTTCTTGGTGGATTTACAGGTGAAATTGGATGACCACAGGGTGGCCATTGAGAAATATGTTGATGAAAGCAACAAAACTCTGCAGTTTGACTTAGCCCAAGATATCAAATCTATCCAATTTCAAGTCAACTTGAATAAAACTGAAATGACAGATTGCTTCCACAAGGGTGGCAATGCTGTAGTTTATCTGGCTAAACAACAGCAGGCTATCTCTACAAAGGTGGATGATATTGCTTTGAAGCAAGGTTATGTTCTGGAAAATCAAATAAGAATGAATGACAATTTAACTGAATCTCATAATGAGATCATTCAAGAGGTGAAGAAGATTGTTCCAGGGATGCCTGCAAATAGAGCCAAAGAACTGGAAGAATTTGATAAGAATTTTCAGGCTGCTATTGCATCTGTTAAGACTGCCATCGCAACCTCTCAACAGGAAATATCTGAAAAGCTTCAAAAGTTAAGACCATTTTTCAAGGAGGGAGTGAATTATTTGGATGGCCAAATTCGATTCCAGAAAGAAGATCTTAGAGATCATGTATCAAGAGAAGCCATAAAGGGGGAGAGGATGCTAATTCATGCAGGCTCTGAGCATGCCAAATGGGTGACCAATAGTATAAGAGCCACATTGGGATATCCACCATTGTGTGATGATAACATGGTGGCTGAGTCAGGTCTACAAACAGGACTACTTGAAGGTGACCAACCTGAGGTTGCCCAAGTCATATACCCCCCTCCAGATTTTGATATATTGGATCAGCAAGTGCAATATATGTATAGTCCTTCAAAGGAGGTTGTAAATGTTATCTTTGGAAAGGTTGATAAGCCTGAGGTAAATTTGCAAGAACAGCAAGATGCTCTACTGTCAAAGAAAAGATTTAGAGAGCAGGCTGAGCTGAAGCCAGATTTTGAGCAGTGGAGTCCTACTTCCAGAAATATAATACTCACTGCATGGAAAGCTGTCAAAGATCAAGTTCATGAAAGGGGCAAGTGGTACAATGAGCAGGAATGGCAGAAGTATGAGGCAAGACAAGAAGCCATTGTACAATTCAGAAGGAAAGCTAAGCTGGGAAGACTTCCATCTGATGCTATGGAGCCAAGCAAATACTTCCCAAAGCCTTTTCACTATTTTGAAAGGCAAAGGCTCAAGGAAGAAGCTAAGAAGAAAGCTGATCTTAAAGGAAAAAAGATGGCTGAAGAATCAGAAGCTCCTGTGACAGCTAAAATTAAATCTGGCCAAGGGATTGTTATTAGAGAGCCTGATCAATCCTGATAATGTTTTAGTTCTTTCATAATGTTTTGTAATGATGTAATGTGATCAGTCAAAGAAAAACCATGTAATTAAACATTACCCAGTAATAAACAAAATATTGTTAAATCTGTGATAGATTGTTTTATCCATGATGTTCTTATTATTTTGTTTATAATTAAGTATCCCTGTGTATTGTCATATATCATCATTTTATACTATTTATAAATGGTGTATATCATTGGCTATAAGGGTTATGACTTCTCCAAATAGGGGGAGATTGTTGGGTACATTGGAAAATGTATACCTGATTTGAAGAAGCCCAACCTAGCTCAATGATATACATCATGTTGTATTTGATGTTGTTTTGAGTTGACATGTGCAGGTAAAGAATTATTAAAGTTTACAGGAAAAAATTCTAAGTCCAAGTGTCGACACAAAGGAACATGTGTCGTCACATAGAAGAAAGTTGTCGACACAACACTGGGAAAGTGTGTCGACACAGAAGGTGTAAGTCGACACTACTCTGGGAAAAAGTGTCGACACATAACAACACTGGGAAAAAGTGTCGACAAAGAAGAAGAAGTCAACACAACACTGGGAAATTGTGTCGACACAGAAGAAGTAAGTCGACACAACACTGGGAAATTGTGTCGACACAGAAGAAAAACGTCGACCTCAACATTGGGAGAATGTGTCGACACCTGAAGGCTAAGTCAACACTTACTAAAGTTATGATTCTACAACAACTGTGTCGACACACAGGACTTGTGTCGACACACTGCAGAGTCAAAGACCAAGTTAGTTTCAGAAGAGAATGTGTCGACACAAAGGCAATTTAGTCGACATCACTGAAGGCAGTGTCGACACCAAAGTCAATTGTGTCGACACAAATAGACAGATGGTCTCGACACTTTCTGACAGACTGTTTCAACACTAAGGCACAGGACTTGTTTGAAGACTTGACAGCTGTGGGTTATCACCAGTTAACTGAAGTTGTCAGACTTGTCAGAAAACGGTTAGAAACCGGATCAGCCGGTTACCATGAAGAATGTCTATAAATAGACAGATTCAGAAGGAGAAAACACAATGAACAACATATAGAACTGACCCTTTGAAATACATTGGATCAGAAAGTGGAGAAGGATTACATTCTACTCATTTCAAGAAAGTGCTAGGCACTTAAGAAGATCTTCTCCGGGAGATCTAAGAAGACTATCTAAGGATAGATCTAAGAAGAGTTCTAATCAGAATTCAGAAGAATCATTCAAAGTTCTGGATAGAGAGAGATCAAGTCAGAATTTGAAGAAGAAGAAGGAATCCACCAGTGGATTCTCAAGAAGCTGTTTGGAATCAACTCAGCTAAGTACATTTTCAAGAAGCTTTGAAGAAGGCTAAGAAACAGTTGATTGCATCAGCTGATTAAGAATTGTCATTGCCTTTTCTCTCTCAACTTGGCAAGACAAATTTAAAACAATCTTTTCTATATTTCTGTAGGATCTGTTTATACAGATCTGAGTTGTAAGCCTATGTTATAAAGGCTGAGTGTAGGAGTGTTGAACTCTGAGTGGTAGGGCTGATTGCCTGAGTGTAGGAGAAGGATATTCTCTGAGTTGTAGGCCTTGGGGCAAGGCTGAGGTAGGGCAGTTGTGCCTGAGTTGTAGGAACCAGTTGGGTTCTGAGTTGTAAGATCTATTGATCTGAGATAAGTGGAAGTTTGGCCGAATCTAGCATACAGCTAGATAGGTGAAGGGGGAAAGTGGATGTACCCAGACCTTGGGGAACCACTATAAATCATAGTGCAATCTGTGATGTTTTGTTTTCTGTGATTGCTGTGTTTTCATATTAATTAATAAATTGAATTCTGTCTAGAAGTTTTAGAAAGAGAAGCAGAACCTATTCACCCCCCCCTCTAGGTGTTTAGGCTGCCTTGAAAGTTAAACTATCAGTCCCTCTTTGATTTCCATCCCCTCCATTGTCACAACCCGCATTTTCTCCAATTATAAGAATTATCAGAGTATGAGAAAACACGTGTCATGATGCCACGTCAAGCAGGGGATAACCGCTGACGCTCAAGCAAAACCAACTACAAACTTTATGCAAGAAAATCCTGTGTTTTATGAATAGAAAATCAGTTATATTTTAGAGACCATATCCCTCGGCTCAGTGGATCACCTAGTCCACAAAGAAAAACTATATTTATACGCTGCGGAAAGGAAAATACTTTAATTAGGTTTTACACCCTAAAGAGCGCATAAGGGTCCCAAGAGAACCACTCATGCTATGCAAGACACTACATTTAATTTATATAATATATAAGAAAACGATTTTCATACGTGATTTGGAAAATAGTGATTAAGTTTACAAAACATGTTGATCATGAGCTTCATTTATAATAATATTTATGGTTTAAAAGTATCTAGCAACCTAGCATAAATCCTTCTCAAAGCAAGTAGACTATCTCCAGGAAATGGTAGCAGCATAAGTAATATATCTAGTACAAGGTACCAGCTACCAGTGGGCGCCAACAACCTGACACGAACCCACTGGCACATATGTATGTCTGTAAGAAAGTACTGAAAACTACCTCACCAACAAGATAAACGGAACTCCAAAGTCCGGGAGACCACCAACACCACCACTGCAAACTAGCCACCCAACTGGCTATGGCTCAGAACCTGGGGTATTCCAAAAGAAAACAGAATACCTCAGCAAACAACAAGGTAAAAACAACTGCATGTAAGAGTCAGCCAAAAGGAAGAAGTAACTGAAAACATGCAGTAGAAAGAGCCACAACTGTCCAAAACAGGACAACAGAAAAGCACAACGAGCAAAGGAAACAGCAACGACCCCACTCAGGAACAACATCCTGCCGGGCCTACTAGGCTACCAAGAGCCAAAAGTGCTGCAAGCTACCAAGGAAGAAACTTCTAACACCCTAAGTTGTGGGAGGTGGTAGTAGCAAAAACAAACAACGAGGAACCGGATCGAAGGCAAACGCAGTCCCCCAATCCACCATGTCCAAGTCAGCAAGCTCAAGGGTCTATACGTGAAAGCACAAGGGACCTTCCACCCACACATGCCCAGCCCGTACCCGGAGCAAGAAAAACAAGAGTGGCCTTGGCTATATCACACAACTCCACCCTCTTGAAGAGCTACAAACCACCACTACTAACCACGACCCACGATTCGACCTTTAAGGAGGTAAAGAAAACGGCCGACAAGGAAATACCAGAAATATAACAAGAAAACCACTCGGGAACAAAAAGCAAGGTAAAGGAAGAGTGTTGAAAAGAATCAACATGACAAGGCGCTGAGTGAGACCTACTCAGTGCCTACCTAAACCTTGGCGCTGAGTGAGCTAACCTCACTTAAAGCCAGAACCAAACTCTAACCACAATCCCACTAAGGTAACACGGAGCTCGACCATTGTCGACCGGAGGTCGACGATAGTCAAACGGCCTAAGGCAGAAACTGAGATCGACGATCTCATTTCAGAGATTGACGATAGCCGAATGATTCTAAGACAAAAGAGGCAGGGAACTTCCAGTACTCGAGTAGTTGCCTACTACTCGTGTATTCAAATTCCAGCACTCGAGTAGTTACCAACTACTCGAGTACCTCAACCCTCTACTCGAGTGGTCGCCTACTACTCGAGGATACAAACATAGCCAGCACTCGAGTAGTTACCAACTACTCGAGTACTCCAACCAGCTACTCGAGTATCTGCAAACAACTACTCGAGTATCTACAAACAGCTACTCGAGTATCTACAAGCAGCTACTCGAGTATCTACAAGCAACTACTCGAGTATCTACAAACAGCTACACTCGAGTAGATGCCTACTACTCGAGTAAACCAACCCACCTACTCGAGTAGTTATCTACTACTCGAGTAACTCAGAACCCCCACTCGAGTAGTTACCTACTACTCGAGTAACTCCAAGGAGAATACTCGAGTTAATGCCTTCTACTCGAGTATCTCAAAGCTACTACTCGAGTACTCGAGCCCACTACTCGAGTAACCCAAGACCCCTACTCGAGTAGTTACTTACTACTCGAGTAACTCCATGGCTAATACTCGAGTAATCTACTACCTACTCTAGTATCTCATAGCTATTACTCGAGTATCTCGAAACCACTACTCGAGTACTCCAGAACTAATACCCGAGTAATCTACTACCTACTCGAGTAACATACTCCCATACTCGAGTAATACACTCAACAAATTTGGGAAAAACACCCCCTCCCCTCCTAACACTCCCTCTCGGCTACACCCAAACCAGAGCAAATCTGAACAAAGATAAACGGCATTACGCCGGCAAAGTTGGGTTCTAACAGCACAAGTAGGGGGGTCAATAGGAAGAACTAATTCCTATAGATAGCAATAAATATGAGAACAGCAAGGCCTCTAACCTGGGCTAACAGGGATTTCTATTTCAGCAAGAATAATCAAGAGAGAAACTTGGCAAGGGCAAGAATACCACTTGCCTCAACTTTCAGCGAAGCCTGGATGGCTCTCCTCCTCTTCACACGGAACAAACAGCCGCAGCACCTAGAATAAATCTCACGGCCATTAATGGCGGAAAATTCCAAAACCGAAAACCCAAATCTCATCAAAACTCCACGAAAATCAAATATCTTACCGTCGAAACGAAGATCTCGGAGAGAGCAAGACAACGCCGTTTTCGGAATCGAATTCCGTCCACGAACAAGCCCGGAATCGCCGACCGAAGGAGGTACAGGACGGGCGATTTTCTCCTCTGATTTCCGCGAAAAAGGCAGCGACGGCTTCTCTCTCAGGAAAAGAAGAAGAAGAAGTGGGTCGTCACTTCTTAAACAGAGCTTTTATACGAAAAGCTAAACACCGGTTCATCCATAACCGAACCCTAAAACGCCTAATTACTTAATTTCATTAAGTAAATACCAAAATAGGTAAAAGCCAAAAATATGGCTGCCACCAAGGCGAGGCAATAACTGCCCAAATAAATTCTCCCGCGGAATTTATTAATCGGTCAAAACCGAAGGGCTACAGAACAAGCCAAATCAATTTAATTAATTGATCACAAATACTAATAACACACCAAACGACACGAAAACCGAATCACCTCGGAATTCGACGAAATTCGCACCGTAGCTAAACACCCACGCTACGAACACCACGGCGAAGTCGAAATTAACTTTCGACGAACAGAACTCGAGTTATACCCATACAAAGCCAAACACAAACATCCCCCCGAGAGGCCACACCGGGTCACCCAAAACGACTCGGCTTGCTAGGGAGATCTTGCCAACTGGCTACCAAACAGGGCACTCAGTTCAAAGGAGCTAAACCATACTCCACACATGGCACAAGCCACGGAACGCGTCATCGTAACGCCAACGAGAATATAGAAAAACGCAGGAAAATCGGGGGCGTTACAGTCACTCCCCCTAAAAGAAAGTTTCGTCCCGAAACTTTACGCACAACACTCCTACTAAAGAAGGAGAAACAACTAATAGGAGTTACAAGAAGGAAAACATACCGATTAAATCAACGAAACAGGTGAGGGTAAGCCCTCCTCATAACCGACTCTAACTCCCAAGTCGCGCTTTCCAAATCCTGATTCTTCCATAGAACCTTAACCATCGGTATGGACTTCTTTCGCAGCACACGCTCCTGAGTATCCAAAATACGAACCGACATCTCAACAAAAGAGAGGTTGGGCTCCAACTGGGGCACAACATCTAAGAGCTGCCCACTGCTGCGAACACACTTCCGCAATTGGCTAACATGAAAAACATTATGCACACCTGGGAAGTTCGCTGGCAAATCCAATCTATATGCTGACACGCCAACCCGTTCCAAAATCTCAAACGGGCCCACATACCTTGGGTATAACTTCCGATTCTTACCAAATCTCTTAACACCTGCCATCGGGGAAACTTTTAGGAATACAAGGTCCCCGACGGAAAACTCCAAAGCAGATCTACGCCGATTGGCATTCTTTTCATATCTCTCCTGGGCTAAATGAAGCTTCTCCCGAATAAGCTTCACTGCGACTTCCATCTCCTCAAGCGCATCGGGACCCAACAAAGGCCTCTCACCAGCCTCAGCCCAAAACAACGGATTCCTACAGTGCCTCTAATACAAGGCTTCGAACGGAGCCATCTGCAAACTTTCCTGATAACTGTTGTTGTAGGCAAATTCCATGAGTCGCAGCCGCTCATCCCACGCTCCACCGTGGTCTAAAATATAGCATCGGATCATATCCGCAACAATTTGGTTCACCCTCTCCATCTGCCCATTGGTCTGCGGGTGGTAGGCAGTAGAATACCTCAGATCCGTACCCAAACCCTCCTGCAGACTCTGCCAAAAACGAGAAGTGAACCGGGAGTCTCGATCAGAAATGATGCTAACCGGCACACCGTGGAGTCGGATGACTTCATTCATGTATAACTCCGCTATCTTCTTCATCGGGTAATCAATCTTATAAGGCACGAAGTGAGCGCACTTCGTCAATCTATCTACTACAACCCAAACCGAATCAAATCCTCTCAGGGATTTTGGTAAACCCGTAATGAAATCCATAGATATACTTTCCCACTTCCAAGTCGGGATCTCTAGCAGAGTCAACTTACCACCAGGCCTTCCATGATCGGCCTTCACACGCTTGCAAGTGTGACACTCAGCAACAAATCGGGCTATATCTCCTTTCATACCATACCACCAGGCAATTTGCCTTAAGTCACGGTACATCTTCGTAGATCCTGGATGGTAGGAAACGCTGGAACCATGAGCCTCACTGCAAATCATCCTCCTAATATCCCCGACAGCGGGAACGCAAAACTTGCCGCGGTACTTCAAAGTACCCGCACCATCGATAGCAAAATCGGGCAACTCCCCCTTCTCAGTCCTGGTGAAAAGGTGCATAAGATCAGGGTCGTCCTTCTGGTGCAGCCTTGTCAAAGAAATCCAGGACGGCTCTGCCACTGACAACCTACTCTACAAACTACAGCATCCCACTGATATATCCATAAGGAGGAACTCCTCCACTAAACGATCGGCGGAGAGGTTAAAGACCTTTCCCATCTTTCGGCTCAGGGCGTCGGCCACCACGTTGGCCTTGCCCGGATGATACTGGATCTCCACATCATAATCAGCCACATATTCTAACCACCGCCGCTGACGCAGATTCAACTCCTTCTGCGTGAACACGTACTTCAGACTCTTATGGTCAGTGAAGATCTTGCATTGAGCCCCATAAAGTAGGTGCCTCCACAACTTCAAAGCATAAATAACCGCTGCAAACTCGAGGTCATGCGTGGGATAATTCTTCTCATGAGTCTTCAGTTGCCTTGACCCATAGGCAATTACCTTTCCCTCTTGCATTAATACACATCCCAGACCTACAAGCGAAGCATCCACATAAACATAATAATCTACTCCCTCGGTAGGCAGGGTCAGAACGGGAGCAGTGCACAATCTCTCCTTTAGCTCTAGAAAAGCTTCTTCACACTTCTCACTCCAAACAAATGCCACATTCTTCTGAGTCAACTTGGTCAAAGGTGCGGCTAGGGAAGAGAAACCCTCCACAAATCTTCTGTAATAGCCAGCCAACCCTAAGAAACTCCTGATCTCCTTAGGCGAACTCGGTCTACTCCAATCCATCACTGCTGCAATCTTTTCTGGATCGACCGAGATCCCATCCTTGTTCACCACATGGCCTAGAAAAGAAACCTGAGGCAACCAAAATTTGCACTTGCTCAACTTGGCGAATAACTTGTGGTTCCTCAACTCCGATAGGACCAAACGCAAATGCTGCTCATGCTCCTCAACACTGCGTGAATAAACTAACACGTCATCAATGAAGACCACAACGAACTTGTCGAGGAAATCCTTGAACACTCGATTCATCATATCCATAAAGGCTGATGGTGCGTTGGTCAGACCAAACGACATTACCAGAAACTCAAAGTGTCCATGCCTCGACCTAAACGCAGTCCGTGGAATGTCTGCCTCACGGATCCTAAGCTGATGATAACCAGAACGAAGATCGATCTTGGAGAACACCGTGCTACCACGCAACTGGTCAAATAAATCATCGATCCTCGGCAGAGGGTACCTGTTCTTGATAGTGACCTTGTTCAACTCTCTATAGTCGATGCATAGCCGCATCGACCCATCTTTCTTCTTTACGAACAAAACAGGAGCACCCCAAGGCGACGAACTCTGCCTAATAAACCCTTTAGCTAATAGCTCATCCAACTGTACCCGCAACTCCTCTAACTCACGAGGGGCCATCCGGTACGGCGCCTTAGTAATAGGACGCGTACCCGGCTCTAAATCGATCACAAACTCAACATCCCGATCAGGAGGAAGACCAGGAAGATCATCAGGAAAAACATCAGCGAAACCACGAATAATAGGAATCTCTTCCAAGCGTGGCACGCTAACAGCGGCTCCAACCGCCGAGACTAAACAAACACAACAATTAGAATGAAACAATCTCTGAGCACATACCGCAGAGATGACAGGAAAATCCTGACACAGAGCAGCATACACGCTGCCGGGCTGACCGTCGTCCCTGATGAAGTCCAAGTGCTTTCCTTTGCACTGAATGACCGCATCATACCGAGAGAGTCAGTCCATGCCCAAAATGACATCGAAGTCCTCCAGATCAATCATTTTCAGGTCCGCCTTTGCAAGAAAGTCCCCCAACAAAACCGGGCAATCCAAAATGCCTAAATCTGATAACACAGATTTCAATACCGCAACACTCTAGCAAATAAAACTACCAGGCTATTAAAACAGCAATCAACTAACCTGAAATAACCTGGGTCGAAGTCTGAGCCTCCTCAGAAGAAATCACGTTCAGCTTCCCTTTTCCCTTGTCCACACGCGGAGGTGGAGCTAAAGCCTGCAACGGAACTGCAGGAAGAGCTGTCTGAACCTGAGGACACCTCGACTTGATATGACCCTTCTGCCCACACTGAAAGCAGACTCTATCCCTGGTCCAACACTGGGCCGCATCATGCCCGGACCGCTTGCAAATCGAACAGGAGACATCCCTCCTAGGAGCACCCTGGATCACATGCACCTGCTCCTTCTTCTGAGCTACTGACCTCTTAAAACATTTCTCAACAGGGTGGCCTGACCGGCCACAGAAGCTGCACACTACTCTGCTCCTCTTTCCCGGAACAGCATCGGGTACCACGGGCTTCTTCCCCTCGACAAACTTTATCTTATCCTTTCTCATCTGCTGGCCTCTGCTCTTTGCCGTTTCAATAGCCTCAACATTAAGAGCAGCCTCTACAACTCCAGCATAAGTCACTGACCCATAAGCACTGGTCAACTGCTGCACTTCGCTCCTCAAACCACCAAGAAATCTCTTAACTCGATCAGCCTCAACGCTGACCAAGGCAGGGGCAAAACGGCTCAACTTACTAAATTCTATTTCATACTCACCCACCGTGAGTTGCCTTTGCTTCAGATAGAGAAAGTCATTCATGAGACGGTCACGCTCGACCGAAGCCAAGAACTTCCTCAACAACATCTCCATAAACATTTCCCAAGAGCATCCAGCTACTAAGCTCTCCTTCTCTCTCAGCCACCAACTCTTAGCCAATCCTTTAAGCTGATAGGTGGCTAGCATCACCCTCTAGTCACCAGCAATCCCTGAATACGAAAACATCTCCTCCATGGAGATCAGCCAATCATCTATAACCATGAAATCTGCCTTCCCGTCATAAGTGGGAGGGCTCAGTCTCTGAAATTACGAGATGAAGGCCATCTCCGCTGGCACCACCATTGGAGGTCTCACGAGCGCAGGGGGAGGAGGAACAGCTTACCCCCCAGCAGGAACTTGCGCACCATGAGCCTGTCCTGCCACAACTGCCACCAAAGACTGAATCTGGGCTTGCACCTCCCCCAACTGCCTGCCCATAGCTTCGCTACTCTGACACAGACTCTCGATTACCGCATCACGCTGAGCCCCAGACGACTCACCTTCAGACAGGGGAGTCGAACGCGTCGCAGGTCGCCTAGCCATCCTATAATCATAACCACCCCAAATCAGATCCCCAATCAACGACTAGAACACAAACACAATTACAGACCATACATATATAGATATAGGCTTAAAGCTGCTAAACTTGCTCTGAGAGTTTATCTTTTTAACAAAAATTTGATGACATGCCCTAACCTAGGATGGTTAACCACCACCTTACTAACTCCTGTGCCTAGTCGGGAATGCATGACTTTAAATTAATTTGAAAACTTATGTGTGTACATATGTCATCCTGCAAATCTTTAGCTTGGCACGTTGTGCTTATGTAATGATATGCTATGCATGTTTGTGCTATGCATTCTAAAAAGGGTCCTAATGCATGTTATGAGCGGCGTACACATGAAAATGTTATGCATCCCATACTACATAACATTCCCATGCAACGAAAAAGAAACGTACTAGTCGCAGTCATGTGGTGAGATTATGCATCCCATACTACATAACCCTCACATGTAGCCCCTATGGTGGATCCATATACGAACACATATTATGCATCCCATACTACATAATATGCCTCGTATACTTCATGTTATGCCATGAGTGTAGTGTTCGTGCTTTTGCAAAGACGTGTTGATGACATATCGATGTGTGAATGACATGATACTGAACTACTAAAGTAAACAAAGGAAGGTTGCTCAACTAACTTGTCAAGCAACCTCCCTCTGATACCAACTGTCACAACCCGCATTTTCTCCAATTATAAGAATTATCAGAGTATGAGAAAACACGTGTCATGATGCCACGTCAAGCAGGGGATAACCGCTGACGCTCAGGCAAAACCAACTACAAACTTTATGCAAGAAAATCCTGTGTTTTATGAATAGAAAATCAGTTATATTTTAGAGACTCAGTGGATCACCTAGTCCACAAAGAAAAACTATATTTATACGCTGCGGAAAGGAAAATACTTTAATTAGGTTTTACACCCTAAAGAACGCATAAGGGTCCCAAGAGAACCACTCATGCTATGCAAGACACTACATTTAATTTATATAATATATAAGAAAACGATTTTCATACGTGATTTGGAAAATAGTGATTAAGTTTACAAAACATGCTGATCATGAGTTTCATTTATAATAATATTTATGGTTTAAAAGTATCTAGCAACCTAGCATAAATCCTTCTCAAAGCAAGTAGACTATCTCCAGGAAATGGTAGCAGCATAAGTAAAATATCTAGTACAAGGTAACAGCTACCAGTGGGCGCCAACAACCTGACACGAACCCACTGGCACATATGTATGTCTGTAAGAAAGTACTGAAAACTACCTCACCAACAAGATAAACGGAACTCCAAAGTCCGGGAGACCACCAACACCACCACTGCAAACTAGCCACCCAACTGGCTATGGCTCAGAACCTGGGGTATTCCAAAAGAAAACAGAATACCTCAGCAAGCAACAAGGTAAAAACAACTGCATGTAAGAGTCAGCCAAAAGGAAGAAGTAACTGAAAACATGCAGTTGAAAGAGCCACAACTGTCCAAAACAGGACAACAGAAAAGCACAACGAGCAAAGGAAACAGCAACGACCCCACTCAGGAACAACATCCTGCCGGGCCTACTAGGCTACCAAGAGCCAAAAGTGCTGCAAGCTACCAAGGAAGAAACTTCTAACACCCTAAGCTGTGGGAGGTGGTAGTAGCAAAAACAAACAACGAGGAACTGGATCGAAGGCAAACGCAGTCCCCCAATCCACCATGTCCAAGTCAGCAAGCTCAAGGGTCTATACGTGAAAGCACAAGGGACCTTCCACCCACACATGCCCATCCCGTACCCGGAGCAAGAAAAACAAGAGTGGCCTTGGATATATCACACAACTCCACCCTCTTGAAGAGCTACAAACCACCACTACTAACCACGACCCACGATTCGACCTTTAAGGAGGTAAAGAAAACGGCCGACAAGAAAATACCAGAAATATAACAAGAAAACCACTCTGGAACGAAAAGCAAGGTAAAGGAAGAGTGATGAAAAGAATCAACACGACAAGGCGCTGAGTGAGACCTACTCATTGCCTACCTAAACCTTGGCGCTGAGTGAGCTAACCTCACTTAAAGCCAGAACCAAACTCTAACCACAATCCCACTAAGGTAACACGGAGCTCGACGATTGTCGACCGGAGGTCGACGATAGTCGAACGGCCTAAGGCAGAAACTGAGATCGACGATCTCATTTCAGAGATTGACGATAGCCGAACGATTCTAAGACAAAAGAGGCAGGGAACTTCCAGTACTTGAGTAGTTGCCTACTACTCGTGTATTCAAATTCCAGCACTCGAGTAGTTACCAACTACTCGAGTACCTCAACCCTCTACTCGAGTAGTCGCCTACTACTCGAGGATACAAACATAGCCAGCACTCGAGTAGTTACCAACTACTCAAGTACTCCAACCAGCTACTCGAGTATCTGCAAACAACTACTCGAGTATCTACAAACAGCTACTCGAGTATCTACAAGCAGCTACTCGAGTATCTACAAGCAACTACTCGAGTATCTACAAACAGCTACTCGAGTATCTACAAACAGCTACACTCGAGTAGATGCCTACTACTCGAGTAAACCAACCCACCTACTCGAGTAGTTATCTACTACTCGAGTAACTCAGAACCCCCACTCGAGTAGTTACCTACTACTCGAGTAACTCCAAGGCAAATACTCGACTTAATGCCTTCTACTCGAGTATCTCAAAGCTACTACTCGAGTACTCGAGCCCACTACTCGAGTAACCCAAGACCCCTACTCGAGTAGTTACTTACTACTCGAGTAACTCCACGGCTAATACTCGAGTAATCTACTACCTACTCGAGTATCTCAAAGCTACTACTCGAGTATCTCGAAACCACTACTCGAGTACTCCAGAACTAATACCTGAGTAATCTACTACCTACTCGAGTAACATACTCCCATACTCGAGTAATACACTCAACAAATTTGGGAAAAACACCCCCCTCCCCTCCTAACACTCCCTCTCGGCTACACCCAAACCAGAGCAAATCTGAACAAAGATAAATGGCATTACGCCGGCAAAGTTGGGTTCCAACAGCACAAGTAGGGGGGTCAATAGGAAGAACTAATTCCTAAAGATAGCAATAAATATGAGAACAACAAGGCCTCTAACCTGGGCTAACAGGGATTTCTATTTCAGCAAGAATAATCAAGAGAGAAACTTGGCAAGGGCAAGAATACCACTTGCCTCAACTTTCAGCGAAGCCTGGATGGCTCTCCTCCTCTTCACACGGAACAAACAGTCGTAGCACCTAGAATAAATCTCACGGCCATTAATGGCGGAAAATTCCAAAACCGAAAACCCAAATCTCATCAAAACTCCACAAAAATCAAATATCTTACCGTCGAAACGAAGATCTCGGAGAGAGCAAGACAATGCCGTTTTTGGAATCGAATTCCGTCCACGAACAAGCCCGGAATCGCCGACCGAAGGAGGTACAGGACGGGCGGTTTTCTCCTCTGATTTCTGCGAAAAAGGCAGCGACGGCTTCTCTCTCAAGAAAAGAAGAAGAAGAAGTGGGCCATCACTTCTTAAACAGAGCTTTTATACGAAAAGCTAAACACCGGTTCATCCATAACCGAACCCTAAAATGCCTAATTACTTAATTTCATTAAGTAAATACCAAAATAGGTAAAAGCCAAAAATATGGCTGCCACCAAGGCGAGGCAATAACTGCCCAAATAAATTCTCCCGCAGAATTTATTAATCGGTCAAAACCAAAGGGCTACAGAACAAGCCAAATCAATTTAATTAATTGATCACAAATACTAATAACACACCAAACGACACGAAAACTGAATCACCTCGGAATTCGACGAAATTCGCACCGTAGCTAAACACCCACGCTACGAACACCACGGCGAAGTCGAAATTAACTTTCGACGAACAGAACTCGAGTTATACCCAAACAAAGCCAAACACAAACATCCCCCCGAGAGGCCACACCGGGTCACCCAAAACGACTCGGCTTGCTAGGGAGATCTTGCCAATTGGCTACCAAACAGGGCACTCAGTTCAAAGGAGCTAAACCATACTCCACACATGGCACAAGCCACTGAACGCGTCATCGTAACGCCAACGAGAATACAGATAAATGCAGGAAAATCGGGGGCGTTACATCCATCAACCACAATAAATTCTAGAACCTCCACAATAGATGAGAACATTCAGATAAAATTCAACATCGTACCATAATGGGAACTCCGTCGCATGTCTCCAGCCCTTTTAATCTCCAATGATTGATTTACTCCCCGACCTGTTTCTAGTTTGCCACTGCCAAGTTCCCGAGCAAATCTATCAATTTCTGCTGCTCTGAGATTGCCGCGACATTTATAAGAGCCTCTCACAATATTCAATGCATTGTTAATCAAGAAAAATAGCTCAGCTACTTGAGAATGGCCTTTTGCAACAACAACTAATATTAACTGTAGCTGGTGAGCAAAATAATGAATATAAAATGCAGACGTATTTTCCTACATAATCAATGTCTTAAGACCTCTAAACTCTCCATTCATGTTTCTTGCCCCATCATAACCTTGATCACGTAATTTTGAGAAACTAAGCGCGTGCTTCATAAACAGTTGATCAATAGCTCCTTTTAGTTATACTGCAGTAGTATCTAGTACATGAACAAAACCAAGTCGTTCAATAATAACCCCTTTTGTATCAATATACTGTAAAACAATTGTCATTTGCTCCTTAGTTGAAATATCATGGGATTCATCAACTAAAATGACAAAAAACTCTTTTCCAATCTCTATAATAATTGTTTTTGTTGTTTCACTTGCAATTGCGGCAACTATTTTTTCTGAATCTTTGGTGCTATAAGTTGACAAGTTAGTTGGAGAATTTTCTCTCACAACCGCTTTAACATCATCATTATGTGAAGCAAGAAAATCTCGTAATTCTAGAAATTTTCCTTTGTTTAGTGAATCGTTTGACTCATCATGCCCATGAAAAGATAATCCTTGGCATAAAAGAAAATGAATATAGTCAATGGTTGAACAAAAGCGAGCACGATGTGCTAAAATTTGTTTTTCTTCCAGTCTAGCAAATGCATTCTAAATACTGTGTTTTTGATCCATAAAATTATCACACATCCTTTTGGATTCATTATATGTACTGTTATATTTTCCAACATATTTTTCAAGTATAGCTTTATCTTTTCAATATCTAAATTCACGATTTATAAACATTAGATCACAACCATTTTGGGGAAAGACATAACAATACAAACAATATCTTTTATCTTTAGCATCGTTATACTCCAACCAAACCCTAAATTCACTGAACCAATCTTTATTAAATCTTCGAGCTTTTTGTCCAATTACAGTTTGTGGAAATTAAGCTAAATGTGGTTAACATGGTCTATTTTGTAAGTAATATATTCTCACAGAATCTTGAACATTGACCTCATAACTTGATATTGGTTGTCGTATACCTAGATCTGTGGGTAAGTCCTCTAAGTTAAACTCAATTCGAGCCCTCTTACACTCCAAGTTTTTTGCTACTGATTTTGACAAAAACTTATCCATCTTAACTCACAAGAACAATTGAATCCCTATTAAATGAAACTCATAAGCAAACAAGAAATAATGCTCTATCCTTTTAAATTATATAAAAAGAATAGTATGAAGAATACCACTCCTTATAAATTAGAATGTGAGATTGTCCAATCAATTATAACAATCAACAATGGTAGAAAAATGATAGCAATGATGCCCTTTAAGCCGGCTTCTTCAATTCTTCCTTAGTTAGGGACGATTTCAGATGCGATTCTGGACAAATTTCAGAAATCAGGGCTCAGGAGATGAGGAGAGGAAATGAGGAAACTAAAATATCTATCTTAATTAGGGCAGGTCGGCAGCTTTTTCAGACTTCAGTTCTTCCTGAAGACTATGTATACTAAACAGGACTCAAGAAATGAGGTCCACCATCCATGAGACCATGAGGAGAGGAATCCAAAATGAAATGGAGAATAGCTGATGTTTCTTCCTGAAGATTCGAAGACTGTGAACAAGGAATAAGCTAAGGAACAGGGAAGACTAAAAAGGGAAGCCTAAAACTTACAGTTTATAACTTTATATACAAACCCTAGAATAGACATCGTTTTATATATAAATCGCTATCTATTCTACCCTGTACCCTAGAATAGACAGCGGTTTTTATATAAACCATTCTATTATACCCTGGACCCTAGAATAGATAGCATTTTATATATAAACCACTGTCCATTCTAGAATAGACATCGGTTTATATATAAATCGTTGTCCATTCTAGAATAGATAGCGGTTTATATATAAATCGTTGTCCATTCTAGAATAGACAGTGGTTTATACATAAATCGTTGTCTATTCTACCCTGAACCAGAGAACGAAATAGCAAAATACAACCCGCCAGTAGCAAATCGCGATTATTTGGACCCTGGCACGTGCCCAGGTGTGCCCAAACATGGGTATACCCCTATGCTGCTCCACTATAGCGACAATGCAAAAGAAAAGAGTCTTCTTCATGCGAAGTCTTCTACGAAAAAAATGTTTCCCCATATGTGGGATGGTCGGAGAAGTAATCATTCCTAAGTATAGTGCTACCTTCAATTATCACCTAATTTATTATCATGTGACCAGGTATTGAACCTCTCCATCACGGGCGTGCATCATCTTGAAGTTGAGCTGCAATTATGGTATATTTAGAGGCATATATACGAGCTAAAATTTCATCTTCTTTCTCTCTTGTATCTGTGTATTCTTCCCACTAGAGAAGTTATTATGAAAATAATTCATCATCTAAAGATGATGAAGATCTGAAATGGGACAACCTTGCTTCATAATTCATTTTTTGTAAGAGGAAGTATATGTGGTTGGCCGGAAGTGGTGTTTATATAGAGTTTTTTGAAAGTATATGTGGTTGGTCGGAAGTAGTGTTTATATAGATTTTTTTCTCCCCTCACATAACTATTTCAACTCATCAATCATGTCAAACAATAAATCTGGAGCCTTATTTTTCCCCAGCATTGGATTATTTTTCCATTCAAAGATCCTTTTCAACTCATCAATCATGTCAAGCATCAAATCCAGAGGCTTATTTTTTTCCCAACATTGGATACTTTCTCCACTCAAAAATTACTTTCAACTCATCAATCATGTCAAACATAAATTCTAGAGCCTTGTTTTTTCCAACATTGGATTCTTTTTAACCTTCTTCTCATCTCAAGTCTTTATAAGTATCTATCACTATTTCTTCAAAATCAAGCACTCACTCTTTCCTTTAATTTTCATCATGTCTTACAACAGTGGACTAACATTCTCCCATAAAGAAGATCAAGCATTATGTTATGCTTGGCTTGAAGTCTCAGAAGACCGTGTTATGGGAAGTAATCAAAAAGATCACTAGATATGGGAAAGAATTGCGGTCATATTTCATAACACAAGACCTCATACTTGCTACGATAAAGAACCTGAAAATCGCTCTCATATCATTGGTCATTTTTAGCAAGTAAGGCTAGAAAATTCTGATGATGTATTTGACAAATTGAGCAACGAAACCCCAATGGTACATCTAAACTCGATATTGTAAGTATTTCTTTAGATTTTAAATATTAAATCCATTAATTGATTTATTATTAAATTAATTTATTTTTTATAACTTAATCAAGCTAAACTTTTATATGTCGACGATCCAAATGAGAAGAAGGGATTCTTGTTTGATCATGTTTGGTCCATCTTGAAAAATACAAACATGTTGACAGATATGTCCGAGTCTACAAAATGTATTAACTCTAAGAATATTGAAATGTCATAAACTATAAATGATAACTCTCCCAGTCAACAGAGAACTATAGACTTAAATACATTCAGTAATGAAATGAATCATGTTAGTACTAGTGATGAAGAATCCTCGATCTCAAATTTCATTAATTGACCTACTGGAAGAAAGAAAAAAAAAGAGCAGGAGAAATTTGAGTGATAAGAGTTGTGATATTGAGGCCCACGCTAAAAAAATAAAGAAATCTTAGAGATTTTAAAAATAGGGTAGAAATAATGAGTAAATGATAGGGCTTCTATCCAAGAGCTCATAAAGTTAAAAGTCAAAAAATAAAAGAGAAGACTAGATCTTCAGAGCACTAAACAAGATCACGATATCATGAAGATAGATTTGAATAACATCAAAAGAACTTCAGAGTGACAGTATTTTTGACAGAAAAAACAAGTCATCAAAAAAACATTATAAAACCACTATTTCGAGAATCTTCATCACTCGAAGGAACTGAATATGAAGGAAGCATATATGGAGGTAGTGGTTATGGAGGAAGCCATTATAAAGAAAACCCACATGGAGGACCTCAATATGGAGGACCTCAATTTGAAGGATCTCAATTTGGAAGAAGTCGATACCGAGAAATCCAGTACAACAGAAATCAATTTGGAGGACCTTAGTTCGGAGGAGACTAGCACAGAAAAAGCCAGTATGGTAGAAGCAACTATGACATACTAGGGAATAGAAGAGAACAACACGAGGAAAGCGCGCGGAAATCGTAGTGAACCCAGTGATGACCTCCTAAAATTTTAGTTTTAATTCCAAATATAATATTTATATTTTGAATTATGTAATGTTTATTGTATTTTAGTTATGTAATTAAATTTAAAATAAAAAACATAAATAATTAATAGAATATAATACAATAATAATAATAATTTATAATTATAAATATTATATATATATATACATATAATATTTAAATATAATTTACATATAAATATATATATACATATTATATAAATATAATATGCATATATACATATACACATATCATGTTCTCCAAATATGGAGAACATGGTTGGAGTTGCTCTTACCATATTCTCCAAATTTGGAGAATATGGTATAATGAGAAGCTCTAAATATAGAAATCCTCATTGGAGATGCTCTCAGAGAATCTCCAACCGGCCTATATTTTCCATAAATCTCCATTTTAGCAACTGGAAATGCTCCAATCAATCGACAATGGGGTCGGCAAAAATGTCAATCCTCTCTCTCCTCCTTTAAATTTAGAGGAGGGGGGGAGGAAATGTCATGCCCTTCATTTTTTTTGTTATTACTTAATTACTTGATTTCCAAAAGTTGTGTACAAATCTATAATCTTCTTAGTCGCCATAATAATTTTTCAATTATGACATATAATATATATATATATATAAAACGTCTCTTTGAGACCTACAAAATGAGTCTAATATCGAAAACTAAAAGTAGATATGTGCACACCAATGATAAAGGCACACAAAAACTTTTTAGGTCATTCTTCTTAAATTTGATGTGCACACATCCATTTTGATGTGCACACATCCATTTAAATTTTGTTTTTTTAATTAATAAGTTAGTGTATTTAAGAAGCATCTATATTAATCTATAATCTCTATCAGCTCTAATATACTTTTCCAATTATGACATAAAAAATATCAATAAATTTGTCTTTTCGAGACCTACAAAATTGCCTAATATTGAATATCTTTTAATTATTATTTATCATTCAAAAATCAAGAGAAGACATTTTGTTGATTAAACTTGCGCAAAAATCAAAATACATTCATACTAATATGCATAAAATTTTCAATATTGCATTGCTTCGTTGTCATGCCGTGCTCAAAAATGTTCAATCAGTGCACCTCGAAGTGAAAAATGTGCATCTTTGTCTTTGATTTTTTATATTAATTTAAGAATTGACGAAATCTTTTGGCTTCACTTGTATTCATCTCTTCAACATTTTGAGTGAGTGGTGGCATAAAAATAACGAAATATTCATTTTCATCTCGCTCGTCTTCGAAAATCATATTGTGCAAGCTATCATAATATTATGTAATACATATTTATCCGATAAACGACTTGTCCCCTAAATAATTCCAAACTGCGATTGAAAAACTCAAAATGCTCGCTCTATATCTTTTCGGTATGCTTCTTGCATCATTGCAAAGTGTTGTTTTTTTATCTTGTGATTGAGAAATTATTTGAACTAGTTTTGACCATTTCAGATATATTCTGTCGGCACTACAAGAAAAAAGATTTACGGCGATGTTTTTTTGCAACGCTTTATAAAACGCAGCAAAAACTACTAACTTTAACGGCGTGTTATGTAAGTGTTGCTGTAACATTCTTTTAGCTACATTTTAAAAAAAAGCCTCAAAAATTTGCTACCCTAATAAAAAATGTACCCCTCTAAAACTTTATATTTTATGGACAATTTTGTTTTTTATGGTAAAATGAAAAGAGATTATTATGGAATGTATATTTTCATGATGATTGGTAATCTTGATATAATTGGAATTAAGACTAGATATTTTTCCTCTCAAGAATTGTCTGTTTTTCAGTTTGACATTGCAAAGGCTTGCTACATTTTACACTACGAAATGTGGCCAAAGCGCGCAGAATTTATTAACGTAAACGCCGCTAATGTAAAGCAGCGGGTATATAAAAATCATCGCGAAAACTTTTGGCGACGGTTGTATTCGCGACGCCTGCGGCATGCACGACATTTATAAAAACTTCGCGAAAACATTAGCGACGTTTGAAAAATGTCGCAACACCCCTTAAAAATGTCACTGATGTTCATATTTGTTATAGTGCGGTTAAGTAATAATCAACATCATAATTTTTCCCCAAGATTGTATAATGAGTAAGAGGCGTAATATCTTGTGCTAAGTTGGCAAAAAAATTGGACGACTACAAGATATTGATGTAATTGTTAGAGCCTGATAAGCCAAAGTATGAGTGTCATATCCACAAGTCATAGGATGCTACTACCTCGAGAATGATTGTTGGTTCACCATGACGCCATGAATATTATCATACTCATGTTGTTGGGCAGTTTTTCTATTGTCAATGCATACAATCTAGACTTCCCAACATCCCTAAAAACCCCCCTTGTTCACATTTGTATAATAATCTTGTTACATCATTCGCATTGGGATTTCTCAAATATTCATCTTTACACGCTTGTACAATCGTCCTACAAAATCTCTTCAAGTATTAAATCGCAGTTGGCTCTCCAATTCGAATGTATTCATCGCAATTATCAACTAACATTTCATATGCCACATACGAAATGCTGCTATAATTTTTTGTATACTTGATAGTCAGAGTTTACCAACACCATCCTTCTTTTGAATGAAAATGAAAAAATTATCATGCTCTTCCACTACATCGACAATTCGAAGGAAAATATTCTTCCGTAAGCAAAATCTTCTACAAAAAAATGTTTCCTATATGTGTGATGGTCGGAGAAGTAATCATTCTAAAGTTTAGTGTTACCTTCAATCCTCCCCCGGTTGATTACCACGTGACCAAGTATTGAACTTCTCCGTCACGGACGTGCATCATCTTGAAGTTTAGCTATAATTATGACATTATTGGAGGTACACATACGAGTTAAAATTTCATCTTCTTTCTCTCATTCATCTGTGTTTTTTTCCCACTAGATAAGTTGTTGATAAATTAATTCATCATCTGAAGATGACGAAGATCACAAATGAGATGACCCTGCTTCATAGTTCATTTTTTATAAATGGAAGTACATGTGGTTGATTGGAAGTAGTGTTTATATAGATTATTTTGAAAGTATATGTGGTTAACCGGAAGTAGTGTTTATATAGATTCTTTTATCCCCTCACATATCTCTTTCAGCTCTTCAATCATGTCAAACATCAAATTCAGAGTCTTGTTTTTACCCAGCATTAGATTTTTCTCAATTTAAAGATCTCTTTCAACTCATTAATCATGCCAAGAATCAAATCTAGAGCCTTATTTTTTCCCATCATTGGATTCTTTCTCCACACAAAGATTCTTTTCAACTCATCAATCATGTCAAACATCAATTTCAGAGCCTTATTTTTTCCCAACATTGGATTCTTTCTAACCTTCTCCTCATCTCAAGACTTCTATGAGTACTTATCATTATTTATTCAAAATCAAGCACTCTCTCTTTTCTTTAATTTCCATCATCTCTTCCAACCATGGATTAACATTATCCCCTAAAAAAGATCAAGCACTATATTATGATTGGCTTGAAGTCTCAAAAGACCCAATTATAGGGAGCAATCAAAAAGAGCACAAGATATGGGTAAAAATTACAGCCATATTTCATAACACAAGATCTCATACTTGTTTTGGAAAGAGAATCCCAAAATCTCTATTGTCGTTGGTAATTTTTATCAAGTAAGGTTATCAAATTCCGAGGATGTATTCGATAGATTGAGCAACAAAATCCCAGCGGTGCATCTGAACTCAATATTGTAAGTATTTTCTTAGATTTTAAATATTAAATCCATTAATTAATTTGTTATTAAAAATTATTTTTTATTGCTCAATCAAGCTAAAATTTTATATGACGACGATCCGAAAAAGAAGAATAGCTTTTTGTTTGATCATATTTAGTTTATCTTGAAAAATACAGAAAAGTGGATAGATACGCCCGAGTCTACAAAATGTATGAACTCTCAGAATATTAACATGTCACAAACTATAAATGCTAACTCTCCCAGTCAATGAAGAAGTATAGACTTAAATACATGCATTAATGAAATTAATTTTGCTAGTACTGGTGATGAAGAATCCCCGATCTCAAAGCCAATTTATCGAATGAAGAAATTTTAAAGATTTTAAAAAGAGGGCAGGAATAACGAGTAAATGATAGGGCTTCTATCCAAGAGCTCATGAAGTAAAAAATCGAAAATGAAAAGAGAAGATTAGAGCTTCAGAGCACTAAACAAGATCACGATATCATGATGATAGAATTAGATAACATCAAAGGAACTCTAGAGTGACAGTATTTTTGACAGAAAAAACAATTCATTATGAATAAAAACATTATAAAACCACTATTTTGAGGATCTTCATCACTCAAAGGAACTGAATATGGAGGTAGTGTCTACGGAGGAAGCCAATATGGAGTAAGCAATTATAAAGGAAACTCATATGGAAGACCTCAATTTTGAGGGCCTCAATTTTGAGGGCCTCAATTTAGAGAAAGTCAGTACCGAGAAAGCAATTACCAAGAAAACCTGTATGGCGGAAGCCAATTTGGAGGACCTCAGTTCGGGGGAGACCAACATGGAGAAAGCTAGTATGGTGGAAGCAACTGTGGCATACCAGAGTATGGAGGAGAATAATATGGGGAAAACGCGCACGAAAATCGTATTTAACCGGATGATGACTTGCTAGAATTTTAGTTTTAATTCCAAATGTAATATTTTTATTTTGAATTACGTAATATTTATTGTATTTTAATTATGTATTCAAATTTAAAATAAAAAAACTTTAAAAATTAATAAAATATAATTAAATAATATAATTGATGGGTACCCCCTAATTTATATAGGATTATCTTAACTACCGCGCGCCGGATCCCATGACCGCGCGCCGGATCCCATTACTGCACGGCGAATCTAAACCACCGCGCGGCGGATCCAAACTACCGCACACCGGGTCCCAACTCCTGCGTGCCAGATCGCGCAACCGCCACGTGGCAAATCACAACCGTTGTCGCCGCCGTCTTTACGGGCAGGCGGCGCCCGACCACCCATGGCCGGCCCCCCCCCCTTGCAATCGGCGGTCGCGGACGGCCGCCCCCCTTTTCGCGGTCGGCGGCCTCAACCGGCCGCCCGGGGCTGGCCATCCCCATGCGGCCGGTCTCCCCCATGCGGTCGGCGGCCGCGGCCACCCGCCCGAGGCCGGTTACCCCCTTTGCGGCAGGGGGCCACGGTCGGCTGCCTCCTTGTGGCCGGCAGCCCCGGCCGGCCGTCTGTGGCCGGTCGCCCCCTTGCGGTCGGCGGCCGCGGCCGGCCGCCTCCTCGCGGCCGGCGGCCGCGGCCGGCCGACCCCTCCGGTCGGGCGACCTTGGTCGGCCACCCAGGACCGGTCGCCCCCTCCCTCGGGCGGCCGCCGGCCGGTGCGCCTCCTCCGACCACCATCTTAGATCGGCCCTCTCACTACCGTCCGATCGCGGCGGGCCATTACGGCCCTCCGATCGCTACGAGCAATCACGACCCTCTAATCCATGATTAACCACCCTAACCACCTCTGAAATCCTATATAAGCACCCCTGATAGTTCATTTGAGGGGATCCCTCCTTCATTCTCTAATTCTCTCTCTCTATTCATTTCTGTTTCTCCCCAGAGCTTCTCTCTCTACGCTCCTCCTCTCCTCCTCTTTCACACGCTAATCTGGCAGGTTCTCCTCTAAGTGCCACCCAAATAAGAAAGAGTGAAGTGTCGACTAAGGCAACCCTCCTCAGTCTGAGGCGCAAAGTGCAGACACTCTGCGGAGCGCAAGCCTGAAGAGCAAGCACTCAAAAAAGACGCACGACAAGGTGCATGAACTTCTAAGCGGTGGTATGTCACCCAATGAGAGCTCTCTCAACTCCCAGTTATTTATAACGAGGCGCTGCCTGTCGCCCTCGCATTCTCTTTACAAGAACACTGTAACATGGGCAAATAGTGGATCTTGGCTGACAAAGACCCGACCACGTGGTTTTTTCCCCTTTTCGGGGTTTTCCACGCTAAAGTTGTGCGTGTACAATCTCTCTATTTCTACTTTGATTGTGTGCACACTCGATCGCCCGAGGCTAAGACGGACCGATCCAGAACCGGCCTACTGAGGGCATTGAGCGAACCGCAATAGTTTGATGCCGTCTATGGGAATGCATTCCCAGCAAGCATGAGAAGACTCGGAAGTTTGTCAGAGCGTGATAGAATGGACGGAAAGAGCACCCGAACGACTAGGGGGTCGATCTGGCATGAACAGGAGGATCAAGCCGCGTCGTAGTCTCTAGCGAACGCGCCACCGCAAGAGGTCGACGCAACGCCTAGTACAGCGCCGCCCAAAAATGCGGCGCCTGCACCGGACATCCAGGTCGAGATGCCCGCCCTCTTAAGGTGACTCGCAGGCCCCCACGTGCCCGTAGGGGCCCCAACTTAGGAGAATCTACCAATACCACCAGCAGAAGGCCAGAGGGCTGTTGAAGAAGAATCCGAGTCGTCAAGGCACGACAGAACTGAGCATCCCGTTCGCCACATAAGGGCGGCAGGAATCGCCCCCTCCGTAGCGATCAGCAGCAGCAGGCCCCACTGGAGCCAAGTGCGGGAATGACTTGGGAAGCATTCCGCGAAATGTTCGAAGAGGAATTTGGACCCGCCGGCCGACGAGCAATGGCGGCGCGACGCATTGCTCGGGGGGCATCACCTTTGGCTCCTGAGGTACTGGCCTATCCCGTCCCTCAAGGATTCAAGATCCCCCATGATGAGATGTACGACGGAGTGGACGATCCTTGAGAGCACATCAACCACTTCTACACAATCCTCCACCTCTACACGTGCCTGATAAACTTCTTTGTCAGGTCTTCCCTACCACCCTCAAAGGGCAGGCCCGCACTTGGTTCCATTTCCTCCGAGAGGGATCCATCAGAAACTTTCCCTAGCTAAGCCAGCAATTCCTCGATCAGTTCATGGCCAACCGTAGGATCGCAAAGGATCCATCCCACCTCTCCGGCATCCGACAGAATGAAACTGAGACCTTAAAAGAGTTTTTCTGATGATTTACTACGGAAGCGAGACAGATCCCGGGGTAGACCTAGAGCTCCTTCGAGGGGTCTTCCTCGGGGGACTCCGACCAGGCAGATTCTACTCTGCTCTAATGCGGGATACTGTACCCAGTTATGAGGATCTGGTACACCGAGTGGAAGCTCAGATAGACACGGACGAGGCCATTGAGGACCACCGTCAACAGTTTGAAGGAGTCCAAAAGAGGCAGAAGCAGCAGGAGCAACCCTCCGGAAGACGAATAGAGAGGCACGACGAGAACTGTCGCAACGAGCATCGTAATCAGGAGCCCCAGAGGGGCCAGGATTACGGGCGTCCCCGACCTTACACCCCTCTCAACGCCACTCACGCTAACATCTTATATTCCATTCAGGATGCTCCGGCGCTCCAGAGGCCAAGGGCGCTCCCGCCCAACCCAAGGGCTGAACCATCAAAGTACTGAGACTTCCATCGAGGAACCGGGCACACTACTGAAGAGTGTGTGAAGTTGAAAGATGAGATAGAGCGTCTTGTTCGGCAGGGAATGCTCGGGCGTTTTCTGCAAGGATATGTGCAAGAGCAGCACGGAGGCCCGTCTGCGCGGAGGGAACCGCCACCTGCGCACCGAGAAGCGCAGGGGGGCAGGCAGGTCGTCGGGATTGTGGAAGTCATCTTCGGCTTTCCCTTTCCCGCGGTCAACTCCATCGCCGCTCCCCACGAAGACAAGGCGGCTGGAATCATTCCTATCATTAGCTTCGACGGGGAGGACCTCCAGGGCCTCCACACACCGCACCAGGACCCGTTAGTTATTATAGCAGAAATTGGCAACCCCAGCTTCCGCGTAAAGAGAATTCTGGTGGACAATGGACGCTCGATAAATTTTATATTCATGACTGTGTTAACCAGTATAGGAATCCAAAGGCATAATCTTTGTCAAGCATTAGGCCCCATCTACGGCTTCAACGTGGAACCCATGTCCGTAGCAGGCACCCTCACCCTTCCAGTGATACTAGGAGAATTTCTAAGGAAGGTTACGCATGACGTACAGTTTGTGGCAGTCGATGCAGAATCGCCTTAAAACACGATCTTTGGTCTCCCCCTCCAAATAGCTTTCCAGGCAGTTCCGTCAATCCCGCACCTCGTGATGAAGTTCGTCACGCCCGCTGGAGTTAGGGTCGTCAGGGGCAGCCGGGATATGGCACGCTCATGCTATCTGCACCAAGCGCAGCCGGAGGCCGGCTCAGGAACCAGCATCAACCGCATCTAAAAGGTCGCTCTGGAGAAGAGCCAGAACCGAGGCGAACGCGCCTCCCAAAAGAATTTCTTTGTATCGAATCACCTAAGGACAACTATAAAGTCGCGAGGAAAACCCTCGTGCAAAAATTATCCTGCTTACTGCATTTTTCGCTTTCATACTAACTCTTGTCATGCAGCAAACACGTCAGGAGGACATCTTATTCCTCAGACCCTCCTGAGGCTAGGATCGTCTGTTCCTCAAGGCGGTCCGGGATCCATCGATATGCAACCTGCTTGGCAGTTCGGAATCCGTCATCGTGCAATGGCACGAACAGGCTAAATAAAAAACAAAACAACTCATCTCTTTACATTTATATACTGTGATTACGATGTCACTAACTCCTAAAACTTGCAGGATCGATTTGGAATCCGTCCCCTGGGGTTCGGCGAGCAACTGTAGCACGATTGTCTCGATCCCCCTACCGCGGTTCAAAGGTTCGTCCTTCACCCGTCCAGTGGATTGTGACGTCGTCGGGAATGAGCACCCCCGGTTGACCGCGGCCCATAGGGAGATAGCCTCGACCTAGCAATAGGTTGCAATGTCACTTGGGGACCGAATACCAAGTCGCACGCAGACTGTAGCATGGTGGCCTCGACCTTTCTCCTATGGTAGAAATGCTCACTCTTCTCCTACGGAGCGGGTCGCGACATCGTCGGGACCAGCTCCCTCAATTGTGCGCAGCCTACAGCGTGATAGCCTCGACCTCACTCCACCAGCACAAGGACCCGGCCTTCACTGCGTAGTAGTTTGTGACGTCGTCTGGGTCTTCGGGGAGTCATACCTCAACAAATACTAGGGTCCATCAGCTGCTCGCGAGGGTTTGAATCGACTATGTCCTCCTGCCGACAATAGGCCGAGGATTATGACTCTTCACCTGCATCCTAAGCTCGACGCCCCGCCATCCTGGGAAAGCCCCCATGATCATGTAATTACAACCTCAGGGTCCATCAGCTGCTAGCGGGGGTTCGAATCGACCATGTCCTCCTGCCGATAATAGGCCGAGGATTATTACTCTTCACCTGCATCCGAGGATCGACGCCCCACCCTCGCAGGGCCTACCCCCCTCGCGACTAGTTCCTAACTAAGCTACAATCGCAACTAAATCGAGTTCCGGCCCCGCTGAATCCACATCTAACTAACTACAGCCATACTGTGGCACGATGACTTCACTCTCTCTGTCGCAGTTCAGGGGTGCACCCTTCGTTCGCCTAGAGGTTTGCGACATCATCGGGACAAGCTCCCCCAGTTGTGTGTTGCCAACAGCGCGATATCGTCGGCATAACAATAGGTTGTGGTGTCGCCAAAGGGACCAAACATTGAGTCCCCAACAGACAGTAGCACGACGGCTTCAACCTCACTCTCATGGTGGCAAGGCTCGCCCTTCTCTTACGAAGCAGGTCACGACGTCGTCGGGAGCCAGCTCCCTCAGTGATGTGCAGCCTGCAGCGTGATGATCTTAGCTTCTCTACCCTGACACAAGGGGAATCCCTTCGCCTCGTAGTAAGTTACGACGTCGTAAGGGTCTACGAGGCCACACCCCTCCAATGCCACCGGGTTCACCACAACTCGCAGGGGTTCGAACGAACATGGACTCTGTTGGGTACATTGGAAAATGTGTACCTGATTTAGAGAAGCCTCACTTAGCTCAATGATATACATCAAGGTGTATTTGATGTTATTTTGAGTTTATATATGCAGGTTAAGAATGTGCTAGAATGCAGGAAAAATATTCTAAGTCCATGTGTCGACACCTGAGGAAGTTGTGTCGACACTTCAGTAAGATTGTGTCGACACTTGGAAATGGCTGTGTCGACACTTCAGAGAATTTTTGTTGACACCAGGAGATAGTGTCGACACACAGAAGATTATAGTCGACATCGATTGTGTCGACACCGGAAGGCAGTGTCGACACACAGAGGCAGAGTCGACAAAACCTGTGTCGACACCTGGAGGCAGTGCCGACACACACTATGTTCTGAGTCTACATCAACTGTGTCGACACACAGGACTTGTGTCGACACACAGCTGAGTCTAGACCAAGTTGATTGCTGATGAATGGTGAAGTGTTTGTGTCGACACAAATAATCAATGTCGACACATTCTCAAGATGCAGTATCAAGAAGTTGTGTCGACATCAAGGCAGCTTTGTTGACATCACCAAAGGCTGTGTCGACACTTAAGTCACTTGTGTCGACACATATTGACAGATGGTCTCGACACTTTATGACATACAGACTTGACGCTTTGCTAACAGAGTCAAAGGCTCAAGAACTGTTTGAAGACTTGACAGCTGTGAGTTACAACAGGTTTACTGAAGCTATCAGACTTGTCAAAAGTTAGTTATAAACCGGATTAGCCGGTTACCATGGATGAAGTCTATAAATAGATGGATTCATTAGAAGAAATATACACATAGAAGAAGGGACAAGTATTGTCACAACTAACACAATTAGAGATTGATCTCTGATCAAGAAAGTACAAGTAACAAAGAAGAAGATCTTCGTGAGAAGATCTAAGAAGACGTTCTGAAGTAGTTTACTCTTCAGATTCTGTCTAAGTGGAATTCAATCAAGAATTCAGAAGTATCTTCAAGAGGTTTGGATAGAGAGAGATCCAGCTATTTGAAGACAAGGAGGAGACATTCACAGGTCTCTCAAGAAGCAAATACTGAACTAATCTGTCAAGAAGATTCAGATCTATTTCTGAAGTCTAAGAAGGAAGCTGCCAGTCAGTTTTATTCAAAGGAAATCAACCCAACTAAGTTCAGATTCAAGAAGCTTTGAAGAAAGTTAAGATCAAGTTGATTTCAGCCATCAACCTCTTCAAGAAGTTGATCAAGAAAGTTCTTATCCCTTCTCTCTCAACAGGGGTAAGAGATTACAGAAATTCCTTATCAAATTCTGTAGGATCTATTCATAGATCTGAGTTGTAAGCCTATTTTATAAAGGCTGAGTGTAGGAGATTTATTCTCTGAGTGGTAGGGTCGTTTATGCCTGAGTTGTAGGAGAAGGTATTCTATGAGCTGTAGGCCTTGTGGCAAGGCTGAGGTAGGGCTGTTTATGCTTGAGTTGTAGGAGAAGGTATTCTCTGAGTTGTAGGCCTTGTGGCAAGGCTGAGGTATGGCTTGTTAGCCTGAGTTGTAGGAATCCTTCTGGATTTTGAGCTGTAGGATCTGAGGATCTGAGTTAAAGGAAGAAGTTAGGCCGACTCTAGCATACTGCTAGATAGGTTAAGGGGGAAGTGGATGTACCCAGAACTTAGGAAATCACTATAAATCTGTGTGCAATCTGTGATGTGTGTATGATTGTGATTGTTGTGCTTTGTTAGCTATAGTAATATCTGATTTATTCAAAGAACTGTAGTTATATTCTGCCTTAAGTTAAATCAAGGAAAAGTACCTATTCACCCCTCCCACCTCTAGGTGTTTAGGTAGTCTTGAAAGTAAAACTATCAAGTGGTATCAGAGCCAGGTTACTCAAAGAAAGACTTAACAGTCTGAGTTAGATCCCTAAGGCAGAATCAAGAATCAAGAAAATGGGTTCTTGAGAGAATCAAAAGGAATTAGGGTCAATGAAATTACCCATCTGCAGGAAAGAGATTTTTGGAATCTGGAAAGAAAGGGTTAGATTGTTTATGGAGCCCTCTGACCTAAGGATATATATCACAGTAAAAGAAGGTCCATATATCCCAATGAATGTGTCTGCTCTAGATGCAAATCAAAGAACTCCTAAAGATTTTTCTAAAATGACCAAGGGTGAGATTATATTGGCAACTATGGATAAAAGAGCTCAGAATATCATAGTGAGTTCCATAGATGATTCTACTTTCCAAAATTTGATTCACTGCAAAACCTCCAAGGAAATGTGAGACACCTTGATTGTCTACATGGAGGGTTCTGAAGAAGTTAGACAAGACAGAAAGTCTATGCTCAATCAAGAATATGAGAGTTTAAGACAAGGGAAGTCTGATAGCATATCTGAATGCTACAAGAAATTCTATAGGATAGTGAATGAACTGATGTCCTATGGAAGGGTCTTCAGTACTTATGAGCTGAATGACAAATTCCTAAGATCCTTGACAAAGGATTGGGATACCAAAATTTGTGCCATTAGAGAAGTGGGCAAACTAGCTGACATTTCTCCTCCAACCTTATTTGGAAAGTTGATATCATATGAAATGCAGCTAATGGCTAGGAAGGAGGAAAAAAGAAATACAAAAGGAGAGCATAGAGAAAAGTCAGTGGCCTTCAAGGTTGAAGCCACTAGAAAGAGCAGGAGGATGTCTCCATCACCTCCTAAGGAAGTTGCTGAAGTTATCTCAGAAAATTCAGACAATCAGAACTCAGATAGCATTGATTCAGATGCAGATTTTACTGCCTTTACAAGGCAGTTTTAGAGGTTCTTGAAGAAGAAGCAGTGGAAGTCAAGGCCCTCCACATCACAGCCAGTTGATGACTATTATCAAAAGAGAAAATCATCAAGAAAGGAAAGGAGCAGGTCTAAGCCCAGCAAAGCTACAACATCAAAAATTGTTTGCTATTGCTGCAATAGGCCAGGACATGTTGTGGCTGAGTGTCCTGAAAAGAGAAAGGAGTCAGCAGACAGAAAGAAGACTCAACAAAAGGGCAAGAAGGAGAAATCCTTTGTTGCTAATATTGGTACCCTAGTTTGATTTGAGTTTAGTCTTCTCCTTTTGTCCCTTGACCCAAGAAATATCTATGGTCAATGGTTAGTGGTCTAGCTGTAGAGTCCCCGCTTTTATAGATAAAGAATTTGGTTAAGTAGTTTTTCGTTCGACTATAGTCGAACGCCGCTCGACTATCGTCGACTAACTGTTCGACGATCGTCTATCAGTTGTTCGACTTTCAGTCTGCGAGGATAGTTCGACTATCGGTTGATAGTTCGACTATCTGTGTGCTTTGATAGTTCGACTATCTGCTTGGATAGTTCAACTATCTGATAGCTCGACTATCTGTTTGATAGGTCGACTATCTGCGTTGTTTGATAGCTCGACTATCTGTTGATAGATCGACTATCAGCTTTCTTCTGATAGTTCGACTATCTGTTGATAGGTCAACTATCTGTTTTCCCTTAGTAGTTCGACTATCTGCTTTGATAGTTCAACTATCTGATAGCTCGACTATCTGTTGATAGTTCGACTATCTGTCGTCTTCTGATAGTTCGACTATCTGTTGATAGGTCGACTATCTGTTTTCCCTGGGTAGTTCGACTATCTGTTGATAGTTCGACTATCTGTTCTGCGTTGATAGTTCGACTATCTGTTGATAGGTCGACTATCGGTTTTGCTTTGATAGTTCGACTATCTGTTGATAGGTCGACTATCTGATAGCTCGACTATCGTCTGATAGTTCGACTATCTGTTGTGATAGTTCGACTATCTCCTTTGATAGTTCGACTATCTGGATCGTTCGACTATCTGCCCGATAGTTCGACGATCTCCGGTCTTCGTTCGACGATCTCCGGTCTTCGTTCGACAATCTCTGAGGGTCGTTCGACGTTTTCTGTCTGCCTTTTTATTTTGTATTTATTTATTATATTTAATTAATTAATATATTATCTGGCATGTTATTTCAATTGTTTTATGATAATATTTCCAGGCAATATCTGCTCCATCCCTTTTGCCTGAGTCAAATCTTTTCAGATAAAGTTGTTTGTCTTATTAGCTGACATTGTATTTTACTTTATCTGCTGTCAGTCCTTTATAGCCGTTAGACTGAAAAGTCTTTCTTCTGCTATAAAGAGTTTGTTTCTGATGTGACTTTATTTAGTATTTTATTATCAGATTGCTTCCTGCAGCTTCTTCGAAAGAGGTTTATTCCTTTTATAGAATGTTTTTGCTACAGAGATTGTTTGTCCTTTTGATATTTACAGCCCAGGTCTCAAGTTTCAGAAGAAGACAAACCATTCAAATTGAAGAGAGCCGTTGCTTGTTGCTGCTTTAAAAGGAATCCTTTGGAGAAGGATTTCAGCTAGCTATCCAGTTATTCATTTAAGCATTCAAGCCTTCATCAAGATCAAGTTTTCTGCTCTCAGCAATTTCCATTCATCTGAGAAGTGTTAAGCTCTTCTGCTCTTCTTCAACCTGAGTTCTCCTATTCCAGGAAGTTTAGACTCAGAGTTCTTTTGAAGAAGAAGAAGAAGAAGACAGCTGCTTGAAGATTTCTAATTTTATTATTTATTATCTTCTTGTAGTTTTTCCTTCAGATCTTTCTGAAGATTTTTCTGCACTGAAGCAAGACTTCACCTGGACATTTTTGAGCCAGGGGGAGCCTTGATTCTTTAGAGCTGTCTAGCTCAGTGCAAGTCTTTGTGCTTCTCTAATCTATTGTAAAATAGAGAAGACATCTTAACCTTCTTTCCCCCTCCTGTACAGGGTTATTACTCCCTTCAAAAGTATTCCTTGGTGGCAGGGCACCTGATCAAAAACCTGTGTTCGATTTTTAGACACCTGATCAAAAGTCTAAAGGGTTTCTGGATCTACCTGAAGCAGATCCTGTTGGTGGCAGGGCACCTGATCAAAAACCTGAGTGGATTCCTACCTTGTTGGTAGAAGAGTGGACGTACCCAAGTTGTTTGGGGAACCACTATAAATTCCTTGTGTCGTCTGGATTGCCTTGTTTAATTCCTGCATTGTGGCTGTGATTAGATATAACTAGGTCTACTAGTTGCTGATTAGGATTTCCAAGCCTTAACTGTAATTACAGTTAGCTTGAGTTTGTGCACAACACTTGTGTTAGGCTTTAGGGTTATTTCTATATCTATAATCTTTCCATTCCGCATTTCACTCCAAGGGAGTTGGGTAGGCGATTAAGTTTTGTCTAGTGCAAAATTTGATAACTCTATTCACCCCCCCTCTAGAGTAGTATCTATCCCTTCACTTTCAATTGGTATCAGAGGGAGGTTGACTGACTGAATAGGCTAACACCTAAGTCACAAGATCCTAATAGATACCAAAGCTTATAGATATTCACTATCATGGCCCAGTCCAAGGATTACTCTAGCACCAGACCTCCAGCATGCAACTTAGCTAAGTTTGGCATCTGGAAGGCAAGGATAAAATTATATATGAATTCTATTGATGAAAGCATCTTTGCTTCTATTTTGTCAGGACCCCCAAGAGCACCTGCTGCTGCTACTGCCTCATCATCTGATATGAGTGCAGTGCCTCCTCCAGATTACAATGATGAGTACAAGAAGGCAAAGATAGCAGATGCCAAGGCGATGAACATTCTGGCTCAGACAATGTCTGATGAGGTATTCCAGAAGGTAGCTGACTGCTCTTCAGCAAAAGCTATGTGGGATACACTGAACTAGATTGTAGCTGGTTCAGCTGATGAAAGGAAGGACAGAAGGTCCAACCTTATCTCACAATATGAGAACTTCAAGAAAACTGATGCTGAATCAGTTGAAGCCATGTACACAAGGCTCAGCTCAATCATCAATGAGTTGAGGACCCTTGACAAGGACATATCATTGACAGAGGTCAATGATAAGATTCTTATGTGCTTCCCTAGCACATGGGATCTAAGGATCTGTCCCATCAAGGAAGCCAGAAGTACAAATGAGATTTCAACTGAAGCCCTTCTCGGCAAACTCAAATCTTTTGAGCAAGTGCTGAAGACAAGGGAAGCAGAAGCAGAAGCAAAGACCCCCACTCCAACAAGAAAAGAGCAATCTCTAGCTCTTAAGGCTGCTGATGCTTCTGAAGGTAGCCAATCAAATGAGGAACTAATGGCATTATTTGCCAAGAGGTTTCTCAAGATGGGGAGAAAGGAATTCAGAAAGAAGTCTTCACGCTTTGAAGACAAACCAAGGTATGACCGTTCACCTGCTAAAGAAATTATATGCTATGGTTGTAGGAAACCTGGACATATCTTATCAGATTGTCCAGAGGAGAAAAATAAAGATAAGAGGAAAGAAAAGGAACACCACAGGAAGCACTCCAAGCCATCCTCCTACAAGAACAAGAAGAAGGAGAGAGGTTTCATTGCTGAAACCTGGAGTGATACAGAAGAGGAATCTTCCTCCTCAAGCTCCAGTGAGGATGAGGAAGAGAAGAAGGCAAAGGAAGTTTGCCTGATGGCAATAGATGCCTGCAGCAATCACTCAGCTGCAGAGAGTTCAGATTCAGAATAAGAAATGCCAACAAAAGATGAGGTACTATCTTCTTATGACTTCACTTCTGAAGAATTTAAATTAGATTTTAAATCCTTATGCTTAGACTTAATTAGTTCAGAAAAAGAGATTAAAGAACTTAGAAATAAGTTAGCTGACTCAGAATTAATTGCTACAGAAAATATTAGGTTAAAGGAAGATCTCACTACTTGTAGTGAAGAAATTAAATTTCTTAAAATAGAGTTAGCTAAGTCTAAAAGGTTAGAGGAATCTCTAAATGGTAGAAGCCTTAAGCTGTTAGAGATAACCAGCATGACTAACACTAGGTCAATTAATAACAAATTAGGCTTAGGAGCTTCTCCCAGTGAACCCCCAGTTCTTCTTAAAAATAATCTTTCAACTCCAGTGAACTTCATTTCAGCTAGTGGAATGAAGAACACTGAGCAAGTAAACCTAGTTAATAAAACTTTAAATAAAGCTAAGAGAGAAAAGAGGAAGAAATTTTTCAAAGAAATGCAAAGAGCGTCGAACGCCGCTCGACGATCGGAAGCTCAATGGTCGAACGAAGCTCGACGATCTGAGCGCCCATCGTCGAACGTCGATCGACGTTTTCAATATGATTTTCAAAATCATAATCAAACCCATAGAAACCTAAATGAAAATAGAAACCCTAGGTTTGTTGACCCATCATCTGCATGGAGAATCCCACCTAGGAGATCTCACCCATTAGGTTATCACCCTCAGCCTGCATTTTCATTTATTTCTAGCTTTTCTTATGTGAAAAACAAGGGACCCAAGGTTACCTGGGTCCACACTGTCTAAATAAATGTCTTGCAGGTGAAGGCCTATCCAATCACTCAAAATAAGTGGTATTTGGATAGTGGATGCTCCAAGCATATGACAGGAAATAAAAATCATCTGTCAAAATTCAAAGCTAAGCTCGGCCCAAAGGTTATCTTTGGAGATTCAAGCTGTGGTCAGACAGAAGGCTATGGCAGGATTACAATTGGAGATGTTACTTTCAAAAGAATTGCATATGTGACAGGACTGAAGCACAATTTGATCTCAGTCAGCCAGCTATGTGATGCTGGCTACCAGGTTTCATTTTCTAACTCTTCTTGTAATATTACTTTAAATAATAATGTTGTCTTAGTAGGCATTAGAATAGGTAATATTTATTTAGTAGATTTCAATTCATCTCACTCTGAAATCTGTTTATTTAATGAAGTAACAATTAATAATAATTCTGTGTGGCATAAGAGGCTTAGTCATGTTAACCTTAAAAATATATCTAGGTTATCTAAACACAACCTTGTTAGAGGTTTACCTTCTTGCCCCTACAAGAAGGAAAGCCTATGCAAGGCTTGTCAGCTAGGCAAGCAAACAAAGAATTCTTTTAAATCTGTAAATAAAAGTGATTCTCCTAGAATCCTGTATCTATTACATTTGGACCTATTTGGCCCAATAAATGTACAGAGTTTAGGAGGGAAGTATTACACCTTAGTAATTATAGATGACTTCTTTAGGTTCAGTTGGGTTTTCTTTTTGAGAACTAAGGCTGATAACTTCAAAGCCCTTACAGACTTTCTACTATGTGTGCAGACTGAGTACTCTACTCATGTGGCCTTGATCAGAAGTGATCATGGTACTGAGTTTGACTCTCTTCTCATGCAAGAATTCTGTGAGAGAGAAGGTATCAAACATAGCTTCTCAGCTCCTAGAACTCCTCAACAAAATGGGGTAGTTGAAAGGAAGAACAGAACACTCATTGAAGCTGCTAGTACATTGTTGGCAGATGCTAACATGCCTCTCTCCTATTGGGCAGAAGCTGTTAGTACAGCCAATTATGTCTTGAATAGAAGTCTGATACACAAGCTTAAGTGTAAAACTCCTTATGAGTTGCTTAAAGGAAAGAAACCTAAAATTAATTATTTTAGAGTGTTTGGTTGTGTAGTGTATATTCATAATAACAATAAAGAATATCTTAGAAAATTTGAAGCAAAAGCTTCAATGGGAATCATGCTTGGATATTCCCAAGTAAGCAAAGCTTATAGGGTTTATAACAAATCAACCTGTAAAATTGAAGAATCTGTGCATGTATCTTTTGATGAGTCTCAGATGTTTTACAAGGAGAAGGAAAATTCTCCTTCCTCCAGTTCATTGCAGGTACCTGATGCTACTCAAGAAATTCTTCAACTATCAACTCTTCAGATCACTGAATCAGACAGTGATGAAGACTTTGCAGAAGCTGTTGTTGTACCACCAACAGTAGATCAAATTCCTCCTGAGGAATTAATACCAACTGTTGCTGAAGATCACATCCCACCTGCTGATATTGTCACACTTAGAGATCACCCCACATCTCAAGTGATTGGAGACATATCAGCTGGTGTGCAAACAAGACATCAGCTAAGACAGGATGTGATACACGCTTGTTTCCTCTCACAGGTTGAGCCCCTCACCTTTAAATATGCAGAGCTAGATCCCCACTGGATCATTGCTATGCAAGAGGAACTCAATCAGTTTGAGAGATGTAAAGTTTGGACTTTGGTTCCAAGACCTAAAGGCCAACTGATCATAGGCACCAAGTGGGTGTATAGAAACAAGTTGGATGCAAATGGAATTATTGTAAGGAATAAAGCAAGGCTTGTAGCTCAGGGCTACAGACAGGAGGAAGGTATAGATTATGACCAAACCTTTGCTCCTGTTGCAAGGCTAGAAGCAATAAGGATCTTCTTGGCCTATGCAGCCTACATGAAGTTTAAGGTCTTTCAAATGGATGTCAAAAGTGCATTCCTGAATGGTGAGCTTAAGGAAGAGGTGTTTGTTGAACAACCACCAGGGTTTGTTTCTTCAACTCAGCCCTCACATGTGTTTAAGTTGCAGAAAGCTCTTTATGGACTAAAGCAAGCTCCCAGAGCCTGGTATGAGACTCTAGCTAGTTTCCTTTTAGAGCACAACTTTACTAGGGGAGTAGTTGATAGAACCCTTTTCGTCAAGCATCACAAGGACACAATCCTGTTAGTTCAAGTGTATGTGGATGATATTATATTTGGTTCCACTGATCCCAAACTTTGCAAAAGGTTCTCTGACCTGATGCACTCTAAGTTTGAGATAAGTAGTATGGGTGTGCTGTCTTACTTTCTTGGTCTCCAAGTTAAGCAAGATGCTGATGGTATCTTCATCTCCCAATCCAAATATGCCAAGGAATTGGTAAAGAAATTTGGGATGGCTGATGCTTCAGCAATGCCTACACCTATGGCTACTAATGTAGTTATTGATTCTGATGATCATGGCAAGCCAGTTGATCAAAAGAATTATAGGGCCATTGTTGGTTCCCTATTATATTTAACTGCAAGTAGGCCTGATATAATGTTTGTTACATGCCTTTGTGCTAGATTCCAGGTCAACCCCAAGGAATCTCATCTGATTCTTCTCAAGAGAATCCTGAGATACCTGAAGGGATGCCCAAATCTAGGACTTTGGTACCCAGCAGAATCAGAATTTGAGTTAATTGGATACTCTGATTCTGACTATGCTGGTTGCAGAGTTGACAGGAAGAGCACCTCAGGAACTTGTCAGTTCCTGGGAGAGAGATTGGTCTCTTGGTTCTGTAAGAAGCAGGCTTCTGTCTCAACTTCAACTGCAGAGGCTGAATATATAGCAGCTGCTAGTTGTTGTTCACAGATCCTGTGGATTCAAAACCAGCTTGTGGATTATGGTTACTCACACAAGAACACCAAAATCATGTGTGACAGTACCAGTGCTATCTCAATTGCACAAAATCCAGTGCACCACTCTAGAACGAAGCATATTGAGATTCGGCACCATTTCCTGAGAGATTGTGTGGAAAAGAACAAGATTTGTCTTGAGTTCATATCCACTGAGTTTCAGAGAGGTGATATATTCACCAAGCCCTTAGATGAACAGAAGCATCTGTTCTTTTTAGTTCAACTAGGCATGATCAATGGAAGAGACTAAGTGTGACTATATCTGCCAATGTTGAAACCTGCTTGAAGATCGTCGGACGATGATCGAAGATCATCGAACGGATCAAGCCTATCGTCGACCTCTGGTTAATGATAGCTTATCTGTTTGAAGATCGTCGACCGGCGTTCGAAGATCATCGAACAGGTCGAGCTTATCGTCGATCTCTAGATGACGACAGCTTGTTGTTTGAGAAGCCAGAAATAGTCGAACGATTGATCGACTACTCTGCTTCTGGGCCAATCGTCGAACGGCCGTTCGACCATCGGGTCCAGTATCTTTTAAATAGATCGACTATCTCCGGTCTAATATAAAGTCGATAGTCGACCTAGGTTAAAAGATCTTTTGTTTTATCGTCGATGGAGCGTGACTTTTCGCATTCTATCTTCCCGCTTGCGATTTTCTGCCGCTTCGTCTCCTTCGTCTTCTCCGTCTTTCTCGCGCTCTCTCCAGCACTTCAATGGCGATTTCTCCAGCAGTGCTAGCTGTTGTAAAGTTCGATGCAGGTTTCAGCGTCGATTTTGACGCATTCAGTTACTGTGAAGCAGGGATTGTGGAAGTTCTTCAGTTATGCCGAGATCAAGGTCTAGAAAGATTAATGTCATCAAGGATTAAGTTAAATGTTCCCGAGATTAAGGAATGGGCCTTCACTTCGTCCTCCTCTGATGATTCGATGACTGGCACTATTGGCGGAGAAGAGGTAACTTTGACTCCCGCCGTTCTGTCTGATGTTTTTGGATTAATAAATGGTGAAGAAGATTATGAGCAAGATGCTCAAGAGTTTGGAAGAATGCTTACTGAGCTGGGACATGCGGAGGGCATTCCCACGAAGCTGCTCAAGGTCAATTTCCCATTTAAGATTAAATTTCTTGCTGAGTTAGTTGGAAAAGTGCTTCTTGGAAAGCACTCTGCTCATGACAACATTACAAGGCAACAATTTGCACTGATGTGTGCAATTGTTAATCAGAAAAGGATTGATTGGGCAGGAGTTATGTTCGATCTGATAAGGAAAAAGAACAGTAAGAAGGAAGTTACCCTAGGCAGGGTTATTGGAATTTTCCTGAAGGAAAAGTATCCTCAGCTGCTGGTCTCCGTTGCAACAACCATAAATGCGAGTAAGAAGATGGATCCGAATTTGTTCTCCAAGTGGAAGAGGACGTTTGTGAAGCCCGCTCTCACAGGGGTTGCTCCAGCGACATCAGAGAGCACTAGGACTAATTCAGTCGCTCCTCACCCTCATGAAGCTGGCTCAGCTCATCTTTCCCTTCCCTCATCTTCTTCTGCTATGCAGTCTGCTTCAGTTGAAGTTCCATCAACTTCAGCTGAAGTACGACTTCCTGCTTCTCCTGTTCAAGAAACAACCACGGTTGTTCTTCCCTCTCCTCCTGCATCTCCTATTCCGTCTCATCTGGCTAGGATATCTGCTCCTAGTTTTGATTTGATAGGATCTGAGAGGACTCCAACACCTCATCAGTTCCCTATTCGTTCTCCAGTTCTTTCTCCACATCATGCTCCATCTCCAATTCGATCTCCAGTCCACACCACTTTTCATCCTAACTCTACAACCATCTCTGCTGCATCTCCATCCACTGCAATTCCATCATCTTTTGAGATAACCCCAGAATTCATTTCCAGCATTTTGGAGTTGATTACCCCTTCAATCAAAATAATGATTGAAGAGGCAATTGCTCCGCTTGCCTCCTCCATTGCTACCTTGACTACTTCCATCCAATCCCTCTCTAAATCTGCTGAGCCCTCTTCTTCAAGGGGCCTGGTTTCAGTTCCCACTGAAATCAGGCAGGGGGAGATGTTCTGTGAAGATGTCTCAGAGCCTCCAGCCTCAGAGCTTCCAGCCTCCCTTCCAGCGGTGACAGATTTAGTGATGACAGTTCAAGATGAATCAGTTTCTGTGTTATCTGACAAAGAAATATCTGATGCAGTCATGTTATCTGAATTTGCTGTAAAAGTTTGTTTAGAAGATATCACCACTGCCTTGGTTGCCCGTTTCCTAGAAGGAATTATTACATCCTATCTAGATGATTCCTGGGAGTTGGTAAAGTATGAAGGTAATTCACTCATCCGTTTTATTGACGAGTCAATTGATTTGCTAGCTTGTGAATACCTAGAAGGAATGATTTTAGCTTATTTAGCAGATTTGTGTTCATGAATCTACAGATTATATTAAAGAAGATATAGCTGCTCAGGTTATAGCAGTTGTTTCAAAAGCTGCTCCAGATGTTCCTGATGTTCAAGTAGATCCAGAACTGGATTCCTTTTTAGATAATATAGAAGATGTGTCTGAAAATCAAGATGAAATCAAAGAGAAAGCAAGAGATGCTTGGAATCAAAGAGTACAATCTTTGTTAGAAGAAAAAGAAAAGGATTTACAAGTTGAAAAATCAACTGTTTGGGATGATTCCCCAGGACTTGATTTGGATTCCCTTCTGGCTCAGGATGCCATAGAAGAGGAAAAAGAGAAAGCTGATCTGAAATTAAAGGAAAAGGCTGTTTTTGAAGCCTATGACCCATATGACAATCCTCCATCATCTCACTCTGAAGATGAAGAGGATTCAGATTTATCTGAGAATTCAAAGAAAAAGAAAGCTGCACAGAAGAAAAGAAAAGCTGTTGCTCCTCCTCCTCTCAATCGTGATAATGACACTCCATATTATATTCTGAAAGGAATTGACCCCAAATCAAAAGAGTTTCAACATTGGATGTGGTTCTCCAAGAACCAGCAAAAAGAGAGAAAGAGATCTAAGAAATATGATAGTCCTACCCCCAGATGGAATCCCAGAGGTCCTCCTCCTCCACCTCCCGGTGCAGGAGCCTCTGGCAACCTTTCTGCTAATCCCTCTGCTCTGTTAGCAAAATCTGCACCCTCTCAGCACCTTTCAAGGAAAAGCTCTCAAGGTTTTCAAGGTAAATCATATTCTGGTTCTCAAAGGCATGTTACTGAAGTGAGAGAACAAGTGAAGGAGGTTGTGTATCAAAGACCAACTTTTTCCCCTCCTCCTTCTCCAAAGAAAAGGATTTCATCTCCAATGCCAGTGCATTCTGAAAAAGTTGTTTCAAAAGGTAAGTAGTTTATTTTGTTTAAAAATTCTAGCAAGAACTTTGCTAAGTCTGCTCCCCTGTCTTATCTAGTTAATCAAGATAAAGAACCAGATGATACTCCTTCTGAGACTGTTTATGAAAGTCCTGAGCTTGATCCTAACTTTAGGATGGCTCGTTTTCTCGAATTGGTTGGAGCAGCTCAAATCAGGAAAGCAAAAGCTGAAGGAAAGGACACTACTGGGTTAACCACAATGTCTACATTCAGAAAGAAGGAGTTCGAAAAGTTCCAGGTTAATCCTGAAGTTTTTGATCCGTCTAAATATATGGAAAAGCACCCAGAAGCAGTTGTTCCAAGGACTGCAGAATTAAAGATTATTGGCATGCAAGACTTGAAGATGTCTAAGAAAGAGGCCATTGATCCTTTTCGAAAAGTTTCCTTTGTTCCTAGCTCTTCTAACCCTAAGCCAGACTCTGTAGACTCTTAATTTTGTTTGACTGTTATTTATCTGTTTGATAACTACTAGTTAATTGTTAACTATTTCCTGTATTAATTTTATTGCTCTATAGTTAGTTCTGTGTTTTAGTTTTTGAGAGACTTAACTCAAATAGGGGGAGATTGTTGGTACCCTAATTTGATTTGAGTTTAGTCTTCTCCTTTTGTCCCTTGACCCAAGAAATATCTATGGTCAATGGTTAGTGGTCTAGCTGTAAAGTCCCCGCTTTTCCAGATAAAGAATTTGGTTAAGTAGTTTTTCGTTCGACTATAGTCGAACGTCGCTCGACTATCGTCGACTAACTGTTCGACGATCGTCTATCAGTTGTTCGACTTTCAGTCTGCGAGGATAGTTTGACTATCGGTTGATAGTTCGACTATCTGTGTGCTTTGATAGTTCAACTATCTGCTTGGATAGTTCAACTATCTGATAGCTCGACTATCTGTTTGATAGGTCGACTATCTGCATTGTTTGATAGCTCGACTATCTGTTGATAGATCGACTATCTGCTTTCTTCTGATAGTTCGACTATCTGTTGATAGGTCAACTATCTGTTTTCCCTTGGTAGTTCGACTATCTGCTTTGATAGTTCAACTATATGATAGCTCGACTATCTGTTGATAGTTCGACTATCTGTCGTCTTCTGATAGTTCGACTATCTGTTGATAGGTCGACTATCTGTTTTCCCTGGGTAGTTCGACTATCTGTTGATAGTTCGACTATCTGTTCTGCGTTGATAGTTCGACTATCTATTGATAGGTCGACTATCGGTTTTGCTTTGATAGTTCGACTATCTGTTGATAGGTCGACTATCTGATAGCTCGACAATCGTCTGATAGTTCGACTATCTGTTGTGATAGTTCGACTATCTCCTTTGATAGTTCGACTATCTGGATCGTTCGACTATCTGCCCGATAGTTCGACGATCTCCGGTCTTCGTTCGACGATCTCCGAGGGTCGTTCGACGTTTTCTGTCTGCCTTTTTATTTTGTATTTATTTATTATATTTAATTAATTAATATATTATCTGGCATGCTATTTCAATTGTTTTATGATAATATTTCCAGGCAATATCTGCTCCATCCCTTTTGCCTGAGTCAAATCTTTTCAGATAAAGTTGTTTGTCTTATTAGCTGACATTGTATTTTACTTTATCTGTTGTCAGTCCTTTATAGTCGTTAGACTGAAAAGTCTTTCTTCTGCTATAAAGAGTTTGTTTCTGATGTGACTTTATTTAGTACTTTATTATCAGATTGCTTCCTGCAGCTTCTTCGAAAGAGGTTTATTCCTTTTATAGAATGTTTTTGCTGCAGAGATTGTTTGTCCTTTTGATATTTACAGCCCAGGTCTCAAGTTTCAGAAGAAGACAAACCATTCAAATTGAAGAGAGCCGTTGCTTGTTGCTTCTTTAAAAGGAATCCTTTGGAGAAGGATTTCAGCTAGCTATCCAGTTATTCATTTAAGCATTCAAGCCTTCATCAAGATCAAGTTTTCTGCTCTCAGCAATTTCCATTCATCTGAGAAGTGTTAAGCTCTTCTGCTCTTCTTCAACCTGAGTTCTCCTATTCCAGGAAGTTTAGACTCAGAGTTCTTTTGAAGAAGAAGAAGAAGAAGACAGCTGCTTGAAGATTTCTAATTTTATTATTTATTATCTTCTTATAGTTTTTCCTTCAGATCTTTCTGAAGAGTTTTCTGCACTGAAGCAAGACTTCACCTGGACATTTTTGAGCCAGGGGGAGCCTTGATTCTTTAGAGCTGTCTAGCTCAGTGCAAGTCTTTGTGCTTCTCTAATCTATTGTAAAATAGAGAAGACATCTTAACCTTCTTTCCCCCTCCTGTACAGGGTTATTACTCTCTTCAAAAGTATCCCTTGGTGGCAGGGCACCTGATCAAAAACCTGTGTTCGGTTTTTAGACACCTGATCAAAAGTCTAAAGGGTTTCTGGATCTACCTAAAGCAGATCATGTTGGTGGCAGGGCACCTGATCAAAAACCTGAGTGGATTCCTACCTTGTTGGTAGAAGAGTGGACGTACCCAAGTTGTTTGGGGAACCACTATAAATTCCTTGTGTCGTCTGGATTGTGTTGGAACACCCTAATTTGGATTTGGGTCAGGATCACTATGTCTTTCAGTTTATTAGATTGACCCATCATGTATAGCTAAGGGTCATAGGTTGTGCTAAGTCAGAGGCTCTCAGAGATAGAAGAAATCAGCCAAGAGAAATCAGCCCAGAGAAATCAGTCAGAGAAATCAGCCTAAAGAAATCAGAATTCAACATTAAGCTTAGGTCGACGATCGTCGAGCTCCGGTCGAAGATCGTCGAGCTTAAACTCTGCTGTAACGTCGAGCTGCGGTCGACGTTTTATCTCAAGCTGAGATCGACGATTTATCTAAAGCTGCGTTCGACGCTTTCTGTCCAAAGCTCAGGTCGACGCTTTCCAAGCTCAACTATGCTAGAACGTCGAGCTCCGGTCGACGTTCCCTATGCTGGAACGTTGAGCTCCGGTCGACGATCTCCGAGCTCCGTTCGACTATTTGTGTCACAGGCCAACTCCAACATCTGCCAGCTCAGATCGACGATAGTCGATCCCAGATCGACGATCCGCAAAGGAGATCGACGATTTCTGCCAGATCTCAGAATGCAAGTTTCCAGGCGGATTTTCTGGATATCTTTTGTCCTATTAAAGCCAGCTGTTATTATTCCAATACAGCTATATTAAAGGACTATTACAGGAATGCTTTTATGAGTATTATAGCCGTTGGAGTATTCAAAAGGAAGCAGTAATAAATGTTATTATTCAAATGTCCGTTGCTCATCTATCAGGATATATATACACAGATTTACAGAGGAACAATATAGTAGTGAAGAAAGAAGAAAGCAGAATACAGTGAAAATAAATTACAGGAATCAGAGTTCCAGGAAGAACTCAACTCCACCTGTACAACTAAGTGCTCTTCTCAGATATGCTGTTCCAGGAAGCCTGAAGAGACAACTTCTCTACATCAGTCTGAAGGCTTACTGGAAGATCATCATCAAGGCTTCATTATTTACTCTCCAAGACAACTAACATTTCAGCCATTGCTGAAATCATCATTTGCTGGAGCAGTCATCCATTGAAGGTCTATCACCCTGTGCAAAGCTTCCACTCCTGAACCATTCTACATCTCAGGGGGAGCTTTGACATCATCAATCCACTTGTGCTTCACTCATTTGATTGAGAACAGAGAAGACACCTTCAACTCTTATTTTTCTTTTCCCGCTGTAAAAGGGTTCTTGAACTCCCTTCAAAAGTTCTGTTTGGTTCTGAGAGCCTTGTCAAAACTCAGTGGTGGCAAGACACCTGATCAAAAAATCTAGCTTTGGTTTTTGAGCACCTTATCAAAAGCTCATTGGTGTCAGGACACCTGATCAACTCATCCTGAGTGGATTTCTACCAAGGGTGGTAGAAGAGTGGACGTACCCAAGTTGTTGGGGAACCACTATAAAATTCTTGTGTCGTCTGGATTGCAATTTTTTATTTCTTGTATTCTTGTTGTGTGTGTTTGCTCTAATCTCTAGGATAGATCTGACTTTCAATTGGTATCAGAGCCAGGTTTCGATCCTGGGACCTGTGGGTTATGGGCCCACCACGCTTCCGCTGCGCTGTCTCCTGGTTCTGTAAGAAACAAACTTTTGTGTCCACATCAACTGCTGAAGCTGAATACATGGCTGCAGGCAGTTGTTGCTCACAGATTTTGTGGATTCAAAACCAGCTCCTAGACTATGGCTACAACTTAGAGATGTCTAAAATCTTTTGTGATAATACCAGTGCAATATCAATTGCTCAAAATCCAGTTCTCCATAGTAAGACCAAGCACATAGAGATCAGACATCACTTCTTAAGGGATAATGTAGAAAAGAAGAAAATTGCACTAGAATACATTTCCACTGAACTACAAAGAGGAGATATTTTCACCAAGCCCTTGGATGAAAAGAAGCACTTCTTCTTCCTCAATCAGTTGGGAATGCTAGATGGAGACAGCATAAATTAAAACTCCAAGATTTTGAAACCCATAATTAACAGGAATAAGAAAAATTTCATTTCAAAATTTCCCTGTCTGAGTGGTTTTTCTGAGCTCTGAACTAAGCTCGACGCTGCGTCGAACGGAGATCGACGGTCCGTCGCCCTCAAAAGCGTCGAACGTCGAACTCAACTTCTAGCGTCGAACTAAGTTCACAGCTCCCTGGCTTCTTGAGTTTCTCTCTCTCCGGTCGACGTCTTCGTTCAACGTCGACCTGAGCTCGACGTATAACATCATCCCAAGCGTCGAACGTCGACCTAAGCTGCACGCTGTTGAGTCGTTTCAGTTCTCCTAGAGCCTTAGAGCGTCGAACTGAGCTCGACGTTCTTTCCATTTCTGCGTCGAACCCTAAGTATAAAATCATTTTTCTCCGTCGTTCGCAGTTGCGCTTTCATATTTTCTGCTCAAGCTTTCTCCCTCCAATTACTTTACTCTTGATCTTGGAAGGTATTTTTTTTTTTTGCAGGAAAATGGCAATCACTGCAGGTGCTTTGGCGGCCATGAAGTTCGATTCAGGCTTCGACATCGACTTCGACTCATTTGATGGATCACCACAGTACTTTCTGGATATTCTGGAACTTCTCAAGGAGCAGCACCTGGTCAACTTTATGACAACCAGGATCCCTCTTCCAGAGTCGAAAATCAAAGAATGGACTCTTACAGCAGTTAACTCAGATAACAATACATTGACCGGGAAAATTTCAGGGAATGAGGTAGCCATCTCACCTCAAATCATCTCAGAAGTTTTCAGTTTTGCTGCTGGAGATGATGGAATAGAACTCTCTGTGGAAGAGTATGCTTTGATGCTGGACAGGATGGGGCATGCTGCTGGTAACCCCTCTAAACTCCTAAAAGTTAACCTAGCTATTGAGTATAGGTTGTTAGCAGACATCACAGGCAAAGTAATCTGTGCAAAGAGGACTGCACATGATGCCATTACTAGGCATCAGTTTTGCCTTATGGCTGCAATCTTGGATAAGAAACATCCCAACTGGGGATTGATTGTTTTTGAAATGATTAAGAAGAAATTGGATAAGAACTCTGTCCACTTTGGAAGGGTTCTTGGGTTGATTCTGAACCACTGCTGCCCCCAGCTGCTTGTGTCCTCAAAGAAGCACATCAATGCTTCCAAGAGGCTCACTTGTGCACTGATTGGCAAGTGGGACAGAAAAATTGTGAATCCCAGGGCAGCAACAGCAATGAGGACTTCTGCAGACACCAGGACTGTAGAGGTCACTCTCCCTCAGTCCACTGGTCCAGAAGCAGGGATTTTGCCATCTCCCTCCCTCTCCCTCCCATCCACCTTCATCCCCTCAACCACAATCCTCTCATCCACTCAACCCATCCCTTCATCCATTTCCACTATTGCATCCTCCCTTCCACCACACACAACTTTCCTTCCCATAAGCTTGGATTCCTCATCTCATGAGGACCTCTTCTCCTTTGACATTCATGAAGACTCCTTCATGGATGCCTCTACCTCCTCTCCTCATGACTTCCACCATTCATCAACTTTTTCAGAACTGCTCTTTTCCTCCATCCATGAACCAGTTACCCCTCCCTTGTCTGCACCACCCACAACATCTTCTACATTTACATTTTCTGCTACTCCCTCTACCTCTACTCAAGTCCCACTTGAGCAAGTAACTCTCCTGCCCTTGGCCAATCAGATTTTTGACCTTTTGGCCCCTAGGCTCTCCTCCCTCTTGGATGCCAAGCTGGATCCTCTCCTCCTTTCCCTGAGAACTCTCTCTGCCTCTGTCTCCTCCCTCTCCTCTCATCTGGCATGCCCTTCTTCTGGGGGCCTGGAGTCAGCTGCCACTGATTCTAGGCAGGGGGAGATGTCAGCAGAAGAAGAGCTGCATCCTTCAACAGTTCAGTTTGTACAGACTTGTTCAGAGACAGTCTCAGCAGCAGAAGTTCAGATAGCATCTGAGGCTCCTCCTCCAGATTCAATTCAGATAATCAGCAGTGCCTTAGACCTTCAGTCATTGGCATCTTCTGTCCAGAGCCTCTCCCCTCCAGCTCAGCTTCAAGAAGACCTATCTATGGCATATGAGGCTCCTCCTCAAAATTCAGAACAGCTTCAAGAAGACATGTCTAGGGCTATTATCCCTTTTCAGAAGACCATGATCCCTGATGTAGCAGTGGTAGCAGTGGCTCCTGCTAGTGATGAAGTTGAAATAATAGTAGCTGCTGAAACTTCAGGTGAAGTAATTGAGACACCTGATGCAGTTGAGACCCATGTCTCCCAAGGCCCTCAGGAACCAGGCCTTCAGGAACCAGCCTCTTCAGTCTCTATGGCTCCTGAGGCTATTCCCTCTCCTGCAGTGGTAGACTCCTCCTCCCCACTGACAGCAGATCTTCCTCCAGTCACCTCCTCAGCAGCTCCAGCCTCCATCACTTTTCCGATCTCCAAAAGAAAGTACATAGATCCCTATGATGAATCTCAGAGTTCAGAAGATGAGTTTGCTACTGATTCTGATGACTCCTCTGCAACCATTGCAAGGAAGAGGAAAGCAAGATCAAAAGCTATGAAAAGAGTTCCAATGGCTAGAGCCACAGACCATGACATCCCCTATTACATCAAATACAACTGTGAAATTACAGAGCCATGGATGCAGTATTCTCAAAATCAAAGAAAGGCGATGAAACAGAAAAGATAATTCAATGAAGGACCCACCAAGCCTGTCCATCAGCCTCCACCTCCACCTCCTCCAGATGCAGGTGCCGGTGCAAGTCTATCTTCCAATCCAGCCCCATCATCTCTACATGGAAAGACCTATCAAGCAAGAAGATCCCAAGGAGATAGTCAGCAAAGGGGAAATCAGCAAAGAGGACACAACAGAGGCAGGCAGTCCAGAGGAAGATCAGGTTCTCAACATTATCAAAGGGGAAGATCCATTGATCCAACCTCTGGTCCCTATCCTTACAGACCTAGAGCTGACCTCACCCCAAGAACTACTCAAGAACTCTCCTCCAACAGATTTGAACCAGCAGTACCTTTTGAAGATCCCACCAAAACTCCAGCTTACTGGAAAGCTAGAATGACTGAGATGGCTGCTCTAAATGAGATTAACAAAGCTAGAGAAAGAGGTCTGGACACCTCTCACATCAGCACAATGTCAGACCAAAGGAGAGAGGAATTGGAGAAATATAATTCAAAGAAGTTCTTTGACTCAGACAGATATATGCAACTCCATCCTGCAGCTGTACCACCTAGTGCAAGAGATCAGAAATCCTTAGGTACAGCTGATGATTACAGATCCAAGAAGGAGGCTTCAAATCCTAACAGAGAAATTATCTTCAAGAAAGGTGATCAAGACAAAGCCCCACAGGAAAAGTAAAGTAAGGTGTTTTAATTCTTTCTATCTACTGGACACAGGACATTTAAACATTACTGCTGCTATATAGTGTTATATATATACTGCTTTTTATTCTGTCATATGTCTGGTTGTATTGAATTGTATTTTTGCTTTACTTCTCTTTGAATCCCTAAATTCATGTAAATAGTAATCCTAATCCAAATAGAGGGAGATTGTTGGAACACCCTATTACTATTTGGATCAGGATGACTATATTTCTATAGGGATTTTGTGTTGTGACCTCCTTGTTGTTATAAAGGTCACATAGGCTAGTTAGAGTAATCTTCAGCTCGACGCAGAGTCGACCTCAGCTCGACGTGGAGTCGACCTCAGCTCGACATTCCGTCGAACCCAGTTCTGCTTACAGAAAACACTCTCTGGCCGACGTGTGTCGTGCTCAGATCGACGTTTTACTGTGAGCTCGACATTTTCCAGACTTCCGTCAGTTTTGAATAGGAATTCAAATTCCTTCTGTCAGACAATTAATGCTGAAGATTTATTGGCCGTTACAGCATATCTAGTGCATGGCTCAAGGAATTTTCTAAGGAATGTCTGCCTGACATTTCCTTTGAGGTATGGACATTTAAGGAAAGCATTTAATGCTGACTGCCAACGGCTATCAAAGAAAAAGGAAGAAGAAGACTCAGATATATTATTCATTCAGCTAGACAGAGATATATAGAACAACAATACAGGACTTCAGCTGCTCTCTCTCTGTGATATTGTTTTGAAAGCTCACTCACAGGAATTCTGATTGCTTCAGACACAACCATCCAACTTTCTTGGATCATCCCTTGCTGGAGCAAATCAGATCTTTGAAGACCTGTCACCCTTGTGCAGAGCTCTCCTTCCTGAACTACTTCTTGATCTCAGGGGGAGCTTTGACAACATCTACAGATCCACTTTGCTTCTCTCTACTTGTTGATAGAGAAGACAACATCACCCCTTTTTCTTTTTCTTTCTGTACAGGGTTTTAACTCCCTTCAAAAGTTACCTTTGGTTTTGCTGAAACCTGGTCAAAATCAGCTCCTTTGGTTGTGAGAACCTGGTCAAAAACTCTCTGGTGCTCAAGACACCTGATCAACTCATCTTGAAGTGGATTCCTATCAAGGGTGATAGAAGAGTGGACTACCCAGGATTTTGGGGAACCACTATAGCTCCTTGTGTCGTCTGGATTGCTTGTTTCTTTGTGTTTTGCTTTGTGCTGTGAATTTCTTTTTACTCTGATTATTTGCTATAGCACCATACACTAAGTAAATCTAAACTTTCTCTCCACTCAAGTTTTTATTTGCAAAACTATTTTAAATAACTCTATTCACCCCCCTCTAGAGTTAGGATTGATCTTATCCTGCACTTTCAGATTGCCTTGTTTAATTCCTGCATTGTGGCTGTGATTAGATATAACTAGGTCTGCTAGTTGCTGATTAGGATTTCCAAGCCTTAACTGTAATTACAGTTAGCTTGAGTTTGTGCACAACACTTGTGTTAGGCTTTAGGGTTATTTCTATATCTATAATCTTTCCATTCCGCATTTCACTCCAAGGGAGTTGGGTAGGCGATTAAGTTTTGTCTAGTGCAAAATTTGATAACTCTATTCACCCCCCCCCCCCTTTAGAGTAGTATCTATCCCTTCACTTTCAGCTAAGAAGGAGAAGAGTCTTACAAATCAATCCTCCTCAAAGTCAGAATCTGAAGCTGAAGCATACATTGGACTGTATGCAGGTAGTGAAGAAGAGGAGTTTATGCAATTACTGGACTCCATCAATGAATAAGAAGACCATCAGTGCATGGGACTGATGGCTGAATCAGAAGACAACAAATGCCAGGATTAGCCTGGTCCTAGTAAGGTACAAAGTAATTCTAGAATTTCTGATTCCAGTACTGGTTCAGAGTCAGATTCATCTTCATCAAGTGATGAGGATGGATCAGAATCTGAAGGAGATATTCATCAGTTGATAGATGAATATGGGGACTTATTACAGGCACTTAAGAAAAGCAAAAACCTGGCCAAAAATCAGGCTAAGGAAATTGCAGATCTTAAGATGACTGCATCTGGTTTAGAGAAAGAATTGGATCAACAAATGAATGAGGTTGCCAAGCTGAAAACTATTACTATTATTCAGATGGGTACAATCACATATAAAAATGATCTAATTAAAAGTCTGGAAGTCAGACTTCAAGTAGAGAAAGATTTGGTGGCTAGTTACTCTAAGCCAAAATCAGTCTTACCCTTAATAGATGAGTTTGTGGCTCAAAAGGGTAAGGCAGGAATAGGCTTTAAAGGTAACACCCGGGCTGCCCATTTCAAGAGAAAAGGCAAAGCACCAGTTCAGTCATTGAACTTTAAAGTCCCTATAGTTTTTAGAAAGGTGCATGAGCCTTCTAACAAGTATGATCTTGAAAACATTCATGGTCATAATAAGACTGATGTTCTGAATAACAAGGGTGTTAATGCCAATAAGTCAGATCATGTTCATAAACCCCATGGTTATAAGAAATCAGTGGGTGTAGCTGCAGCAACACCAGCACAGAACAGAAATTCTTCTGTCAAAAATGTGTCTAGACCTAGATACAACAAGTATGAATGCTGGTGTTGTGGCAAGACAGGCCATTTTGCCTTAGAATGCTGGCATAACATAAGTGTCATGAAGAACAACAGTCTACCAGTTAGAAGAGTTGCAGGTAGTTTTGATATGAATGGTGCTAACTTGAACCAAGGACCCAAGACTTACTTGGGTTCTAAGGGAAAGTAATTCTGTATTACAGGAAAGTCCAAGTTGTCATGCCCCTATATGGTACTTGGACAGTGGATGTTCCAGGCACATGACTGGAACAAAGGGGCTACTGAAGGAGTATACATCTATCAAGGATGGGCCTAAAGTAATCTTTGGTGGATCTGAAAGAGGAATCATCAAAGGATTTGGTAACATCTCTTCCAACCAAATTACCATCACTCAAGTTGCTTATGTAAAAGGTTTGAAACACAACCTAATAAACATAAGTCAGCTGAGTGATCTAGGATATGACACTTCATTTGTTAAGAATGGATGTCATATCAAAAGGTCAAGTGATCAAAAGATCATTTTGACAGGATATAGAAAGAGAAATGTTTATTGTCTTGATTTTGGGTGTGAGAACAAAGGTTCTCCTATTGGTCTTGTAGCTGATGAGAAAGCATCTCATTGTGTCAAATGGCACAAGAGGCTGGCTCATCTTAACTACAAGACAATTGGCCAACTATTTAGTAAAGAGTTAGTGAGGAATGGTCCTCAAGTTAAGTGTATAAAGGAAGGGATATGTTCAGCTTGTCAAAAGGGCAAGCTGACAAAACCCTCCTTTCATAGCCTTGAAAATAAGGATTCAGTGAGGTTTCTATACCTCTTACATATGGATCTTTTTGGTCTTATGCCAGTTCATAGTCTAGGTAGGAAGGTCTACACTTTTGTGGTTGTAGATGACTATTCTAGATATTCTTGGGTGTTCTTTCTAAGACAGAAATCTGAAACCCCAAGTGTTTTACACAGTTTTGTCAAACAAATTCAGAATGAACTGGACAGTACAGTGGTAAAAATCAGAATTGACCATGGCACTGAATTTCAATCTGAAAGTATGACAAGATTGTGTGAAGAGTTTGGGATTTTTCAAGAATTCTCCTCACCTAGAACACCTCAGCAAAATGGTATTGCTGAAAGAAAGAATAGGACATTGATTGAAGCTGGTAGAACTCTATTGAGTGACACTTCTCTCCCAGAATTTTTCTGGGCTGAGGCAGTAAACATTGCATGTCATGTGCTCAACAGGGCTTCTATCACCAAGTACCACAACAAGACTCCCTATGAGATCATGAAAGGTAGAAAACCAAATCTATCCTATTTTAGAATCTTTGGTTGCAAGTGTTATATCCTTAACAATGACAAGTCTTATTTAACTAAGTTTGCTGTCAAATCCCAAGATGGGATATTTGTTGGGTACAACAATAATAGTAAGGCTTATAGAGTCTACAACTTAATTACTCAGGTTGTAGAAGAATCTGTACATGTTGTATTTGATGAAACAAGATTAATCAATAGTGAGTTGCCTTGTAGTTCTTGCAGTCCAACAGGTATAAGCAATAGGATTGACAAGCTTTCCATTGCAGAAGGCTCAACTGCAGATGAAGTATTGGAAAATGATGGCTACTATCAAGGGGGAGTACAAGACTCTCTAGAAGCTGATGACAACCAAAAGGTGCAGCATAATGAAGAAACTGGAGGTGTTCAACCAGAAGGAATTTTACCTCCAACTGTAAGACATCTAAAGGATCATCCAGCAAATCAGATAATTGGTGATCCAAGACATGGAGTGCAAACCAGAAGTAGAAATCTGAATACAGTTCTGCACTCAAGTTTTCTATCTCAACTGGAGCCAAAGAAATTTGAAGAAGCTATCCAAGACCAACACTGGATTAATGCTATGCAAGAGGAGCTTAATCAGTTTAGAAGATGCAAGGTCTGGGAGTTGGTTCCTAAACCAAAAGACCACAACATCATTGATACAAAGTGGATTTTTAGGAACAAGTTGGATGAGAATGGAGTTATTGTGAAGAATAAAGCAAGATTGGTTGCAAAAGGATACAGGCAGGAAGAGGAAATATACTTTGATCAAACATTTGCCCCAGTAACAAGACTGGAAGCAATCAAAATGTTCCTTGTCTATGCAGCATATCAAGGCTTCAAGGTATATTAAATGGATGTGAAATCAGCATTCCTGAATGGTGATCTAAAAGAAGAAGTCTATGTAGAGCAGCCATCAGGTTTTGTAGATTCTATTAAACCTGGTTATGTCTATAGACTTAGGAAAGCATTGTATGGGTTAAAGCAAGCCCCAAGGGCTTGGTATGAAACCCTGTCTACTTTCCTTATTGAGAATAAATTCTCAAGAGGTAAAATAGACAAAATTCTATTCCTAAGGGAATCTAAAGGTAAGATAATTTTAGTTCAAATCTATGTAGATGATATAATCTTTGGGTCTACAGAGAATAACCTTTGCAAGAAGTTTGGCAAACTTATGCAAGGGAAGTTTGAAATGAGCAGTATGGGGGAACTTAAGTTCTTCTTGGGACTCCAATTAAGACAGACTGATGATGGATTGTCCATATCCCAGTCTAAGTTCACCAAGGAGTTAATTAAGAAGTATGGTATGGAATCATCCTCCACCATGAGAACTCCTATGAGAACAAGTATGCCTATATGCAAAGATGATGCAGGTAACCTGTAGATGAGTCTTTGTATAGAGGAATAATTGGCTCTCTATTATATCTAACTGCTAGTAGACCAGACATTATGTATGCAACATGTGTCTGTGCTAGGTACCAAGCATGCCCTAAAGAATCACATTATACTGCAGTCAAGAGGATTTTGAGATATCTAAAGGGCACACCTAATCTAGGCCTTTGATACCCTAGGAATGCAGATTTTCTACTAATAGGTTATTCAGATGCAGATTTTGCAGGCTGTAGAGAATATAGAAAAAGTACTACAGGTACATGCCAATTCCTGGGAGGAAGATTGATATCTTGGAGCATTAAGAAGCAGACTAGTGTGGCAATATCCACAGCTGAGTCTGAATATGTGCAGCAAGGAGTTGTTGTGCACAGTTGTTGTGGATTCAACATCAGCTAAGGGACTATGGTATTCATGTAAGTAGAACACCTTTATTGTGTGATTCTAAAAGTGTCATCTCTATTGCAAACAATCCTATTTCACATAGTAGGACTAAGCATATAGAGATAAAATACCATTTTCTTAGAGAACATGTAGAAAAAGAAGACATCTCATTAGAATTTGTTAAAACTGATTATAAAATTGCAGATGTATTTACTAAGCCTCTGGATGAAACTAAATTCAATAGATTTAAAATTGAATTAAGAATGCTAACCATATGTTAGTTTACCAAAAATTGGCTAAGTAAAATAGTGTCAACACATTCAGTGATAAGGTGTCGACACAGAGAATTCATGTCGACAATTCAGGGAAATTGTGTCGACACAGAGAAAATGTGTCGACACCTAAGGGACAAAGAGTCGACACATCCAGAAATGTAGTGTCGACACAACCAGAGTAATGGTATCGACACTTACAGATTTTGTGTCGACACTTATAATTAGAGTCGACACAGAATTTCTGATGAACTACTAAGTATCTCTTGTGTCGACATATCATCAATTGGTGTCGACACATAGTAGTCAGCGTCGTGGTCGAGACAATAGAAGTTTGTGTCGACACATTCCAACAGTGTCGACACTTTTAGACAGTTTTTGCCCGCCTTTTGATCTTCTTTGATTAGAAGGGTATAAATAGGTCAAGAACTTATTCTATCGACACGCTCACCAGGGTTTCGAGACAAAAACCTTGTGTCGACAATCTCTCTCCTCTCCAATCAAGCTTTCTCTTCATTCCAATGGCGCCCAAGGTTGAAGACAACGTCAATGAAGGATATGACACTACTAGAAAACAGACTTTTGGCCAGGGCAAATTGCCCTGGCAAAAAGTCCAAAACCGTGGCTAAAAAGTTTTAGCCACGGTCTAGCCACGGGAAAAATCCGTGGCTAAAGTCGGCGTGGCTAAAACTTTTAAGCCACGAACTGGCCGTAGCAAATAGTATTAGCCATGGGAAAAACTGCCGTGGCAAATAACCCAACTATTAGCCACGGTATAAAACCCTGGCTAAAAGTAAACTCATCATTTTTTAAAAAAACTATTTGCCACAGTTACAAGCCGTGGCAAATACTAATTTATGTTTTTTAAAAAAAAAATACATTCAAAATACTGTAATACAATTGCAAATTGTTACATTATTAATTTCTAGTAAAATAAACAACATAAAAATGTTCTATGTACGTATGAATGTTCTAACTTTTTTGTGCTTTGCCTTTACAATTTGAAATACTTTCCAGACAAAAAATACAGACTACAACCAATAGAAAAAAAATGCAGGTAACTCTACTATTTTAGCATCAAGAGGTATGACACGAAATCTCGAAGGCAGGAGAAACGCATCATCGGCGAAAGACTCATCGATCGGCGCAAATACAAGCTGCGCACAAGCCCCGACCGCATTCTCGTTGATACCACTGCTAAGCTGACAACAAAAAATGAAATGAGATTTAAGAAAATGCAATAAAACACAATTGCTATATTCAAGAATCCAACCTGTAACGGATGCAAATCCCTAGCCAGAAAATCATCCTGGTTTAATCCATGCCCCTCCAGCCTCACAACTTCCAGGACCTGCAAAAAATCAAATTTGTACAGAGCATCATCTACAACAATACAATGAGAAGAATCTGGATAAAAAAAATTACCTCCTCATTCTCCACTGTATGAGCTAGAGGAATATTAACATGGCTTCCCAGGAAGCCATTACCAACCCTCATACCAGAAACTGCAAAGGGACTGGCTCTCAGTGAAGCAGCAGAATAAGCATCAACACCAGAGTCCGCCCACTCCAAACAATGCTCCCTCATAAATTGAACTAGCAATGAAGGAGGCACATTATACAACAAATCATATAACAGACCTCGATTTATGAATGCAAAAATATGAAAATCGGTGTCTAGTCTTCTGTTTTATGCCCCTCACTAGAAGTTGGAAAGACGAGGGACCAAGATCATGCCAAAACCCCATTTCTAATTCAAAAAGGTGCAAAATTTAAGGAACCACATATTTTTGCCAATTACACAAACAATACACCCAAAGTTGGATTTCAAGGTATACAACTGTTAAACAAAATTAAACCTGAAGTAGCATGGATGCTTTTGCACATAAGATACGGATCCCGAGATTAGAAAACATGGCAGAAATTGAATGAGGGCCAATAAGCTTATTAGAAGATAAGTTTAGAGTTATTGTCACATCCTCAACCCTATCACTTCCCATTAAAGACCACCCATCATCAGGAAACCCATTTATAGCGTCATTGAATCCACTGCAATTCATTAAATGAGATTGACACTAAAAAAACAAAAGTTGCCAGCTGAAAAAATGAAAGAAGGTTAACCACCTGCTCAGTCTCTGGCTAAAGGTCCTCAAAACAGCAGGCTGATGTCCCTCCCCATAACAATTACACAAACATTTGTACATTAATATAGGAAGAGACAAATGAGAAGCAATCCCAATCTATGATGTGAGACTAAAACTTAAGGAGGAAGAGGGCCCAAGATGGGCCTCGTATTGGGCCCTTGCATATTTTTCTTCTAACACTTACAAAGCATAAATAATTTTCAGCGTAAACACTACATGTAGGAAAATAGGAGTGCTCTAATAAGAATCAATAAAAATAAAATACAGTTGAATGCACTTAATAATCAAACCGCATGTGAAAATACAAAAAATAACCCATATACCGTCATTTTTTCTTCCAATGGGGCTTCAATCACTTCAAATTCGGCTCCTTTATAGCTTAATGTACGACAAACAAACATGCCCCTAAGATCAAAAGAATTATTAGTTAGAATCACTAGCTTAATATGCATCAGCAAAAATTGTAACACCCTAATTCTTAATAAACATTTTTGTGTTCAACAGAATAAGCCAGAACTTCAAAATTGATGCAGTATTGCCTATTCTTGGTAAAACCTTGGAAGGAGTGGATATATGAAAGTAATAATTAACTACGCGGCACAATAATTATGCGTTTAGTAATAAATATGGCTTTCCAAATGGAAAACTGTGTGAAATAAAAATTCCAATTAGAAAAAATTTCATCTAAAGTTCAAGTACATGAAGGGCAAAAATGACGAATAAATCTCACAGATCTTGAACGCGGTTCTTTCAGATCCTATTTCATCCTTTATAGTGTTTGAACCCTTTCCATCTTATCAGAAGGACAAAGGCAATTCTCACCTGTTGATTGTCATTCTGTGGTGCTTACGTGACAGGTCTACCAACTAGATTTCTTGATATTGTTGCATAAATTCACCAGTTGCTGAGCAGTAAATAACCCGGGCTTCAGGTAGGCGAGCCTGTTCATAATATATAAGAATTCTGCATTGTATACTTAGCACGGCAGGTATATTAGATTTCCCTACAAGACTGAACCAGCATGGTTAACGATGCTAAGCATAAATATGCACCTACCTACATACAAACAAATATACCAATATCTTGTACATACATGCATACAAATATACACATCTTCCACAACTGTACTATTATAAACCATTATTTTGATATTTTAGCCCTAAGAGCAAAGGTCCCAGACAGTAGACCACATGGAAAAAAGGAAAACAAATTACAAGCGCTAGTAATCTTAATCCCAAGAGTACAAATAGGAATTTACAAGGTGAAGAGAGCACTCCAACAAATGGGAGCACAATGATGAATCCTAATTGTATGATAGCTGTAAGTTATGGATCATGAAATAGAAACACCTTATCTCATACCAATGAAAATGGTGCTGCAGTTGAGGTTGCCATAAGTGGTACAGCCAAGCTCATGTTCTCTCAGTAAATGAAACCTTTAATACTAAAAAGAGACCCCTAGAAGCTACTTCTAAAATTTAATCTTCAAGGTAGTACAGATAGCAACACAACCATGCCAACAAAGAATCTAAGCATATTATAAGTTTGCCATTTAAGAAGGGAGAAACATACGGGCTGGGGACAATAACCTCCATCAAGGGATACGAATGGCAGAAAGGTGGCGTTGTAGTGATAATCACGAATCCATCTTTGTCTTCCCCAACGCCGCCGCCATCACTCTTCTGCCAAACCAAATTTGCCATCGGCTGCCTCCCAAGAGTGCGAACTGAGAGGAAAGCTCTGTCGACGGCAAAACTAGTTGATACGGCGGTGTACCGAGTTCAAAGCGTTGTCGATGGTGCTCTGATGAATGTAGAAGCCTTCGATGATCGAGAAAAACACAAAGATAAATGGATGGAATGAGGATCTTAAAACCGAATGGGCGATTCTTGAGCAGCGAGTACGGGGAGAGGAAAAACCCCGACTCAAGAAGCGGAAGTATGAAAAAACAGAGTTGGGATTTGGGGAAGGCTTTGTCAGCAAGGCATCTGTCAAGTATAGAGTCCATTTCTCTTCTAGTTCCTGGAGAAGTGATCGGCAAGATGCGGTGAGTGAACTTGTTGCCGGAGAGATGCTAGAGGAAGGAGAAGCGATCAGCAAGATGCGGCGCGGGGAAGGGTATGGCGATGTTTGCTTAGGTTAGGGCGATCGGGAGGAGCATTATGGAAATGACCAGACAAATTTAATTATTCTGAAATTTTTTATTTGTGCTGAAAAATAAGTATTAGCCACGCGCTTTTTCTTTTCATGGCTAATACAAAGATATTAGCTATGCTTATTTTTATTCGTGGCTAAAACCTAAATATTAGCCACGGTTTTGCGATCATGGCTAATACTAGTGTATTAGCCACGGTTTTTGAACCCTGGCCAAAAAAAGTGTAGCCAATACTCACTTTTCTAGTAGTGTGAGTTGGTTAGACATGCATTCGACGATGCCGACTCAGAGATCAAATAGGTCATTTCTCTTCTTACAGACAATGGATTATAATATCTTGTCTCTGAACCTAGTAAGATATGGAAGAAGGAAGTATTCGAGTTTTATACTGCTGCATCAATGGACTCAACTGGCTTGAAGATCGAATCCACTGTTCATGGAGAAAAAGTCAAGCTATCTCAAAAGAGGTTGAGCGAGATTCTCCAACTTCCTAGAATACAAGATGAGGAAGAGGTACCAGCCTCAAGGACCAGGGAGGCGCTTCAATGGTGTGGATTGGATCCAACCATAAAGATAGGATCTTCCATCAACAGGAAGGGCATGAATCCTCAAGGGAAATTCCTGTCTGAAATAATAGGAAAAGTGATCTTATGCAAACCAGGTGGCCATGATAGGATATCAGCCTATATGTTCAGCCTGATGACTAGGGTGATCTTTAAGATTCAAACAAATTGGTCTGCTGTACTGTTTGATAAGATTAAAGAAGGAATCAAGAAGCCAAACTTGGCTAGGATCATGAGTCTGTACCTGGCTGGAATGATTCCAGAGGTAATGCAACAGATTCCTGGATCAAAGATAAACCACATGAGGAGAATGGACATGAGGTTATTCTCAAGATGGGATAGAGTTCTTTCTAAAGAAATGCCTGATGTGGACAGGCAAGAGCATGGTCCTGAAGATGCACAGGTCCAGGAAGATAATATATCTGCACAGGTGCAGGGGGAGCCAGTTATTGCATAAGTGCAGGGGGAGCTGGAAAGTATATAAGTCCAGGACAATGCTGAGAATGCACATTTGCAGGGGGAGCTAGAGTCTGAACAGGTATAAGAGGTAGAAAGAATTAATTTATCAGAGGACATTGTTTCTCAAACTGATCTAGATATTTCTGGAGTTGCTGCTGCTGCTGAGAAAGTACAATCTCCTGCTCTCACACAACAAGAATTCACTCTTGAAGAGCTGTTTCCTGATCTTGGAGGAGAAGCAGATAAAATGGAGACCCTAAGATTTGAGGGAGAGCAAGTAAGAGTTTAGGGGGAGCAGGTTGATATAGAGGAAGAGCAACATGTAGCTGAAAAAGAAATTTCTTCCACTCCTCATGAGAGGGTTAATATTGATAGTTCTTCAGAATCTGAGCAAGAAGAAGTTAGGGAGACAAAGAAAAGAAAACTTATGGTTTTCAAAAGGAGAAGTCAAAGCTATAAGCAGGCTTTACAAACTACTTCTTCCCAACAAGCACCTGCAATTGATTACAACAAACTTCTGGTGGATTTACAAATCAAAATGGATGAGCAGAGATTGCTTCTAGAAAAATATGTGGATGAAAGCCAAAAGGCTCTTCAATTTGATCTGGCTCAAGAGATAAAATCTATAAGATTTGAAGTTAATCAGAATAAAAGAGAGATGATAGACTGCTTCCACAAGGGAGGCAATATTGTGGTATTTCTTGCAAAGCAACAAGCAGACATAAAGAAGCAAGTGGATGAGATGGCTGTTAAACAAGGCTATGTCCTTGAGAATCAAATAAGAATGAATGAAAATCTGACTGAATCACATAATGTTATAGTCACTGAGTTCACAAACACTATTGTTGCAATGACTGCTACAAGGGCTAAAGAAAAAGAAGAATATGATCAGAAGCTACAAACTGCCCTAGATGTAGTTAAAACTATCATCACTTCATTTGAGAAGTTGATTAGTGACAAGCTTCAAAAATTAAAGCCATTCTTTAAAGATGGAATCAACTATCTGGATGGACAAATCAGATTTCAGAAAGATGACTTGAGAGAGCATGTGGCTAGAGAAGTCATAAAGGGGGAGAGGGTGTTAGTCTATGCTGGGTTTATCATGCCAAATGGGTAACTAACAGCATAAGAGCCACTCTTGGATATCCACCCTTGTGTGATGATGATAATATGGCTGAGTCAGGGGTGAAACCAATTCTAGTTGAAGGTAATCAACCTGAGGTTGCCCAAGTTATTTACCCTCCTACAAATCTTGAGATGGTACATGAACAGGTTCAGTCAATGTACAACCCTCCACAACCAATTACAAATGTGATTATTGAAAAGGTTGATATGCCAGATTCTGTTATTAAAGCTCAGCAAGATGCTCTATTATCAAAGAAAAGATTTAGAGAGCAAGCAGAATTAAAGCCAGACTTTGAGCAGTGGAGCCCCACTTCAAGGAATATCATTTTAACTGCATGGAAGGCTGTAAAAGATCAAGTACATGAAAGAGGAAAATGGTACAATGAGCAAGAATGGCAAAAGTATGAAGCCAGGCAGGAGGCCATAGTTCAACATAGGAGAAAGGCTAAGATGGGGAAGCTACCTCCTGATACTAAGGAGCCTAGCAAGTATTTTCCCAAGCCCTTTCATTATTTTGAAAGACAAAGGATCAAGGATGATGCACAGAAGAAAGTTGATTTGAAAGGCGAGAAGCCCATGGAAGATACAGAACCTCCTGCTCAGGCTCAGATAATATCTGGAAAAGGGATAGTCATCAAGGAGCCTGCCCAGCCTTAGTCTAAGCTTTACTAGTTTTTGTTCAAGAACTATGTAATTGTTAGTTTGTTAAAGAAATCAATGTAAACATTTTGTAACAAACTTTTTGAGTTGATATACAAAACACTGTTCTGTGATCATTTACTTTTACATCTTTATTCTGTGATGTAACTATGATATGTGTTTTTTTTATATAGTACCCTGTCATATAATGTTTATGTACATCATCTTGTTTATTTTCTAAGTGGTGTATATCATTGGCTAAAGGGTTATGACTTCTCCAAATAGGGGGAGATTGTTGGGTACATTGGAAAATGTGTACCTGATTTGGAGAAGCCTCACTTAGCTTAATGATATACATCAAGGTGTATTTGATGTTATTTTGAGTTTATATGTGCAGGTTAAGAATGTGCTAGAATGCAGGAAAAATATTCTAAGTCTATGTGTCGACACCTGAGGAAGCTGTGTCGACACTTCAGTAAGATTGTGTCGACACTTGGAAATAGCTGTGTCGACACTTCAGAGAATTTGTGTCGACACCGGGAGGCAGTGTCGACACACAGAAGATTATAGTCGACATCGACTGTGTCGACACCGGGAGGCAGTGTCAACACACAGAGGCAGAGTCGACAACAACTTGGTCGACACCAGGAGGCAGTGTCGACACACACTATGTTCTGAGTCTACATCAACTGTGTCGACACACAGGACTTGTGTCGACACACAGCTGAGTCTAGACCAAGTTGATTGTTGATGAATGGTGAAGTGTTTGTGTCGACACAAATAATCAGTGTCGACACATTCTCAAGATACAGTATCAAGAAGTTGTGTCGACATCAAGGCAGCTTTGTCGACATCACCAAAGGCTGTGTCGACACTTAAGTCACTTGTGTCGACACATATTGACAGATGGTCTCGACACTTTATGACAGGCAGACTCGACGCTTTGCTGACAGAGTCAAAGGCTCAATAACTGTTTGAAGACTTGACAGCTGTGAGTTACAATAGGTTTACTGAAGCTGTCAAACTTGTCAGAAGTTAGTTATAAACCGGATTAGACGATTACCATGGATGAAGTCTATAAATAGATGGATTCAGAAGAAGAAATAGACACATAGAAGAAGGGACAAGTATTGTCACAACTAACACAATTAGAGATTGATCTCTGATCAAGAAAGTACAAGTAACAAAGAAGAAGATCTTCGTGAGAAGATCTAAGAAGACGTTATGAAGTAGTTTACTATTCAGATTCTATCTAAGTGGAATTCAATCAAGAATTCAGAAGTATCTTCAAGAGGTTTGGATAGAGAGAGATCCAGCTATTTGAAGACAAGGAGGAGACATTCACAGGTCTCTCAAGAAGCAGATACTGAAATAATCTGTCAAGAAGATTCAGATCTATTTCTGAAGTCTAAGAAGGAAGCTGCCAGTCAGTTTTATTCAAAGGAAATCAACCCAACTAAGTTCAGATTCAAGAAGCTTTGAAGAAAGCTAAGATCAAGTTGATTTCAGCCATCAGCCTCTTCAAGAAGCTGATCAAGAAAGTTCTTATCCCTTCTCTCTCAACAGGGGTAAGAGATTACAGAAATTCCTTATCAAATTCTGTAGGATCTATTCATAGATCTGAGTTATAAGCCTATTTTATAAAGGCTGAGTGTAGGAGATTTATTCTCTGAGTGGTAGGGCTGTTTATGCCTGAGTTGTAGGAGAATGTATTCTCTGAGCTGTAGGCCTTGTGGCAAGGCTGAGGTAGGGCTGTTTATGCCTGAGTTGTAGGAGAAGGTATTCTCTGAGTTGTAGGCCTTGTGGCAAGGCTGAGGTAGGGCTTGTTAGCCTGAGTTGTAGGAATCCTTCTGAATTCTGAGCTGTAGGATTTGAGGATCTAAGTTAAAGGAAGAAGTTAGGCCGACTCTAGCATACTGCTAGATAGGTGAAGAGGGAAAGTGGATGTACCCAGACCTTGGGGAACCACTATAAATCTGTGTGCAATCTGTGATGTGTGTATGATTGTGATTGGTGTGCTGTGTTAGCTATAGTAATATCTGATTTATTCAAAGAACTGTAGTTATATTCTGCCTTAAGTTAAATCATGGATAAGTACCTATTCACCCCCCCCCCCCCCTCTAAGTTTTTAGGTAGTCTTGAAAGTAAAACTATCAGACTCCTGCCGACAATAGGCTGGAGCTCCCATAACTCTTCACCCTCATCCAAAGCAAACACTCTTCCACCGCTCAGGGCCTGCCCCTCGCGGTTGGTGCTTGGCTAAGACAATAATTGACCGCAACAGTCAGAAGTAAAGGCAATGACGACCACTCAACAAACATATCAACAAGTCAAAGAAGTACAAAGGTATAAATCGAAAAAGTACAAAGGTACGAATCGACGGAGACAAGCCCACAAATACAAAGAAGTATATATATACAAATCAATAAAGAGCATCAAAGAGATATTGCTGTCACTCAGCGGCCTCGCCCGCCTCAGCATCGGAGCCCTCCTCCTCTGACAAATCCTCAAGTCCGAGGTCGGCAACGTCGCATCCCCGTTTCCAGGACACCATCCGAAGGGTCTTCGCCATCCCCTGGCGGAAAGCGACTTCCCGCAAGTCCTCCATCCGCGGCTCCACCTCCTAAGTCCACACCTCCTCGTGGACCTCCTCCGAGATAAGACACTGGTCTCGTATGTAATCCACAGAGTCCCGGTACTCTGCCAGGCCAGCCTCCTTCAGCTCAACCTCCCGCTCCGCGGAGAAAAGGCGCATCACCTCCGCCCTGGATAGCTCCAGCTCTGCCCGAACTTCATCTAGAAGACGCAAAGTCTCCTCCGCAGCCGTCTTCTAGGTGCTGTACGCAGCTCTAGCGTCCTCCAGCTCGCACCGCAGCTCCGACCCAATCTGCCTAAGTCGCAAAATATCGCGCTCTCGTCGCCCCTTCAGATCCGAAAGGGCACTCTTCGCCTCCCGGAGCTCACCTTGAAGGGCCATAAACCCGTCCTTCAGGCTCACATAGTGGTCATTCCACGTAAGCGCAATGTTCGCCTGAGTCTCCATCTGCAAAAGAAAAGGGACAAGTCAGAAGAGCTTTCGTCAAAAGCCACTACTCAAAATTTGAGATCATACGTACCGCATGGTTCAACGCCTCCAAGAAAGAGGAGACCCTCTTTCCTTTTACCACCTACCGCACCGCAACCCGCGTTGGGGAAGCCTGGGGGCAGAGGACCCCAGGACCTCAAGATCTGCATCATCTGGCTAGCCTCCCGCTCTAGAGCCGTAAGGGACAGCCCCCTCTGAAAGTACATCTTGTCGCGATAGAAGGCCAGGACCCGCCTCCTCAACTCCACAACCTCCAAACACTAGCTTCCTCTTCCTGTCACGGGAGAGAGGAATGGCGGCAGCACGTCCTAAATATATAGACAGCCCGCATAGCAGCAGGCGCTTCTCATCGACGAAAGTAGAAATGCTGAACAAGATATTCCCCAGCTCTCGGGGCTCCACAAAACTAAGGACGGGAGTAAACTCCCGCTTGTGTCCTCTAGGACGCCGACAACAGTCTGGAAGCACACTCCACGCCTCTGGCAATCCACCTGGGTTCCTGACATATCCAAACAAGGTATTCCCATGGCGACGATCTGCCCGGGTCTCGAACTCCAGCCACCGCTTATTGATGAAAACATCCACGCGGCCCCACCGTCGACACGCACCTCGCACCAATCCTTGAAAATATCTAAGGAAAACTTCGATCCGTGCTCGCGAAAAAACACGATCAACCTCATGATTCGCGTCATCCCAAGACAGATAAACTGCGACACAGGAACGCCGCAGAACTTCAGAATCTCGCCAACTTCCTCGCAAGCCGGAAGGCGAAAGCCACACCGAAGAGACGTCTCACAAATGGTCATCCAGCCGCGCGGAGGGTTTTGAACCCGCTCATCGGGACTAGGGATCCGCACCTCAAAATCGGGGGGCAAGTTGAAGCGCCTCCTCCAAATAGCTACATGCTCGAGGGAGAGACTCGAGCGCAGCTGTAACGCCCCTGGTTTTTTCCGATATCCTTAGAAGCGTTACCTTAGCTCGTGTTTGGCGTATGCCGTTGTTAGAGCATGGTTAGGCTCTTTGAGTTCTCTGTAGGGTTGTATCTTAGCCTGTTGGCGAGATTCCCTAGCAGGCCGGGTATGTTTGGTGACTCGGCGGAGCCGCTTGTGTTTTGGCTTTGGTAGGTGTTTTCTTGAGTTTGGCTCATCGGATTAGGATTTCGACCTCGCCGTCACGTTCGTAGCGTTGGTTTTTGGCTACGGCACGAGTTTCGCGCGTTTCCGAGTTCGTTTGTGTTGGGCGTTGTATTAAGATTGTGTGTTATTATATATATTTATATTATATAATATATTAGGTTTTATTAGAGTATAAATAGGATAAATAGGGTTTGGGGCCGGTCTTCTTCTTCCCGCACCCGACAGTAGTTCTTTTTCGTGAACCCTGAGATCGGCGGACTCGGCGTGGCTTAGGTCGGCGGTGTGCGGAGCAGGAGGGCTCGTTTCCCCCATTCGAGCGGATTTTCGGGCTGCTCCCGGCGAGAGCTTCTCGGTAGAGGTAAGCTTTGTCCGTTTCCTTGACTTTTGAAGGTTAGGGTTAGGGGTTTTAGCTTGATTTCGTCCCCAAAAGTTTCAGGAATCGTTGCTCGGTGCTCCGTGTGGCCGGATCTGGAAGCGGCCGGGTCGGGCGGCGTCTTCTTTGTGGGTTTTGAGGCAAGTGGATTTTCTTCCCTTGCTTGCTCCGGTTCTTCCCTTTATCTTTGCTCTCTCCTTTATTTTGAGTAGGTTTACGCTATGGGGCGAATATGCGATCTTTCCCGCACAGCGAGAGGAAACCGTCGAGTATCCTCGTTACCCGTGGTTTGGCTGTCCAAGAATTGCTAAGTTAAATTCGGCGAGATTGACTAGGTAGAATCGGCGAGTATCACTAGGAAGAATCGGCGAGTATCACCAGGCAGAGTCGGCGAGTATCGGGTTGAAATCGTTGAGAATCCCAGGCAAAATCGTCGAGTATTGTCACGATACTCGATGAATTTAGGGAAAATCATCGAGTATCGCGGCGATACTTGACGACTCCCTTCGGCTTCGTCGACAATTCTCGACGAATCCGTCGAGTATCAATGGTGATACTCGACGAATTCCGAAGGAATTGTCCGCCGTTCCTCGTTTTCGCTGAGTGAGGTCCTTGGGGGCCTGTTTTGGGTTGTTGACCCCAGTCCTTGGAAAGTGTGTCCAAGAGACGCTGTAAGAAGTTAATGTGGATGGAACAGTCGGTTTGTATCGCCTTGCTAGCATGCAGTGATGCCGAGGTCTTTGTGAGGTGTTCAGTGGGTGTTGGTTTCCGTGACAAGTCTTGTAGATTCCGGCTATACCACTGGAGCGCCGTGGGTCCTCCATGGGTTCCTAATGGGCCGGGCGACGCTGTGCCACTTAGCTTGCCAGGTCGTTACAAGCAATTTAATGCCTTTGAAGTTACCCACTCCTCCGAGACAAGGATCACTAAGTGTATTGATTGTCATATCTTGATTCTTGGATTACTGCTCCTATCCTGACCATGGATGTTGGCTGGCTCGCCTTTTCTTGCTTTGCTCTAGTAGGTTTGAGCCGAAGCGGGTTGTATCCCTGTAGCACCTGGTGCATTTTCTTCAGCTCTTATTGATGTTTTGCTTATTATAGTCTTGTTCATTGCTGACCTGTTACAGAGTTTGACAGTTTGCTTACAGAGGGTTGATTCCTCCCTGTTTGTAGACTTTTTATTTAACTTTGAGCTTTTATCTCTTGTTGCCACTTGCATTGTTTTATTCTGTGCTGAGGTATTCTGTCTTTGAATGCCTCAGGTCCAGGTTGCGGCCGTTTGAGCAGCTAGTTTGGAGCTGTGTTCCGGTCGACCGTTTTGCAGGAGTGATCCTCTCACTTTAGGTGAGATTGTAGTTGCTTATTGACTCTGACTTTTGTGTACACCAAGGGGTTCATGTCAGTTTGTTGGCGCCCTTCGGTGGTTGTTTTTCTCAGTCTTCTGTATACTCTTCTATGTTTATTGGTTATCCAATTGGGAGCAGTTACTTGTCTCTTGGGAATGTTTTATGCTAGGATGCATGTTAGTTATTTTGAGTATTAAACCTTACTAATAGCATGTCATACACCTCATGTCTTTAACTTAAAAGAAATACTTTACAACTAGCGTAAAAAGGTATTTCCTTACTTATACTAAATCTAGAGTCTTGCCTACCATGGGATGTCCTTCGTGGACGCTTGCACTCATGTAGAATATTAAACTAATTGAATCAAGGTGTTTTCCGCAGCGTAAATTATGTTTCCTTCTAGTGGGCTAATGACCCACTGAGCCGAGGGATACGGCCTATATATATATAAGCAATTTTCCAATCATTAAACTTATGAATATTTTTATAGTAATAGTTTCCGTCGCCTGAGCGTCGGCAGTTATCCCCTGCTTGACGTGGCATCACGACGCGTGTTTTCTCATACTCTGATACTTGCTCTGCCGGAGAAATGCGGGTTGTGACAGTTGGTATCAGAGGGAGGTTTTACAAAGGGTCGGTTGGTTTGGCAAGTCAGTCGAACAACTTGCCCCAAGCAAAACCCTGGTGGTAGCATTCCTTTGCATACACACACCGATATGTCATCAGTAGATCTTGATGGAAGCATGGACACTACATTCATAGCATGAAAAGAAGTATACGAGGCATATTATGTAGTATGGGATGCATAATATGTGTTTGTATATGAATCCACCATAAGAGGCAACGTGTGACGGTTATGTAGTATGGGATGCATAACCACCATCACATGGATGCGCATTAGCACGTTTAATTTACTTCGTTACATACAATATTATGTAGTATGGGATGCATAACATTGTATGTGTACGCCGCTCATAGCATGCACTAAGGCCTTTTTCCTAGAATGCATAACACAACATCCATAGCATGTCATCGCATAAGCACACATGCCAAGTTAAAGGTCTACAAGATGACATATGTACACTCATGATTTAAAATGAAATTTAAACATTCATTCATTCATATCATAGACACAAGTTAGAGGCATGACATCATTCTATGATCTCCCAGAGCAAGGTAACAGCAAGCGTTAGTGTTTGTCCTCCTCTAGTTCTGATCGAGGGTGTATCGGGCTACTGTCCTATAGCGGCGCTGGTTTACGGCCATGTTGTGCGGCCCATAGCGGGTGCGGCAGCCTCTGAGCTTACGGGCCAGGCCGTTGCATGGTAAGTGCCAGTTGTTTGTTCTGATTCCAATCTGAATCTGAGTATTCGAGTTTTCTAGCTTCGGTGCTGTGAGCTAGGTCCTTGTTAAGCCTTTTGCCGGTGTCGGTAGGTTTTTAGCCCGATTATTTTCGAGGGGAATTTCTCCCAGTTTGTGATGCCTTAGGCAAAAATTTTTTGACTAGATGCCCGTTTGTTCTGTAGAATGCCGCCTAGACGCGTCGCGACGAGATCGAACCCCCAGTCAGAAGGGGAGTCTTCTGGTGCTCAGAATGAAGCTGTGATTGAAGGGTTGCGACAAAGTAATGAGGCCCTGACAAGACAGATGGTGGATATGCAGTCTCAGATACAATCGTTGTTGGCTGTGGTCGCCGGGCAGCAGCCTAGAGCCCAGGAAACCGTTATGGATCAGGGCCAAGCTATCCCTCCTCCCCCTGCTGCTCTAGTTCCCCCAGCTACACTGCCGCCAGAGATGAATGTTATTTCGCACTTCCAGCAACTAGGACCTCCTTCATATGATGGTAGAGCAGATTTAATGGCATTAGATGATTGGATCATCGCCATCGAGGAAATGTTTTATTATTCCGGCATCTCCGCCAGCCAGAAGGTGATGTTTGCGGCATATCAACTTAAAGGTCTTGCGAAGAGTTGGTGGATTAAAGAGAAGGAGAACCTTGTTGATGGATGTTCATGGGACTCATTCAAGACTATGCTATTGAAGAAGTTTTTGCCATCGGTCGAGCGGGACCGCCTGATGAACAACTTTTTGCACTTGAAGCAGAGACAACTTACCGTGGGTGAGTACGAAGTAGAGTTTAGCAAGCTCAGTCATTTTGCCCCAACATTAGTAACATCCGAAAAAGGCAGGGTAAAACGTTTCCTAGGTGGTCTAAGATATGGCATTCAGCAGTTGGTTAGCGCGTACAAGTCGGAGACTTTTGCAGAAGCGGTTGAAGATGCCTTGAAGGTTGAGGCAATCGAAAATGCAAAGAATAGGGGAACGCATGCAAAGAAGGATACGAGGAAATCCGACGAAGAGGGAAGTACTAAGACATCTGGCCCTGCGGCGAAGAAAGATAGGAAAGAAGCGTGTAGTTTCTGTGGCAGGCCAGGTCATCCCTTCGAGAGGTTCTTTAAGAGACTGGATGCGCAGAAGTTGTCTCAGGTCCACGCGATCCAGGATGCTTCAAAGGGGAGTCAGGTCTGTTCTTATTGCTAGAGGAGCGGGCATGATGCGGCCCATTGTCGCAAGAAGGCTGGAGTTTGTTTCCTCTGCGGACAGAAGGGGCATAAGAGAGCTAATTGTCCGCAGAGCCAGCCCGCGCTGAATGCAGTTCCGTTGCAGACTCTACCTCCGCCAATACCGCACGTAGACAAAGGAAAGGGAAGGTTGAATGTGTTAACCAAGGAGGAAGTCCAATCTTCGACTCAAGTGATCTCAGGTTAGTCTCTGGTTTAGCAGTTAACTCTCTTGGTAGATTCTTAGTTTTCCGTAATTTAGTTGCGCGCGCTATGTGTTTAGGTAACTTTAAGGTGAACGGTAAGTGGGCGCGAGTTTTGTTCGATTCAGGAGCTACTCACTCCTTTGTGGCAAGGAGTTTTGTAGACCGTCACCGCTGGACTCCCGACTCGTTAGATGCCTCCCTAAGCATCAAGCTTCCTTCAGGAGAGCTGGTGAGGTCATGCCAGGGTATTCAGAAATGCCCCATCTTCCAGTGGTTCTCTAGTCTTTGCGGATCTGAAGGTGCTAGATTTGGCTGACTTTGACGTGATTTTAGGCATGGACTGGTTGTCCAGCTATGATGCCGTCATTCAGTGTAAGCACAAGCGCATGGACTTTAGAGGAGGCAGTGGTCAGCCCATGAGTGTGTATGGTTCTCCGCGTCAGGAATCTTCGATCATGTCTGCGGTATATGCTCGCAAACTTCTAGAGTCAGGCTGTGATTCTTTCCTTGTTTCCGTTTCTGCTTTGGAAGCTGCTTCGGTTGAGCCTCGGGTTGAGGACGTTTCTGTGGTAAGTGAGTTTCCGGATATTTTTCCAGTTAGTCTTCCCGAACTTCCTCCAGAGAGAGAAGTGGAATTTATTATAAACCTTGAGCCAGGCACTCGCCCTATTGCTAAGGCACCATACTAAATGGCGCCGCGTGAGTTAGAGGAGCTACGCACTCAGCTAGATGAGTTGTTGCAGTGCGGCTTTATTAGACCCAGTTCTTCCCCCTGGGGTGCACCAGTGCTCTTTGTGAAGAAGAAGGACGGAACGTTGAGGCTATGCATCGACTGCCGTGAGCTAAACAAAGTGACTGTTAAAAACAGATACCCATTACCCAGGATCGATGACCTGTTCGATCAGTTGCGAGGTAGTTCCGTATTTTCGAAGATTGACCTCTGTTCAGGTTACCATCAGTTAAGAATCCGGGAGTCGGACATCCCGCGAACTGCTTTTCGTTCTCGCTATGGACACTTTGAATTTCCGGTAATGTCTTTCGGATTAACAAACGCACCGTCAGCTTTTATGGACATGATGAACAGAGTGTTCAGGGATTTTCTGGATAAATTCGTGGTGGTATTCATTGATGATGTCTTGGTGTATTCCAGAAATGCAGATGAGCACGCCTTGCACTTGCGCTTAGTCTTATCTACTCTAAGGGAGCACAAGCTGTATGCGAAGCCTAGCAAGTGTGAGTTCTGGTTGTCTCAGGTGTTATTCCTTGGACACATAGTAAGTAAGGAAGGTATCTCAGTGGATCCTACAAAGATAGCTGCAGTCTTGGATTGGAGGAGACCTTCATCGCCTAAGGAAATCAGGAGCTTTCTAGGATTGGCAGGTTACTACAAAAGATTTGTGGAAGGATTCTCTGTGCTCTCTGCGCCGTTGACCAGGCTTACGCAAAAGAGCGCAGCCTTCGTATGGAGTGAGGCCTGTGAAGAAGCTTTTCAGGAGCTCAAGAAAAGACTGTGTTCTGCTCCAGTGTTGGCATTGCCGGTGCAAGGAGTAGAGTATGCTGTGTATGTAGACGCCTCGCGAGTTGGACTCGGTTGCGTATTGATGCAGGACGGTAAGGTGATTGCGTATGGATCAAGACAGCTGAAAGTGCATGAAAAGAATTACCCTACGCACGACCTGGAATTTGCCGCTGTCATTTATGCTCTAAAGTTGTGGAGACATCTGCTGTATAGAGTATCGTGCAAGGTTTATTCAGATCATAAAAGTTTAAAATATGTTTTCACTCAGAAGGAATTGAATCTGCGCCAGCGTAGGTGGTTAGAGTATGTTGCGGACTACGAAGTAGATATCCTCTATCATCCCTGAAAAGCTAATGTGGTAGCAGACGCGTTAAGCCGGAAGCCCGCGCGTATCTTTAATATTTCGGTGCAATCCCTTATCGAAGAATTTTTGCTCATGGACATAATAGTGGGGAATAGTGCTTCGTCGAGCAGCTTAGAGGTGGAAGAACCTTCGTGGATTACTCTCACTAGGCTTCATCAGAAGGACGATCCTGATCTGCTGCACCTCCTCAGTAGGACTAAAAAAGGGGAATTACCTGACTTTTCCATTGATGACTCGGGTACCTTAGATACCGTGGAAGATACTGTATTCCCGCTGTTGGGGACATCCGAGCGAGAATATGTAGTGAAGCGCATGGTTCCAGTGTTGCTTATCACCCTGGTTCCACCAAAATGTATAGAGACTTAAAGCAGATTGTTTGGTGGTCGGGTATGAAGAACGACATTGCAAAGTTTGTATTTGAGTGTTATACCTGCCAGCGTGTCAAAGCAGATCATAGGAGGCCGGGTGGTAAGCTAACGCCCTTGGACATACCAAGCTGGAAATGGGAGAGTCTATCCATGGATTTCATAACCGGTTTACCGAGATCTCCCCGAGGTCATGATGCAGTGTGGGTCATCGTGGACAGGTTAACCAAGTGTGCCCACTTTGTGCCTTTTAAGATTGACTATTCTATGGAAAAGATAGCTGAATTGTATCTGGACGAAGTTATCAGGCTGCATGGTGTACCTACAAGCATTGTGTCAGACCGAGACTCCCGATTTATGTCTCGTTTCTGGCAAAGCTTGCAGGGAGCCCTAGGCACAGACCTTAGATATTTTACTGCTTATCATCCTCAGACGAATGGACAGACAGAGAGAGTGAACCAGATCTTGGAGGATATGATTCGATGTTATATTCTGGACCATGGTGGAGCATGGGATAAATGCCTCGGATTGATGGAATTCGCGTATAATAACAGCTATCAGGAGAGCTTGCAGATGGCACCCTTTGAAGCGTTATATGGTAGGCGTTGTCGAACCCCTTTGTTTTGGGCAGAAGTTGGTGAAAAACCCTTGCTCGGTCAAGAAGCGTTAAAAGATATGAGCGTTTCGGTGACGCATATTCGAGAAAAGCTGAGGTTGGCTCAGGAGAGGTACGAGAAGTATGCCAATCAGCGCAGAGTTGATCTGGAATTTGCTGTTGGGGATATGGTTTTTCTGAAAGTCTCTCCGATGCCAGGTGTTAAGAGGTTTGGAAGGAACCATAAGCTTGATCCCAGGTACATGGGACCTTTTCAGATTCTGGAGCGCATCGGGGTTTCTGCGTATAAACTGGATTTACCTGCTTCTTTCCCTGGCGTTCACGACGTCTTTCACGTGAGCCAGTTGTGGAAGTGTATTCGTAGTAATCATCATGTTCTAGACTCAGTGCCCCAGTTGCAGCCTAACCTCTTATGTCGAAGAACCCGTCCGTATTCTGGAAACGCAAGATCGTGTGCTAAGGAAAAAGACAATTCCGATGGTTAAAGTTCTCTGGCAAAACCAAGATGCTAGAAGCGCGACATGGGAGTTGGAATCCGCAATGAGGAAGTCGCATCCTCAGTTGTTCTCTTAGTCTTCTCAGGTTGGTGTTCTCGTTTTAGAACTCTCCTGTTGTGCTTTTTCCTTCTGTCTTTTCTTCGCTTCGTGATCTAAGTTTCAGGACGAAACTTCCTTTTAGGGGGTGTGACTGTAACGCCCCTGGTTTTTTCCGATATCCTTAGAAGCGTTACCTTAGCTCATGTTTGGCGTATGCCGTTGTTAGAGCATGGTTAGGCTCTTTGAGTTCTCTGTAGGGTTGTATCTTAGCCTGTTGGCGAGATTCCCTAGCAGGCCGGGTCTGTTTGGTGACTCGGCGGAGCCGCTTGTGTTTTGGATTTGGTAGGTGTTTTCTTGAGTTTGGCTCATCGAATTAGGATTTCGACCTCGCCGTCGCGTTCGTAGCGTTGGTTTTTGGCTACGGCGCGAGTTTCGCGCGTTTCCGAGTTCGTTTGTGTTGGGCGTTGTATTAAGATTGTGTGTTATTATATATATTTATATTATATAATATATTAGGTTTTATTAGAGTATAAATAAGATAAATAGGGTTTGGGGCCGGTCTTCTTCTTCCCGCACCCGACGGTAGTTCTTTTTCGCGAACCCTGAGATCGGCGGACTCGGCGTGGCTTAGGTCGGCGGTGTGCGGAGCAGGAGGGCTCGTTTCCCCCATCCGAGCGGATTTTCGGGCTGCTCCCGGCGAGAGCTTCTCGGTAGAGGTAAGCTTTGTCCGTTTCCTTGACTTTTGAAGGTTAGGGTTAGGGGTTTTGGCTTGATTTCGTCCCCAAAAGTTTCAGGAATCGTTGCTCGGTGCTCCGTGTGGCCGGATCTGGAAGCGGCCGGGTCGGGCGGCATCTTCTTTATGGGTTTTGAGGCAAGTGGATTTTCTTCCCTTGTTGGATGAGAGTTATCAAGGGTTGCGGGTTCGAATCCCTGCGCCAACATCGCACTGTGCTGAGAAACAGGCCAGAGAGGCGTTGGGGTGTACGGCCTGCAGGCCTTGTTAACGTTGTCGGATTCCAGGCCACGCTGTGTGGCCCATTCGGGTGCGGCAGCCTCTGAGCCGCGGGCCGGGCCGTTACAGCAGCCGCATAGGACGGCTCTGCGCGCACCGCTTGGAAACCTGAAAAAATGGAAAAGTAAGGTCAGTAAAGCAAGTCCGAGCACGATTAAATCCCAAACGCGTGCCCGATCTGCGAGAATCGAGTCGCCCGTGCGTGTCGCGCACGACTCCAACCCACGCAAATATTATGCACCAGTGGGGACTGCAAAGCTCGCTCAAAGTCAGCCTGCGCACGCATCGCCCGCATGAATAAAGCACCGCGTGCGGGAATTGACCGCACGCGCACGAGCACGCGCGCGCGCGCGCCCGAACTGCGCGCGAGCGTGCGGCTGCACCGCGCGCGGGTTCAGCCCTGCGGGCCCCGTGCGCGGGTTCAGCCCCGCGGGCCCCACGCGGGCCCCGCGCGCGCCGCGGGCGGGTTCAGCCCCGCGCGCGCCGCGCGCGGGTTCAGCCCCGCGCGCCCCCCGGGCGGGTTCAGCCCCGCGCGCGCCGCGCGCGGGTTCAGCCCCGCGCGCCCCCCGGGCGGGTTCAGCCCCGCGCGCCCCCCGGGCGGGTTCAGCCCCGCGCGCCCCCCGGGCGGGTTCAGCCCCGCGCGCCCCGCGCGCGGGTTCAGCCCCGCGCGCCCCCCGCGCGGGTTCAGCCCCGCGCGCCCCCCGCGTGGGTTCAGCCCCGCGCGCCCCCCGCGCACCCCGCGCGCGGGTTCCGCCCCGCGCGCCCCCCGCGCGGGTTCAGCCCCGCGCGCCCCCCGCGCACCCCGCGCGCGGGTTCCGCCCCGCGGGCCCCCCGCGCGGGTTCCGCCCCGCGGGCCCCCCGCGCGGGTTCCGCCCCGCGGGCCCCCCGCGCGGGTTCCGCCCCGCGGGCCCCCCGCGCGGGTTCCGCCCCGCGGGCCCCCCGCGCGGGTTCCGCCCCGCGGGCCCCCCGCGCGGGTTCCGCCCCGCGGGCCCCCCGCGCGGGTTCCGCCCCGCGGGCCCCCCGCGCGGGTTCCGCCCCGCGGGCCCCCCGCAGGCCCCCCCCCCCCCCGCGCGGGGGCTCCGCACGCGGGTCAAACCCTGTGCGCGCGTGCAGCGCGGGCGTCGGACCCCGCGCCCGCACGCACGCACCACCTACGTGCGTGAGGCGCAAGGGGCCTCCTCCTCTCCGACGTCGTCCGATGCCCGGACCTTTCCCTCGGTTAGAGTCTCACCTTAGCACTGTCGCCGTTGCCGCCCATCTCGGTGTTTGCACCCGTTCCGGCCATCGCCACCAAGCCCCGTCGCAAAGAAGAAAATTTTCGCGCTTTCCGTTCGCTCCAAGACGAGGGAGTTTTGGGGGGCAAATGATGGGTACCCCCTAATTTATATAGGATTATCTTAACTACCCCGCGCCGGATCCCATGACCGCGCGTTGGATCCCATTACCGCGCCGGAACCAAACCACCGTGCGGCGGATCCAAACTACCGCACCGGGTCCCAACTCCCGTGTGCTAGATCGCGCAACCGCCACGCGGTAAATCGCAACCGCTACCGCCGCCGCCGTCTTTACGGGCGGGCGGCGGCCGATGCCCGACCACCCATGGCCGGCCGCCCCCCACCCTTGCGGCCGGCGGCCGCGACCGGCCTCCCGCGGCTGACCGCCCCCCTTTTCGCGGCCTCGGCCGGCCGCCCCCTTTTCGCGGCCAGCGGCCGGCCGTTCGTGGTTGGCCGCCCCCTTGCGGCTGGCGGCCGCGGCCGGCCGCCTCCTCGCGGCCGGCGTCTACGGCCGGCCGACCCCCTCCGGTCGGGCGGCCTTGGCCGGCCGCCCAGGACAGGCCGCCCGCGGCCGCCCGCCCCCTCCCTCGGGCGGCCGCCGACCGGCGCGCCTCCTCTGAACACCATCGTAGGCCGGCCCTCTCTCCACCGTCCGATTACGACGGGCCATTACGGCCCTCCGATCGCTACGAGCGATCACGACCCTCCGATCCATGATTAACCACCTTAACCACCCTAACCACCTCGGAAATCCTATATAAGCATCCCCTGATAGTTCATTTGAGGGGATCCCTCCTTCATTCTCTCCTTCTCTTTCTCTCTCTCTTTTCATTTTTGCTTCTCCCCAGAGCTTCTCTCTTTACGCTCCTCCTCTCCTCCTCTTTCACTCACTAATCTGGCAGGTTCTCCTCTAAGCGCCGCCCAAAGAAGAAAGAGTGAAGTGCCGACTAAGTCAGCCCTCCTCAGTCTGAGGCGCAAAGTGCAGGCACTCTGCGGAGCGCAAGCCTGAAGATCAAACACTCAAAAAAGACGCACGACAAAGTGCACGAACTTCTAAGCGGTGGTCTGTCACCCAAGGAGAGCTCTTTCAACTCCCCAGTATTTGTAACGAGGCGCGGTCTGTCGCCCTCGCATTCTCTTTACAAGAACACTGTAATAGAGGCAAATACTGGATCTTGGCTGACACAGACCCGACCACATGATTTTTTCCTCATTCCGGGATTTTCCACGCTAAAGTTGTGTGTGTACAATCTCTTTGTTTCTACTTTGACTGTGTGTGTACTCGATCGCCCTGAGCTGAGACGGTCCGATCCAGAACCTGTCTACCGAGGGCATTGAGCGAATCGCAACAATAATATAATAATAATTTATGATTATAAATATTATATATATATATATATATATATATATATATATATATATATATATATATATATATATATATATATATACACACCAATCTATGTTCTTCAAATAAGGAACATGATTGAAATTGCTTTTAACATATTCAGATTTAGGCTGCGTTTGAAACGGCTTATCACAGCTTATGTGCTCTCGTGAGATTGGATAAAAATGTCATTGTCTTATAATGTGTGTTTGATATCACAAATATTATAAAAAAAACTAATTTGAGACATAAGATTTTATATGACAATGACATTTTTGTCCAACCTCACCAAAACAAATAAGTCGCGATAAGCCGCCCCAAACATAGCCTTAAAAGAACAGCAAAATTTTCTGTGCGGAATCCCCATGGGAGAATCGTGGGGAGACATTTTTTTAGTTCAAAAGTACAACTGGAAATACATTGTATTGTAAAAATGGATTTTTAGTTCAAAAATGTACTGAATTTTACGGGTGAAAATACAACTGTATTTTCATTGATCGTAAAAATGAACTGAATTTTAGTTTAAAAACTGGACTGAATTTTTTGTTCAAAAAAGAACTTTTTTACAGTCGTATTTTCACCTCAAAATATAGATATATGAATATTTAAAATAAGTATAAAAATAAATATATCAAAATTTTATGACTTTTTTATGAAAAAATAAAAATTATAAGAGAAATTTGTATTTTCAATTATACAAATAAAATGTACCGCACGATTTTCCAATGAGGGGATACGGTACATGAAATTCTCAACACGGCACAATGGGATCTCTAAATAGAGAGATCCCATTGAATATGCTCCAAAGCATCTCGCCAACAGATCCGAATATTAACTGGCGACTGCTTGAAACAGAACGGATTAAACGATCAATTGGGGGAGAAGAAAACATATTCGAGAATGGAGGGCGGAATGGGCTCCTGTGTCTCGTGGATCCGGCGACCGGATAACCGCGTCCTGGTCGTCGTTGCCCAGCCGACGAGCGGCGCCTTCCCGCCCCTTCTCGAGGTTTACTCATTCGATGCCAAGACTACTTCCTTGTCAGCCGCCCCCCTGGTTCATTTCCTCCTTCTCCCTTTCTTCTAATTCTCTCTTGATATCCCAATGGTCTTAATTAGGTCACCGTGCTCCTTTCTCTCTACTTTTATTAGGGCACGTGTTCAATGGTAGAAGAGGATGGCGATCCGGTTGGATTTGCAGTGCACCCGAGTGGAGAGGACATTGTTTGCTTCACGACCAAGGGCTGCAAGTAATAAGTCTAATTTTATTCTGTATTACAAGTAGCTTGAAGCTTGTTTGCTATTTCTCATAGCTGTACTCCTTATGATCTGTGATGATCTAGACTGGGAAATAGAAGATTGTGGATTATTTATGATTTCTTTCCCCAAATTGAATGCCGTGGTAATTGCATAACTTCAAACTGAATTAATGTTAATGAGTCTGCACCATGCAAAAATGCAACCCATATTTGATATTTCTGTCTTCATTAGAAGCAGCGTTCTCTTCATGATCCTTTACGTTGGTGTCTTTTAAGGGCACATTATGAGAATACTTAGGCAGGATGTGTTGGAGTTATCATGGTGATGTAGGGTAGGCTGTGGGGTGAACTCCTAAGACACCTGCTAGTGACGTGGGGGGTGGACTCACCCTAACCAATGACTATATGCGAGATGAAATTAACCAGGCGTTAAATTAATTTAAGCAACAAGTCAAAATATAAAACATTACATTCATTCCGGACAAGAGAAACGATTTCTATTCGGCAATTTAGGCAATAGCGTTCCTTCGCACAGAGGGCTAATTTTAAGCGCGCGGCGAATAAGGCGTCCTGCAAGGCAAGAGTTTCACAGGCAAATACAACGTGCTATAATTCCGTCAATCACAAGATCCACAACGTGCACAACATATATTAAACCATCAACAATAAAATCCACATAAACAAGTACAAAGTGCTGAATTAAAATTCGGGCTGCAGGAAATATACGTAGATCTGAAATTTCGGAGGCTTGGATGGACTTCCGGGTGGTGTTGAGACGAGATCGGGCAAGGGGGAAGGTGGATCCACGTGGGGGAATGAAAGGGCTGCTGTTTGGGGGGTGGAGGAGGGCTGTTTGGGGTTACCGGACTGGTTCCGGCGGGATCCAGCCCGATCTGGACAGATCTGGTCGGATCTGTCCAGATCCGGTGAGGGCTGAATATGTGGCTGGTGGGGGCTGAGTTTGGTGGCTGTGGAGGGGAAGGTAAGGGGCAGCGGTAGGGGGGGTTGGATGGTGGTGTGCTGGGCGGTGGGGAAGGGCTCAGGCAGCCCAAATCTGGGCGGAAAAGGTTCAGGCGGCGGACTGGTGGAGGGCTGCTGGCTGATTCAGGCGGTGGGCTGGCGTGGGATGGTGGGCTGGTTCAGGCGGCTGACTGGTTCAGGCGGAAAACCAGTTGGGGCTGGCGGGTTGGATGGGGAAGAGGAGAAGGGAGGGGGAAAAAAACAAAGGAACTTACCCGAGGCGTCGGCACCAAGGGGCTCCACGGCGTCGGCACCGCGGAAGGATCACCGGAAGGGAGGAAGAAAACCTTTCCCAAACTTCAGCAATCCCCTTTCCTGCAGCCCTAATAGATCTATTTATAAGAAAATAGGATTAGGGCAACCGGAATCGACGGCTATGATTGGCCGGCGGTTCCGACCCCATAACTACATGAAATAAAATCCAAAATACATAATGTTATATATGAAACTGAATCTAAACGACGAGCCGGACGCAACCACGGAGTCGGATCGTCGATCCGGGCACGCTATATATGGAAAGTCCTCAATCAGCCCCGTATGGGCCCAAAATTCGTCCTCCGCTGCTAGTACACATCTCTGCTCCGCATCATTCTCCCCGGCTTGAAAGAATTCATCTCCTGATGAATAGCGATCAGAATTCTTTCGATGTAAGCCAGGTAAGACTCGATGAGGTCCATCAGAGGTCGTCCATGTGTCGTCCCTGGGAAAGTATCCTCGCCAATCAACTCCTCCGGACTGAAAAGCTTCCATCTCCGAAGAATGGAGACGGTCGTACTGAAGTCGAAGTCCCGGGGCGAGTTGATCCAACTCTGCAGCAGCAATCCAGGTGTCGTCAGTGAAGGGTCGCCCAAGCCAACGAACCAAGTAGCGGCACACGAGCCCATCCGTAGAGGGTACGAACTCATGCGCAATGCTCTCAGTAATCTGCTCGACCCTCAGCACTCGGGGAAAGCGATCCGGTGATGGTGGTGGTGCTTCAGGTGAAGCCAATGGTGATGAGCTCCTGGGGAAGTGGGAATCAAGTGGAGGCTGGGTGGCGGGAGAAAGGGGTGGTGGTGTAGGCTCGGGAGGGCCGCCAAGGTGGGGATCGGGGTACCCGTGAGGTGCGAAGTAGGGTGTCAGGTCCTCAACATTGAACACAGGGTGGATACCCATGCTCGCAGGAACGTCCAGCTTGTAAGCATTCAACCCGATCCGTCTCAAAACTGTGTAGGGCCCAATTCGCCTGGCGCTTAGTTTCTTAGCAGGCCCCTGAGGGAGCCGCTCCGCACGGACTCGTACCATCACCTGTTCGCCAACCAGAAAATGCTTTTCCCGTCTATGTCTGTCGGCCTGTTCTTTATAATGCTCGTTGCTTAAATTGATTTTACGCCTGATAGACTCATGCAACCCATGCAAATGACGCGTGAAGGACTCAACAGACTCATGCAAATGATGCAAATGACACATGATCGACACAACATGCTCTCTATGGGAAGATGTAATAATGACCTGAAAATCTATCAAGGGAGGCGGCCAATCAGGAGGCTCTCTCGGCGGAGTGTAGAAAAACTCATCTCGGGAGAGACGTGTGTTCAGGTGACCGCGCGACACAGCTACCCTCAGGTGCGAACCCATGAAGAGCAACATGTCGCGCAGGGGTCGTAACACATCAGGGGGCTCGCCAGGAGCTGTGTAAGAAAAGTCATCACGGATGCGACGTCCACCTGACTGAGAATCGTGTATCTCGGCTAAAAGATGTGACTCTCGAGTGTGGTGCGTGTCCCCGAAAAGAACGAGCTCGTCTGGTGGGTCAGCAGGCGGTGTGTCCCAAAACTCATCACGAGTGAGATGTGTCAAAAAGTAGGTCATCAAAATATGAGTAGGCGCAAGTGTGCTCAAGGTAGGACCTACATACGTATTTCTCCACTCACGACTCATCTTCTGGGGCAAAGCCAGCGATGATAGGGACAGAGACGTCAATAACTCGAAACTCATAGACAAACGTCTCATCTGAATCTCACCTTCACCAGGAAGTGGTGGATCATCAGGAGGCTCAACTGGGGGCTCGTCATGGAACTCATTACTAAGCTCAAGGTCCTCTAGATGAGTACCAACATAAGGGGTAGTGTCCCCCTGAATGGATGACATGCCCACTACGAGATCAACACTAGGTGCTGAGCTCTCAGTCGCGATGTGACTCAGGGCCATGATAATGGGAGAATGACATAGATCTACGCTCAAAAATGGGTCTGTGGGTGTGGTATCAGGACGTAAGTCCAGGGTAAGGATGTTAATCAACCCATGACATGCCAGAGGTGGTGGTGTGGGTGAGGGGCACGACACTATAAGCTCAAGAGGTCGCTCTGGCTCACTCTCAATCGGGGTCACGAGAGACAGGTCAGAAACAAAAGATAGACTACTCACTGGGCTAAGCAACTCGCTGGGGTGAGAGTAATCCCTATCAGGTATCCCTGCTGCCTTGTCTGACAGAACAATGGTAGGCAGAGCGGTGTCCTTGGTGTGGGAGGAGCTCGTACTGTGGAGGCCAAGGCGAGAGTCCCCTCGATCAGCTCTTGCGGATCTCAAAGACTGCTCGTAACGTAGGGCGAGCTGATATGTCGACTCGAGGGACTTCGAGCTATGATAAACTACCTTAGTACGGATGTCAGATCGAAGCCCAGATCGAAATCTGCAAGTGGTCATGGCTGGGTCCTCTCGGATATCACTCCTCACCACTAACTCATCAAAGAGATCCCTGTACTCAGTGACAAACATGAGTCCTTGCTGAAGGGAAAATAATTGGTCGAGCAAGTGACTCCGATACGACGAAGGCAAATACCTCTGACACAATAAACGCCTCATGTCCACCCAGTTGGTGACGCGATGAAGACGGTCTCGCTCACGGGTCCTCTCAACGCTAGACCAATAAGCTCTTGCCTGGTCTAAAAGTCTAAGTTTCGCGAACTTGACGCGATGCTCACCGAACACCTCAAAATGATCAAGATAATGCTCCATGTCCACAAGCCAATAACTGAAGGACTCGGGACTCGATGAGCCATCAAAGGAAGGGGCAGCGGTACAAAAATGACTCTCAAGATCTCTCTCGGAATGACGATCCTTATAATCAACACGGTTCGCTCGCGTGTACGGATAAGCACGACGATAGTCATCATAATGATCGTCCCTAGCATGGTGAGGTCGTGTCGGTGGGTCAACACGATCCCTGAAAGTGGTGTGCGAGGAGCGATAATAATCACCATGATAATGTGAGAGTTTCTCTAAAGGGGTTCTATAAGGTCGGATATAGGTAGATTCGGGATCCCCAAATAGAGGAGACGAACGATGACGGTAACTAGACATAAATGAACCTAAAGACTCTATAAAACCTACCACTACTGAGCATGCAAAACGGCCCAACCTCCCTCTGATACCAACTGATGTAGGGTAGGCTGTGGGGTGAACTCCTAAGACACCTGCTAGTGACGTGGGGGGTGGACTCACCCTAACCAATGACTATATGCGAGATGAAATTAACCAGGCGTTAAATTAATTTAAGCAACAAGTCAAAATATAAAACATTACATTCATTCCGGACAAGAGAAACGATTTCTATTCGGCAATTTAGGCAATAGCGTTCCTTCGCACAGAGGGCTAATTTTAAGCGCGCGGCGAATAAGGCGTCCTGCAAGGCAAGAGTTTCACAGGCAAATACAACGTGCTATAATTCCGTCAATCACAAGATCCACAACGTGCACAACATATATTAAACCATCAACAATAAAATCCACATAAACAAGTACAAAGTGCTGAATTAAAATTCGGGCTGCAGGAAATATACGTAGATCTGAAATTTCGGAGGCTTGGATGGACTTCCGGGTGGTGTTGAGACGAGATCGGGCAAGGGGGAAGGTGGATCCACGTGGGGGAATGAAAGGGCTGCTGTTTGGGGGGTGGAGGAGGGCTGTTTGGGGTTACCGGACTGGTTCCGGCGGGATCCAGCCCGATCTGGACAGATCTGGTCGGATCTGTCCAGATCCGGTGATGGCTGAATATGTGGCTGGTGGGGGCTGAGTTTGGTGGCTGTGGAGGGGAAGGTAAGGGGCAGCGGTAGGGGGGGTTGGATGGTGGTGTGCTGGGCGGTGGGGAAGGGCTCAGGCAGCCCAAATCTGGGCGGAAAAGGTTCAGGCGGCGGACTGGTGGAGGGTTGCTGGCTGATTCAGGCGGTGGGCTGGCGTGGGATGGTGGGCTGGTTCAGGCGGCTGACTGGTTCAGGCGGAAAACCAGTTGGGGCTGGCGGGTTGGATGGGGAAGAGGAGAAGGGAGGGGGAAAAAAACAAAGGAACTTACCCGAGGCGTCGGCACCAAGGGGCTCCACGGCGTCGGCACCGCGGAAGGATCACCGGAAGGGAGGAAGAAAACCTTTCCCAAACTTCAGCAATCCCCTTTCCTGCAGCCCTAATAGATCTATTTATAAGAAAATAGGATTAGGGCAACCGGAATCGACGGCTATGATTGGCCGGCGGTTCCGACCCCATAACTACATGAAATAAAATCCAAAATACATAATGTTATATATGAAACTGAATCTAAACGACGAGCCGGACGCAACCACGGAGTCGGATCGTCGATCCGGGCACGCCATATATGGAAAGTCCTCAATCAGCCCCGTATGGGCCCAAAATTCGTCCTCCGCTGCTAGTACACATCTCTGCTCCGCATCACATGGTGATCTAGAAGTGGTCAAACATGTAATCTCACTGCCAACGCGATATGAGCCTGCAGGGTCGCACATAAGAGCATGTGGAGAAGTTTGAAGATCGACTGTGTTGGTAAGAGTTACCAATCACCACACAGAATGGGGTCGGGCAAACGTTGTCAAAGAAGGTTCTTAGAGTCAAAGGCAAATTCAACGAGAGTCGTCGAGAATCGTCGAGTATGACTCAACGCTCTAACGCCAAGGCAGATTCGTCGAGAATCGTCGAGTATGACTCAACGCTCTCAACGCCAAGGCGGATTCGTCGAGAATCGTCGAGTATGACTCAACGCTCTCAACGCCAAAGCAGAGTCGTCGAGTATGACTCAACGCTCTCAACGCCAAGGCAGATTCATCGAGAATCGTCGAGTATGACTCAACGCTCTCAACGCCGTTTCTGCGGACTGATTCTCGCCGACTGATTCTCGCCGAATCTTGAGGTGATTCTCGCCGATCGATTCTGAAACCCTATTTTGCTGTGGTCTGCGGATAGCGATGCTTTTAGGTCTGTTTATACTTTTTGTATAAATAGGGACTTAGGGTTTTGGGAAAGGCATGCGATTTTCTTGCGGCCGAATAGAACCCGACGGAAAGAGTTCCGTCGTTCTACCGATTCGCCGAATCCCGAACCCCGCCGGACGGAAGTGTTCCGCCGCCGAGTCTGCTCCGCCGACCTCCTCCTCTCCGACGATCGTCGTCGGTTTTGCCTTTCCTGGCGCGGACCTAGCAGTCCGTGGAATCGCAAGGTGCGGTCGATCTCCTTCCCGACACTTCGTGCGACAAAGCTCGGTGTTCTCCCGCTCGTGTGGATTTCTGCAGAGGCGTAGATATTATTCTACGTGGAACTCACCACCGACAAGGGATCATATTTGGAGCATCTTCGTTGAGTTGTGAATCAACCCCGTCAAGATAATTTTTGCCTATTTTTGTTAACTTTTTGATTCAACATTCATGGCCCGGTCCAATCTCTTTTGGGTTGTTCTAGATTTTATTATTTCCGCTGCGTGCACAAGGGTTGTGCCAACCTCATAGAGAAACCCAACAGTGGTATCAGAGCCAGGTTTCGGCCATGTTTGTTGTATTGGAAGTTAGGTTATTCCAGTACGTGTAAACCTAGGGATTTAGAAGTGTTCTAAATGTCTAGATTTAATCTTGGCACCCCGTCGGGAACGTCTGGAATCTTGTGGTAATTTCTAACCGTTAGGAATTACTGTATCCTTAGCAGTAACCATCCCTCGATTTTGTTTTGGATTTTGAATCCAACATAGAGAGATGAGCTTGTCTACTGTTTTAAGTTTAGTTGTCTTTGTCCCTTGTCCAATGCATGTAAACCTGAAGATTTGGAAGTGTCCAGATGTTCAGATTTATCCCTTTTTCTTCTATCAAATGTTGATAGTGTTCTGTTGTGCACATAAGGGATGCATGGGGATTTTAGTGAAGTGTTTTTCTTTGGATGTGCATATTGATCAAATGTTGATCTTGGTTAATTGTTAACCTATTATCAAAAATTCCTTCATCAAATATTAAGTGTTCGGATGCCTTCCGATGGATGACACTCTTCCTGCCTCGATCGATGAAGTGTGGGCTTGCCAAAGCAAGGTGCATTAATCTATCTTGGTAAGGGTGCGAGCGGATAATTGTGATATCCCACTGTCGACATCGGGTCTAACTTAACTAGGTGACCTCAAAGGTTGAGTGCCTAGAGGCATGGGGTTGGCATGCACCATATGATGGATGCGAATAAGGAGTTATTCACCAACCATACAAGAATTGCATGAGGATGCAATTGGCAAGCGTTGTCTACCTAAATAACCATATCGTGAGAGGAAAGCCAAAACTGACTCATTGTGTTGGTGAAATACGGATATTGTCCACTAAGAGAGTAACTCGCATGAACTTTCCGAATTGATAGTGAGGGCTATTATTTCGAATAAAATAGTGGGAGTTTTAGTTGAAGTTCAAATTAAGAAAATAATTGTATTTTGAAATTTTGGTACTGATTTATTCTGCATAAATTCTTGTAGAATTCCATGGCAAGTGGTTCGCACTCCACTTTGTCTCTGAGAGCCATCCTTGAGAAGGATAAGCTCAGTGAGACTAATTACATGGACTGGTACAGGAACCTGAGAATTGTTCTCAGGCAAGAGCGAAAGCTCTATGTCTTGGAAGAAGAATCCCCCGAGGTGCCGATCGGGAATTCTTCCCGTGCTGATAAAGATACTTATAAGAAGTATATTGATGACGCCTTAGACGTCGAATGCCTTATGCTTGCCACCATGAACTCTGAGCTTCAGAAGCAACACGAGAACATGGGGTGCAAGGAGATTGACGAGCATCTCAAGAAAATGTTTCAAGGGCAAGCTCGTCAAGAGAGGTTCGATGTCACAAAAGAGTTATTTCAGTGCAAGATGAGAGCTCGAGACTCAGTAGGGACTCACGTACTCAAGATGATTGGGTATATAGAGAACCTTGAAAGACTGGGTTTTTCTCTGGGTCAAGAGTTGGCCACAGATCTGATCCTGCAATCGTTGCCGGACAGTTACGAGCAGTTTGTCTTGAACTACAACATGAATGAGATAGACAAGACACTGCCCGAGCTCCTAGGCATGTTGAGAACTGCCGAGATCAATATGAAGAAGGCCAAGCCTGCCAGCCCCATACTGATGGTGCATAAGGGCAAGGGCAAGGGCTTCAAGAAGACGAAGGTGGGACCTAAGTCACATCTTGAGCCCAAGTCTTCTGCACTGATGAAGAAGAAGAGCACGGTGAAGGAGGGGAAATGCCACCACTGTGGCAAGGCTGGTCATTGGAGGAGGAATTGTCCTTCGTACATTGAGGGTCTGCAGAAATGAAGGGAGGTATGACTTCCACTTCAAGTATTTACGTTATAGAGATAAACCTTTCTGCTCCTTTATCTTGGGTATTGGATACCGGATGTGGTTCTCATATTTGTACAAATGTGCAGGAACTGGGAAGAAGAAGATTGCTGAGTAACGGGGAGGTGGACCTTCGTGTCGGCAATGGAGCAAAAGTTGCTGCTGTAGCCGTAGAGGTTTACCGTCTTTCTTTGCCCAGTGGGCTTGTAATAGAACTAGATAACTGTTATTTTATTCCGGCCATAACTAGAAATATTATATCCATTTCATGCTTGGACATGGTTGGATTTTCTTTTATGATTAAGAACAACTATTGTTCTATATTTAAGAATGATGTTTGTTATGCTGTAGCCCAATTGTTTAATGGTCTTTATGTTTTGAACTTGGACCATCAGATCTATAATGTAGAAAATAATAAAAGACTAAGAACAAATGACTCAAACCCTACATATCTCTGGCATTGTCGTTTGGGCCATATAAACGAGAAGCGCATATCCAAGCTCCATAAAGATGAACTTTTGGACTCATTTGATTATGAATCATTTGAGCGATGCGAATCTTGTTTGTTAGGCAAGATGACTAAGGCCCCTTTCACTGGTTATACTGAGAGGGCTGAGGATCTCTTGGGTGTTATACATAGTGATGTATGCGGACCCATGAGTTCCATGGCTAGAGGTGGGTATTTCTACTTCGTTACATTTACTGATGATTTCAGTAGATACGGATATGTGTATCTTATGAAGTGCAAATCCGAGACCTTTGAAAAGTTCAAAGAGTTCAAGAATGAAGTAGAAAACCAGTTGGGTAAAAGAGTTAAAGCACTCCGATCTGATCGAGGTGGCGAATACCTGAGTCATGAGTTTCGTGATCATCTGAAAGAGTGTGGTATTGTATCACAGCTCACTCCACCTAGAACACCACAGCATAATAGTGTATCTGAGAGGAGAAATCGTACTTTGTTAGACATGGTACGTTCGATGATGAGTCATGCAGACTTGCCTGTTTCCTTTTGGGGTTTTGCTTTAGAGACTGCTGCAATGACACTGAATCGCGCTCCAACGAAAACGGTTCTGAAGACACCATATGAGATATGGACTGGGAAGCGTCCTAGTATGTCGTTCATTAAAATTTGGGGCTGTGAGGCATACGTGCGACGTCAAATGCCTGACAAGCTGGAACCCAAATCTGATAAATGTTATCTGGTGGGATATCCTAAGGAAACGAAAGGGTATTACTTTTACCTACCGTCTGAGGGCAAAGTGTTTGTCGCAAGGACTGGTGTCTTCTTGGAGAAAGAGTTCTTATCAAGAAAGACTGAAAAGGTAGAACTTGAAGAAGTTCAAGAACCACCAATAGTGAATGAACCAGAATTGGATTCTGAGACAGGACTACAAGATGTTGTAGCTAGAGAACCTGCTCAAGAAACACAGGTCCTACGTAGATCTGGTAGACCGAGGTTTGAGCCTGAGAGATATGAATTTCTCATGTCTCAAATAGATAATGTGTTGCTTATGGATCATGATGATGAACCAACAACCTACAAAGAGGCTATGAATGGACCGGACTCCGACAAATGGCTTGAGGCTATGAAATCCGAAATAGACTCCATGTATGCAAACCAAGTTTGGAACTTGGTGGAACCACCTGAAGGGGTACGACCCATAGGGTGCAAGTGAGTCTTCAAGAAGAAGACCGACATAGATGGGAATGTACAGACATTCAAAGGGCGACTGGTGGCTAAGGGTTTCAAGCAAATTCATGGTATTGACTATGATGAGACCTTTTCCCCTATTGTCATGGTAAAGTCCATAATGATATTGCTTGCTATTGCTGCATATTATGACTACGAGATCTGGCAGATGGATGTCAAAACGGCTTTCCTTAATGGAAACCTCCTTGAGGAAGTGTACATGACACAACCCGAGGGTTTTGTATCCCCAAATGAAGCCACTAAAATATGCAAGCTGAATAAGTCCATGTATGGATTGAAACAGAACTCTCGAAGTTGGAATCTTCGTTTTGATGAGAAAATCAAAGAGTTTGGTTTCATCAAGAATGAAGATGAGTCTTGTGTTTACAAGCGAATCAGTGGGAGCATTATTGTCTTCCTGATATTGTATGTAGATGACATACTTTTGATTGGGAATGACATTCCTACCCTGAAAGTTGTTAAGAACAACCTAGGGAACTGCTTTTCTATGAAGGACTTGGGTGAAACGACTTACATACTCGGTATTAAGATCTATAGAGATAGATCGAAGAAGTTGCTGGGTTTGACCCAGAGTACATACATTGAAAATGTGTTGAAGCGGTTCAACATGCTTGGGTCCAAGAAAGGATTTTTACCTATGTCTCATGGTGTGAATCTCTCTAAGGACCAGTGTCCAAAATCTTGTGAAGATAAGGACCGCATGAAGTTGATTCCATAAGCTTCGGCAGTTGGATCAATCATGTATGCAATGTTATGTACTCGACCCGATGTCTCATATGCTTTGAGCATGATTAGCAGGTATCAGTCAGATCCTGTGAGTGTCACTGGATTGCAGTCAAGAATATCCTGAAGTACTTGAGAAGGACTAAGGATGTGTTCTTGGTGTATGGTGGAGAGGAAGAGCTCGTTGTAAGTGGTTACACGGATGCTAGCTTCCAAACTGATAGAGACGATTCTAAGTCTCAGTCAGAGTTTGTGCTTTGCCTTAATGGAGGAGCTGTGAGCTGGAAGAGTTCCAAGCAAGAGACAGTTGCTGATTCTACAACAGAGGCCGAGTATATCGCTGCAGCTAACGCATCGAAGGAGGCTGTATGGATTAGGAAATTCATCGGCGAGCTTGATGTAGTTCCTAGCATTGTTGGTCCCGTAGTTCTCTACTGTGATAACAATGGTGCAATTGCACAATCTAAGGAACCTAGATCCCATCAGCTCTCCAAGCACATACTTCGGCGGTTCCATCTAATTCGTGAGATTGTCGAACGAGGAGATGTGAACATTTGCAGAGTGCCGACTGAGGAGAATATTGTGGATCCACTGACAAAGTCTCTCGCGCAGAGAAAGCATGATGGTCATACTAGATCAATGGGTATACGATACCTAAGTCATCAACTCTAATGGGAGCCTTGTGGGTTGCATGTAAACATATATTCTGTTGGCTGTTTATTGTTTATTCATATGATGAATTGTGTACCAAATGTTTTTTTTTAAAATTAATGGCAAATTCTTTTATTATGATTTTTCTATGTGATAGTTAAATTGTAATGTAATAAATACCCTTAGAGTGTTCGCTTCCATAGGACATCAAGTACGTGACTTAAATGTGAGAGCCTATGATTTATTTGAAGCTTCATTCTTAAAAGGTCCCTGGTCGTTGTATCGTCATAGAAACTAAGGGTGATGATGATACCTTAACACTAGCACGTGCGTTGACTGATGACCAGTTCTCACAGGTCATGATATTGTGATATCAAGTCATCACGTGAGTACTTGTTAATGAACAAGTTGTACTGGACAGACCCATCCTGAGACTACTTTGTAGATTGTTATCTAATCGTGTCACAAGTAGGTCTCTATTGGCAATGGTGTTGTGGTCCTTTGACCTGACGTCGCAGCATTCATCAAGTGAGGAAGAGCGTGCTTTGATGCCATCTAAAGTCTTCCTTGAGAAAGGTTGATGATAAGGGTGGTTGTTGGGCACGTTACGAATCATTTGGGTGTTTGTGTGAGAGCAGATATGAGATTTGTCCTCCTATATAACAGGAGTTGCATCCATGGGCCCCTTGATGGAACTGGACTGAGAAATGCATGACCATGCTTGGTTGAGTCAGTATGTGATATTGGACTCACCATTCTCTGGAAGTCCGTTCTAGATCAAGAAACTTGGATTGAGCTATTATAGGGGTGACACGGTCCATGCCTCTAGTTCTTTCCGGATGTAAGGGACAAAGGGACAAAGACAACGCTGGAACATTTGTCATGAAGGCTTATGAGTTATGAACTCTTATTGCTTGGGGAGCAATGATGCATTGCTAGATGCTGCTCATTGTTTGTGAGGTTTTTGGTTTGATACTTTCAAGATCAAGTGGGAGACTGTTGGAGTTACCATGGTGATCTAAAAATGGTCAAACATGTAATCTCACTGCCAACGCGATATGAGCCTGCAGGGTCGCACATAAGAGTATGTGGAGAAGTTTGAAGATCGACTGTGTTGGTAAGGGTTACCAATCACCACACAGAATGGGGTCGGGCAAACGTTGCCAAAGAAGGTTCTTAGAGTCCAAGGCAAATTCGACGAGAGTCGTCGAGAATCGTCGAGTATGACTCAACGCTCTCAATGCCAAGGCAGATTCGTCGAGAATCGTCGAGTATGACTCAACGCACTCAACGCCAAGGCGGATTCGTCGAGAATCGTCGAGTATGACTCAACGCTCTCAACGCCAAGACAGAGTCGTCGAGAGTCGTCGAGAGTCGTCGAGTATGACTCAACGCTCTCAACGCCAAGGCAGATTCGTCGAGAATCGTCGAGTATGACTCAACGCTCTCAATGCCGTTTCTGCGGACTGATTCTCGCCGACTGATTCTCGCCGAATCTTGAGGTGATTCTCGCCGATCGATTCTGAAACCCTATTTTGCTGTGGTCTGCGGATAGCGATGCTTTTAGGTCTGTTTATACTTTTTGTATAAATAGGGACTTAGGGTTTTGGGAAAGGCATGCGATTTTCTTGCGGCCGAATAGAACCCGGCGGAAAGAGTTCCGTCGTTCTACCGATTCGCCGAATCCCGAACCCCGCCGGACGGAAGTGTTCCGCCGCCGAGTCTGCTCCGCCGACCTCCTCCTCTCCGACGATCGTCGTCGGTATTGCCTTTCCTGACGCGGACCTAGCAGTCCGTGGAATCGCAAGGTGCGGTCGATCTCCTTCCCGATCCTTCGTGCGACGAAGCTCGGTGTTCTCCCGCTCGTGTGGATTTCTGCAGAGGCGTAGATATTATTCTACGTGGAACTCGCCACCGACAAGGGATCATATTTGGAGCATCTTCGTTGAGTTGTGAATCAACCCTGTCAAGGTAATTTTTGCCTATTTTTGTTAACTTCTTGATTCAACATTCATGGCCCGGTCCAATCTCTTTTGGGTTGTTCTAGATTTTATTATTTCCGCTGCGTGCACAAGGGTTGTGTCAACCTCATAGAGAAACCCAACAGGATGGTTGTTTCCCTATTCTGACTTCTGATGGCTTATTAGGAGAATGCCAACTTTAGTAGAGAAAAAACATGAGTGTGCGGGAGTTTGATTGTCATACTTATGATTTGAAGATTGGTGGCAGGCAATTGTTCTTTGCTTCTTCCACTGATCTTGTTACCTTGCTCATTTAATCAAATGTCATATAAATGAGTGAAGGAAACCAATCACTACAACATTTTGGTGTTGTGTTGAGTCTCTTCTTAATGGCTATGTGACTAGATATTCCATCCTGGTTGAAGTTGTTTACTATTGTATACCCCATTCCAGAGTTATGGCATGGGAGCTTACAATTACAAAATAGGAAATTGTTTAAGTTTAAAATTTCTAGGAGAAAACAGGATTTGTCCTCTCACTCAAATTTTTGCATCATTACCATCTAAGAATTTTTTAGCTATTCCAAGCTTGGTGCCTACGACTTGTGCGCTTCAGCTTGCGGGGGAGTGTTAAGATGTAATGAAAAAAGCCCATTATGAGGAGCCTATGTATAAGCCCACGCATATTCTATTTAGTCCCACATTGTAGATGTAGAAGACTCTCCCTCTCTTTCTCGCCATATAAGTGTATATATTCCTGTGTTTAAAGAGATAATAAAATTCTGGATTATTTTCTCTCTCTTGCGTCTTTCTCTATATCACTAAATATAGCACCAAGTACATAATAATAGAAAAAAATAAGCACCAAACTTTAACTTACACGCGCACACGGAGGAAATTTAAGGAGATGATGAAGGTCTGAGGGTTGCAGGCTTCAACCAAGGTAGAGGACTGCTTCAGTGGGTGGCTGGAAGGCTGATGATGGATGATTGTAGGGCTGAATGGGCAGAAACAGGTATTGGAATGCTGTAGATGACTGATTAAAGAGTTAAACGGGGAAAACATGTGCTGTATTTTGTCTTTAGTGGGCTGGATGATGGTGGGGGGGGGGGGGGGGGGGTGAGGGAGATTGGAGGAAGTTGGGGAAAATGTGTTTAATGGTTGCTGGAGAAATTGGAGATGGTTTGAGATTGGATTAGGGGATTTCCAATCCCTGGAAGGAGGATCCTGGGGCTTTCTATGCCGATTCCTGGACAGAATCCCGTTCTGTTCTTTGGATGGGGAGGCAGAAGTATCCTGGGTAGTGGGTAGCCAGAGGGTGGGTCATGTGGGGAGTATAAGTGGGAAAGGGGTGGAAGCTGTAGATGTCTTAGAGAAAGGCACACAAATATGGGAGGGGGCAGAGGCTGGAGATTGCGATTGGGTTCTGGGTCTGGGATAAAACGAAGGAAGTGGGCGGTTGTTCGAAAACTGAGAAGAGAGGGGATGAGGCTTATGGTTTAATGGTTGGGGAAAATGTGTTTAATGGTTGCTGGAGAAATTGGAGATGGTTTGAGATTGGATTAGGGGATTTCCAATCCCTGGAAGGAGGATCCTGGGGCTTTCTATGCCGATTCCTGGACAGAATCCCGTTCTGTTCTTTGGATGGGGAGGCAGAAGTATCCTGGGTAGTGGGTAGCCAGAGGGTGGGTCATGTGGGGAGTATAAGTGGGAAAGGGGTGGAAGCTGTAGATGTCTTAGAGAAAGGCACACAAATATGGGAGGGGGCAGAGGCCGGAGATTGCGATTGGGTTCTGGGTCTGGGATAAAACGAAGGAAGTGGGCGGTTGTTCGAAAACTGAGAAGAGAGGGGATGAGGCTTATGGTTTAATGGTTGGGGAAAATGTGTTTAATGGTTGCTGGAGAAATTGGAGATGGTTTGAGATTGGATTAGGGGATTTCCAATCCCTGGAAGGAGGATCCTGGGGCTTTCTATGCCGATTCCTGGACAGAATCCCGTTCTGTTCTTTGGATGGGGAGGCAGAAGTATCCTGGGTAGTGGGTAGCCAGAGGGTGGGTCATGTGGGGAGTATAAGTGGGAAAGGGGTGGGAGCTGTAGATGTCTTAGAGAAAGGCACACAAATATGGGAGGGGGCAGAGGCTGGAGATTGCGATTGGGTTCTGGGTCTGGGATAAACGAAGGAAGTGGGCGGTTGTTCGAAAACTGAGAAGAGAGGGGATGAGACTTATGGTACTTGTGCGTTAGTGGGTAGGAAGAGTTGTCGTCACCTTGGAGTCGCATCAAGGAAACTCAGTGCCGCACCGAGGGGCTGGAGTCCACCAACATAACCGAAGGAATGCTTCTGCAAAGAAAACCATTGATCCTTTGCGTTGCTGTCCTACGCCTCCTATAAATACTAAGAATAAACTAGGGCACCCAGATCAGATTGTTCATAACATCAAATAGATTTGGTGTTAAGTTATTAAGACGTGCGCCTAGGCGCGCTTGAGGTGCCAGGCGCAATCGGGCCTCGCATCTGATGGCAGAGGTGGGCGAGGTGGGCGAGGTGGCCTAAGCGAGCCTAGGCGCACGCCTTACTCAACTGCCAGGTGCACCTGGCTATATTTATGGGCCTTTCATTAAATTGACTGCCCGGTTCACTGAAAATTAGTGAACTGGGCGCCAAGTTCACCGTTTTTCATTGCACTGGGCGTTAAGTTCACTGTTTTTCAGTGAATTGGGTGCCCGGTTCACTGTTTTTCAGTGAACTGGGCGCCCGGTTCACTATTTTTAGTGAATTGGGTGCAACAGTGAACTAGAAAATAATTTCACTGATTTTCACTGAACTAGGTGCACAATTCACTGATATTCAGTGAATTGGCTACCTAGTTCACTGAAAATCAGTGAAATTGTGCCTAGTTCACTGAAATTTTATTTGAAATTTTATTTTCTTAATGCTAGTTATTTTTGAGGTTGTGCTATATGCAAATCTAGTGCGTTTATATGGCGGTAGTTTTATTTTATCTGTTTTTTTGTATTTAATAAATTATATTTTATCTTTTTTTTTCATGTTGGCGCCTCATGTACCTCAGGTGTGCGCCTGCAGGTTCCAGGACCCCTTTACGCCTCGGTGCGCCTTGCGCATTTTTTAACTTAGATTGAGTGTCAAATACAACTTAATGTGGGTGGCCACCCACACTGGGTCCTATGTGGATCCGCTCCTACTTATGACCATTCCCCCATCCCACTGCTGAGCCTCATCCCACTGCCCAGTTACCCGTGGATTCACTTACACCTACTTTGGCACCCGAGAGTACAACAAATATGGTGGGGGCACAGTGTCGCTTCGACACCCGACTTAAACATTGTTTGTTACCTGGTCCACTGAATTGGGTGGTTGACTAATTATGATACATGGATGTCATCATAGGAGCTTGATTCTTTTGCACATGGTCTTTGTAAGGAGTATAATCATCTGCATTCTTCGAAGATGAATGCTTTCAAGGCGCTAGGCGCACCAGGCACACAACCCCCGTCTCTGCAAGTCAGAGGAGGGTGAGGTGCCTCAGGAGCACCTGAGGCGCACCTGGACGCACTTGGTTATCCAATTCACTGATTTTCAGTGAACCAGACACCAAATTCACTGTTTTCAATGAAATGGGCACCCAATTCGTTGTTTTTCAGTAAACTAGGTACCAAATTCACTGATTTTCAGTGAACTGATCACCAATTCACTGATTTTCAGTGAACTAAACACCAATTTCACGGATTTCCAGTGAACTGGACATCAAATTCACTGATTTTCAGTGAAATTGAGTACGGAATTACGAGCAAAATTATAAATGAATCATTACAACCTTACAAATATACATTTATTCATAAAAAATGTTTTTTTTTTCATTTTTGCGCCTCACGTGCCCCAGGCGCGCGCCTGCTTCTTGCATCTAGGCTCCAGGACCCCTTTACGCCTCGGTAAGCCTTGCGCCTTTAATAACTTATACCATTGTCCACGGGAGGGCCAACCCATATCAGAGTCTGTTCGGGTTTAAACACGTCGTAGGAGGGGTCGGGATTGTCGTATGAATGATTTGATCTGTCATCTCGTTCAGAGCGCCGACGGGATAATATCCATGTATTTTCGTATTTCTATACGCATTATTTGTGTTGTTTGTATGTTGTAATTTCAACCAATCATAGATGTGCGTTGTGTGTGAGAGCATATAATTACTTATAGTAAAGTTCATTTTGGGTTATTGCAGAATTTGGAGAGATTTCAAAATTTGTGATCACTTCATAGTGTCGAATTCATGCAATGCTAGGTGCAAATCCAAGTTTTTTTTCCCACTTGACTAGGCCCCTCCTCCCCCTTCATCCCAACCGCTCATTTACCATTATCCCCACATAATCCCAGGATTTCCCCGGTAACTGTCCATAAACCGCAGGCAAGTGTTGGAATACTGCTTCAAACCTCCTGGAACCACCGGGTAATTGTAATTTCACGCCAATTTTGGACTGCCGACCTCTTTCTGGACGGAAACGATGCTACTACTGTTGATTGTGAGGCTTGCTAAGGATTGTCGACTTCTTGCTTTGCGAGTACGAAGAGCCATATGCTGTATTCTCGTCTCACCGGTGCGCAAACGTGGAGATTCTCCTTCTAGACACTACTTTTGTCCATTCGAGAGCCTCCCTCTCCCACTGCGACTCGCGTCAACTCATCATGAGGAGGATTTGACTGTTTCCCAGAAGTTCTAGCCGTTTACCATTATCTTCAGTCGTCCAGACAGCCACCAAAATTCCCCTCTTGCATTTCTAGGCTTACAAAATTCAATTCCAGCCATTGGAAGCAGCTGATTTGGGTGGCCTGGAACTACCAGCCCCTGTGCGTCCTAGTCGAGTAAGCCCTGCAGCATTTTTTTGACCTCCCTGCCCTGTCCAGAGCCGGACAAGCTGTTTCTTAACGGTGTTTTTCCTTTGTAGCCGTCCAGCACCTGTCCTTCACCTCATCCCTGCAGCAGGAAATAGTGATGGAACCTGAAATCTTTGCAGAAATCGCACAAAGTTTGTTGTCTGAGTCCAAAATCAGCAACATAACTGCCTCACATTTGTTGTCCAAGCGTAAAACTGCTGCAAATCCTCATTGTTTGATCTTAATTTTCTAATATTGAATATTTTGTGGAAAAACATACAAACTGGGATTATAATTTTGTAGGCATTTGCTTGATTCATTTGCTTTACTTGAAAGACGTATTCACCGAATATTTAATTATCTCACTCTTAATTTGATTATAACTTGATCTTATTTGTCTTAATTAATGCCTAATTTTGATTATACTTGTTTGATGATTACCTTTATAAATTTTGAATTTTCGCAAGAGAATGTTAGACTATTGCATGTGCGCCACATTCATTCAGATTTTCCCCTACACCATTACACTTGCATCATACATTAGAGTTCTCTTAGTGCATTTTCACACCATAGCCTTCACTTTACCTTGCGCCAGATAGCCTATGAGGAAATTACTTCTTGGTAGTGCGAATAAGTCTGCCTCTAGCCTAATAGCACTGACTGAGGGAGATACTATAGCGTCTATGGAGGAAGGTTGAGTGAACTATGCGGATAAAGCCATTGAATTAGACCTAGTGCAATATGTATTAACTACACCATCTTGGCGAGGAGGGAGATTTAGGTGAGAAACTAGTCTACGAGTATAGGATTCTTGAAGTCTCAGTCTCTTCATGCCATCTCTATGGCCAATTCATTAGTGAGAGTGTAGCGGTGACTAGATGGTGGCTCCTATTCATACAACAACAAAACTCAAGCCTTTATCCCACTATAGCGATTCTGCTATATGGATCCTTTGTGGCTCCTATTCATTCACTTGAGGAAATTGTTGATGTCGTAGAAGCATATTCAATTATTTATTGCACTCTTGAAGAATTCTTTGGTGCCCTCGTTAAAAGTCCCGATGAGCTTTTAGAGACATTTGGCATGCCATAGTGTTTAATTTTAGTGTCGATTTACCAAGCAGTCATTCAAATGTTTATCACACACATTATGAAATTTATTATACCTCCTGCGGTGAGTTTTCTGATGACACCCTTTTTGGAGACGTCCAACATTTTGCAGAGTTGCAACCAAGTCCGTCTATCCTATCACTCATCATTGTCATCACTTGCATGATCTACATGACATGTTCAGACGTAAGCTTATATTAACAATAAACAACAAAACACTCTAAGTCTTTATCCCACTATAGTGGGGTCGGCTATATGAATCCTTTGTTGCCATTGTGCCCTATCTTGTGTCATAATCTCACTAATGCCTAAGTACGTCATGTCTTTCTTTATAGTTTCATTCCAAGTTTTTATTGGTCTACCTCTCCCTCGTTTAACATGCCGAGTGACTAGACTCTCACTACGACTAACAGGTGTCTCTAATGGTCTTCTTTGTACGTGTCCAAACCATCTTAGTCGAGCTTCTCGCATCTTATCTGCAATTGGTGCTACTCCTGTCTTATCCCTGATACATTCATTGTTAATTTTATCCAGTCTTGTGTGTCCACACATCTACCTAAGCATTCTCATCTTCGCAACTCCCATTTTTTGCTCATGTACACAATTCACTGCCCAACACTCAAAGGCATAGAGCATCGCTGGTCTAATCAAAGTACAGTAAAACTTGCCCCACAAGTTTTAATGGTACTTTACGCTCACACAAGATCCTTGACACGCCTCTCCACTTCAACCAACCTGCTTGGATTCTATGTGTCACATCTTTATCAATACCTCTGTCGTTTTGAACTATTGATCAATGATATTTAAAACATTCACTATGAGAAATATCTTGATCACCCAATTTAATAACGAAGCCATCCGTCCTTCTTGCACTGTTAAATTTAAGCTCCATATACTCCGTCTTTGTCTTGTTTAACCTAAAACCCTTCTTTTCTAAAGTGTCTCGCCAAGATTCAAGCTTTGCGTTTACACCCTCGGGCGTCTCATCGATCAAAATGATATCATCAGCAAATAATAAACACCAAGGTATTGCTTGTTGGATATGCCCAGTGAGCTCATCTAAGATAAGGGTAAAGAGATAAAGCCTTAAAGCCGAACCTTGATGTAAGCCAACATTGATAGGGAATTCCTGTAATAATCCTCCAGATGTCCTCATCCTTGTCACTGAATTTTTATACATATCTTTGATTATGTCAATGTATAATACATTTACACATTTCTTTTCTAAGACTCTCCATAAGATCTCTCTTGGAACTCTATCATAATTCTTCTCAAGATCGATAAACAACATATGCAAATTTTGTTTTCTTTCTTGGTAGTTGTCAATGAGTCTCCTGAAGAGATGTATACCTTCCATGGTCGACCGCCCTGACATAAATCTAAATTGATTCTCTAAGGTGTTGTTCTCCCATCTTATTCTTCTTTCTATTACTCGTTCTCATAATTTCATGGTATGACTCATCAATTTAATTCATCTGTAATTAACATAATTTTGTATATCTCCTTTGTTCTTATACAAAGGTTCAAAAATACTTTCTCTCCATTGGCCTGACATACTCTTTGACTTCAGTATCTTATTGAAAAAATATATAAGACACAAAATTCCTTCATTCCCTAGACATTTCCATACTTTGATGGGTATATCGTCTGGCCCAACCGCCTTTCCATTTTTCATCTTATTTAGAGCATCATTTATCTCTGATAATTGTATTTTACGATAAAACGTTATGTTCTTATACTCATTCGATTTATTTAAATTTTTCAAGTTCGATTCATTGTCTTTTGTTTCATTATATATTTGATAAATGTATCTTTTCCATCGCTCTTTAATATCCACATTATCCGTTAAAACTGTATCTGTTTCATTTTTTATGCATTTTACTTGACTTAAATCTCTTGTCTTTCTTTCTCTAGCTCGAGAAATTTTATATATGTCACGCTCTCCATCTTTGGTATCTAGTCGCTTATAAAATTCTTCATAAGCTTGATTTTTTGTTTTACTTACTGCATATTTAGTTTCTTTTTTGGCGACTTTATACCTGACTAAGTTTTCATCATTGCTACAAGCGTAAAGTGATTTATAACTGATCCTCTTTGCTCTCACTTTATCTTGCACTTCCTCTTTTCACCGTTAAGATTTTTTATTTGGGGACACACTACCTTTTAATACTCCAAGTACGTTCTTTCCAGTTATCCTTAAATATGAAGACATAACTTTCATGAGACACTAGGATCAGCATAAGGGTTATCAACTAGTTGTTTCATAACTGCTGTCTTGAAAACAACCTGCTTTTCCATTTTCATGTTTCACCACCGAATTTTTGGCAATATTTTTGTTCTTATCTTAAATTTATTATATTTAATTTGTACGTCTAACACTATTAACATATGTTGTGTTGTCAAACTTTCTCCTGCTATGACTTTGCAATCATTACAAATCATTTTATACATTTTAAGAGTAATAAAATAATCAATTTGTGACTTATTTGGTCTACTTTTAAACGTAATTAAATGTTCTACATCACAAAATCTTACACATTGGAGAGGACACTCATGTTGGGTTTTATATACATGAGTAGAACAACACATCAATGTGCGCAACAGAATAAATTTACAAGAACAACCCAAAAGTGTAATGGATCTCGCGATCTCGATGAATCAAGAAATCAGAGTAAACAACAAGTGCAAAGTACTTGAATGGGATTGAATCTTCACTCAACCAAGATACTCCAAATGTACAACCCCGTATTCGTTGAGTGGACCCCTTTGACAAGTTCAAGGCATTTCAAGAGGATCTTCAGGCTCGAGATAGACAGAATGACGAGTGGGGTAGGTTGGCCTGCACTTGCCCCGCGCCCTAAGGAGCTTTCTCCCAGTCCAAAAGGGGCAGTTAGGTCCTCAGGCGAGTGCGATCTTCATCACGCATTCGCCCAAGGTCAACGCCTTGTTGCGCAAAGGAAAATGTTCTCGCCAGGATGGGTGAGTGATGGGTAAGGCCCGCACTCGCCTGGGGGGCGAATGTGTGGCTTCTTCCGCTTTCGCTGCTTCAGGCGAGTTGTGCTTCTATAAGCCACTCGCTCAGTGGGATCCAGTGGTAAAATGACCTGGATACTCTCGAAGGTCTGCAAATAGCCTTTCAGGACAACGAAGTTACGTTGTTGGCAGACCAATTGGGCTGCGTTTAGCCTTTCAGGACAGAGGAGTTACGCTGTTGGCAAACCCAATTGGGCTGCGTTTAGCCTTTCAGGATAACAAAGTTACGCTATTGGCAGACTAGGTTCGAAACTCTATAAATAGAACCGAGGGGGCACCTTTGGAGAGACAGACTCTCATGTTTTTTCTTTCTCAGGCTTTCCTTAGAGAACCATGAGTGTTCTCCAAGGTTCCCCAGCTCAGCATTGATTTGGGAGGGGAAGCGCTCTTTGATCTTCCGGGTGCGAGGTAGGTCCTCCTCACTGAGATCTCGGTTCTGTCCCAGGGTTCCTGAATCTTTGGTCGGATGTGCTAGCCCGAGGGAAGTAAGTGTGAGGCCACACTCCTTTGGGGACCCCGAACTCCACATAGACCGATTTTCGGTTTCAACACTTTGGTGCGGTGAGCGTGGAGAGTGGCAGGTACAGAAGATCCTCAGCTAGCTCCATGACTGGAGGTGAAGGACAAGGGTTTGGCCGGGAGCATTCACCACCCCCACCGACTTTAGCTACAGTGGACATGTTCGAAGATTTCAGGAAGGAGGTCATGAAGACCTTGCACCACTGGCTCAGCGCCACTCGCGGCGAGTGCTCAACGCCGGCTGTCCCGGTGGTCGCGCAGCCTGCATTGGGCTAGAACGCCCCAGTCAGACGGACCGAGAACGAAAAAGAAGGCGGGGGCAGCGAACAGGATCCCGCCGGGCGAGAGCTTTTCCCCGACTCGCCGAGTGCTGGCCGGGTCAGCGAGGTGTCCTTGCGAGAGCCACCCACTCGCGCCGTACGAGGAAGTACTTTTAGCGAGTTGGTCGTGTCAGCCCCGGTTCCAGAGGGGTTCAGGGAGCCGGAGATGTCCTACTACACCGACAAAGACGACCCAGTTCAACACGTCCAATGGTTTGAGGACGCTATTTCCATCAGACAAATGACTGACGCCTTCAAGTGCCGGTTCTTCGCCATCTCCTTCAAGGACAAGGCAAGGGACTGGTTCCCCCAGCTTCCCACCAGCTCAATTTACTGCTACGCAGATCTACGCCGGGCTTTCCTGTTAAGATTCTCAACTTCGAAGAAGAGGAAGAAGGGCGCAAAGTTCCTCTTCGCCATCAAGCAAGGGCCAGAAGAGACCCTAGCAAGCTATGCAGACAGGTTACAGGAGGAGGTCCTTGTAGTGGAAGAGGTGCCATGGTTTACCCTGATGATAGTCTTTACCTTGGGGCTCTAAGAAGGGTTCTTTAGGGTGGCATTAAAGAGGAGGTCACCGCTATCCTTCGAGGAGGTGATGGAGAGAGCAGCACCGGAGATCGAGGGTGAGGCAACAAACCCAAATTTTGCCAGGAAGCTGGCCAGGTTGGGAGGAAGTGAGGAGAGGGACAGGGAGCAAGCAGGCGTCAGGAGGAGAGGAGAAGAGATGAACCCAGGGGGCAAGGTTTCCCAAGGCAGCAACAGGGGTGGGGATATCAAGAACCCACCAACCAGTTGGGCTGGAGGTAGCAGGAAGGACCTGTTTAGGGTCAAGGAAGAAGATTTCAATGAGGAGGAAACTACCAAGGGGGGCAGGGGTAGTTTAACCCCCCCGGATGGAGACAGGGCCCAATGCCACTTCTCCCCCCCACAACATCAAGCCATGACAATAACGCGAGGAAAGAATGAGAGGAGGAACGACCAAGGAGGGCGGAGAGGAGTGGAGGTGGAGTTGCCATACTGCGACTTCCATCAAGTGGAAGGTCACACGACGACCACCTGCTCAGAGTTTTTGGAGCTGAGAAGAATGAGGGGACATGGACAACCGCCGACAGTGCGGATCGAGGAAGTGGTCGCGGGGGCCGATGAAGACAGATGTGAAGAACAGGCCGATATAGGAGGCTCTGAAAGGATTAGAGTAATCCACGGGGGGGGGGGGGGATCGAGGCCACCCGTAGGGTGAGCCTCCAAACCATGTTCCGACGGAGTGTCGCTTCAACGTCCCAGACCCCACCTCCCGTGGAGAGGATTACCTTAAATTCGAGTGACATGCCAGATCACGAGGATCCGTTCTGCGACGCGCTAGTGGTGCATGCAGCGGCCGAGAACTTCACCGTCTCACGGATCTTTGTAGATAATGGGAGCTCAGTCAACGTCGTCTTCAAGAAGACGTTTGACGGGATGAAGGTGGAGGCAAAGAGGGTTCTAGCCTCGGATGGACTGCTCTTCGGGTTCTCAGGAGAGAGGAAGGAAGTGGAAGGAGGAGTGGGGCTCAATGTGACTCTGGGCGGTCAATCCCGCAATTGCCGGTTTGTAATCGTGGACGCCCCCAACAGCTACAATGCGATATTTGACCGACCTCTCATTAGCGCTTTCCGTTGTGTCCCTTCATCCTTCCATCAGTGCCTCTAGTTCAACAATGGAGGGGTGCAGGTCCGGGTCTGAGGAGATTCTAAGGTAGCAAGGCAGTGCCACATCACCGCAGTCAACACCATCTCGTGGATGAGAGAGGCCGAGGAGACGGAGAAGGTGATGGAGGAGGCGGCGGCAGAGTTGCGGGGAACCCTCGCTCAGGAGGGGGTGGAGTAGAGGAGATGATGGTGGTAGAGGAAGCGGCGGAAGAGGAGGCCCTTGCACAAGGGAGAGAGGGCAGCTGAAGATTGGGAGGAGCAGTCTCGGCTGGAGCCTGAAGAAGCAGTTGTGGAGTTGGAGGTTCTCACCCGAGCAGGTAAGGCAAAGAAGGTGCAGGTCAGCGGAGACTTTGGCCCGGAGGACCAGGAGAGGATGCTGACATGCATTCAGAAGAACGTGGATGTCTTCGCTTGGAGCGCGGTGGATATGCCCAACATTGATGCCGACATGGCTTGCCACCGGCTGAATCTTGACCCGAAGGTCCGCCCTATCCGCCAAAAGAAATGGAATGTGGCCGACAAGCTCGAAGGGCCTATCAAGGAGGAGGTGGAGAAACTTCTTCAGGCCGGTTTTGTGTCTGAGATCCAGTTTCCGGGCTGAGTCTCAAATGTTGTAATGGTGAAGAATGGAGATGGGAAATGGAGAATGTGTGTAGACTTTTCTTTGTTGAATAAAGCATTCCCCAAGGATTGTTACCCCTTGTCTCGAATCGACGCGCTGATCGACTCAGCTGTCGGTTTTCCTGTAATGAGTTTTCTGGATGCTTTTTCAGATTATCACCAGATCAGGATGCATCCTCCCGATGTAAAGGATGTGTCCTTCATCACAAGCAGCGGATGCTATTGTTATAATATGATGTCTTTTGGGCTGAGGAATGCAGGGGCAACCTATCAGAGGATGATGGATTGGGTTTTCCGGGAATAGAAGGGAAGAAACCTAGAGGTATATGTGGATGACCTACTGGTGAAGAGTAAGGATGTGAACCTTCAAGACTTAGAGGAAAATTTTTCCACCTTGCGAGCATTTAAAAAGAGGTTGAACCCCCAGAAGTGCGTCTTCGGAGCAAGCCGAGGGAAGTTTCTTGGACACCTCCTGACTTCAGCCGGGGTGGAGCCCAACCCGGATAAGGTGAAAGCAATAGTGGAGCTGGAATCGCCAAAGAATGCCAAAGAGTTTAGCGTCTGACCGGGAAGCTTGCGGGGCTGAGCAAGTTTCTTTCCCGGGCAGGGGAGAAGTGCTCGCATTTCTTTAGGATATTGCGGGGGAATCAAAAGTTCGAATGGACTAAGGAGTGTGAGAAGGCTTTTTAATCTCTGAAGGATCAGCTCATTAAAGCTCCTCTACTCCAAGGATCCAAAGAAGGTGAAGATTTGACTCTGTACCTCGGAGTGGGGGCGGAGGCTGTAAGCTCCGTGTTGGTCCGAGAGGAGGGGAAGAGGAAGCTTCCAATTTACTATGTGAGCCGGATCTTGAAGAAGGCGGAGCTCAGGTATCCGATCCTGGAGAAGCTAGCATTTGCTTTGGTCCTCTTGGCTCGGAAGCTTCGACCTTACTTTCAAGCTCACTCGATCCGGGTGGTGACCGATCATCCGTTACGTGACATCTTCGAAGGAGTGGAACTTTCGGGAAGGTTGACAAAGTGGTCAGTGGAGCTGAGCAAGTTCGATATTTCCTTCATCCTGCGTATGTCGGTTAAAGCTCAAGCGGTCGCAGACTTCTTTGCAGATTGTGTAGTGGAATCAGGAGAGGAAGGGCCAAATCACCTAATTGCTTGGAAGCTGTTGGTGGACGGGGCCTCGGGAGACACTCTTTGGGAGAGGGGGTGGTCTTGGAAAGCCCCCAGGGGACGAAGATTGAGCAGGCCGTAGTAATACACTTCCCTATAACCAACAACCAGGCAGAGTATGAGGCAGTTGTTGCGGGGTTACGACTTGCTAAGGAATTGGGGGTGCAGGACGTGGAGGTGTTGATAGAATCGATAGTGGTGACCTCGCAAATCAAGGGGGAGTTCGAGGCCACGGAACCGACCCTGCAGCGATACTTGCTCAAGATAAGGGGTCTAGTTGGGGGATTCCGAACCTTCTCCATTCGGCATGTACCGTGCGAAGAAAGTGTTGCAGCTGATCGTCTGGCCAAGCTCGGTCCAAGCGCAGGAAGGACCATGACGGACTTGTTCCGACCATCCATAGAAGAGGAGCTAATGGAGATAGATCAACGTCCCTCATGGAAGGACCCACTTATCACGTTTTTAACCACCGACGAGTTCCCGGGGGAGGCCGCAGACAAGAAGCGCTTCAGGCATAAGTCGACATACTATCTGTTGCGCTAGGGAGAGCTGTTTCGGAAGACTCTCTCGGGGTTTCTTGCCAGATGCGTGTCAGAGGACGAGGTTTCGAAGATCTTAGAGGAGGTTCATTCAGGAGAGTGTGGAAGCCACTCGGGGAGCAGGACCCTAGAAGGCAAGATAGTTCAGCAAGGATACTTTTGGCCGACCTTAGGCAAGGATGCGGAGGAGTTCGTGAAGAAATGTCTCAAATGTCAGCTGCTCGCACCACTCTAGCTCCTGCCCGCCCAGAGACTCAGGAGTATCACGGCACCGTGACCATTCGCCATTTGGGAAATGGACTTGGTGGGGCCTTTTCCTTAGGCCAGCGGTTAAAGGAGATTTCTTCTGGTCATTTATTTCTCAAAGTGGTTGGAAGTTAAGGCCCTGACCAAGGTGACCTCTTAGGTGGTTCGTAACTTTGTATGAGGAGAGATCATCTGCCAGCATGGGTTGCCTCAAGCTATAGTCACCGACAACAGGCCGCAATTCGCTAGTGAGGAGTTCATCAGTATTTGTGGCCAGCTCGGGATTGATCTCAGGTTCGCATCGGTCCATCACCTCCGGAGTAACGGGCGGGTGGAGGCGGCAAATAAGATCATCGTAAACCTGTTGAAAAAGAAGGTAGAAAATCTAAAGGGAAGCTGGGTGGGATAGCTCCCGTCGGTTCTTTGGGCCATGAGAACCACGCCCAACACCGACACAGGGGAAACTCCGTTCAGACTTTCACATGGCTGCGAAGCCGTGCTTCTCGTAGAGTTCGAGGTCAGGTCACCAGGGGTGGTCATCGCAGGAGAAGGGGAGGAAGACTGGAGAGTCAAGAATGAAGGCAAGATGCGGCTCTCATTGAACCTGGTAGAAGAGCTTCGCGACCTAGCCGTCATCAGACAAGAGGAGGTTAAACGTCGAATAACCAGGTATTTTGACAAACATTTGCGCATCAAGCAATTTGTAAAGGGAGATCTAGTCTTGAAAAAAGTAGATGTGGCCGGGAGGTCGGCGACAGTAGGAAAGTTCAATCCCAACTGGGAGGGTCCTTATATTGTTGAGGAAGTCCTCAGGTCAGGAGGTTATCTCCTCCAAAATGTAGATGGGGTAACCATCAGTCACACACGGAGTGGTGATGACTTGAAACGCTTCTATTCTTAAGAGTGAATAAAAAACATGTTTACTTTTCTAACTCTTCTCCTTCTCAGTATATTCCCCTTGTGGCCCGAGAAACAAGTTTAAACTAAGTCCCGAGCAGCTCTCGCTGTCAGGCTCACACATAGCTGACAGGCCTGAAGGGCCCTCGGTGGACGTTGTAAAATATCTTGAAACTAAGTCCCGAGAAGCTCCCGTTGTCAGGTTCTCACCTAGCTGGAAGGTCTGAAACGCTTGAGTGGTGATGACTTGAAACACTTCTATCCTTAAGAGTGAATAAAAAACATGTTTACTTTTCTAACTCTTCTCCTTCTCAGCATATTCCCCTTGTGGCTCGAGAAACAAGTTTAAACTAAGTCCCGAGTAGCTCTCGCTGTCAGGCTCACACATAGCTGGCAGGTCTGAAGGGCCCTCGGTGGACGCTGTAAAATATCTTGAAACTAAGTCACGAGCAGCTCCCGCTGTCAGGTTCTCACCTAGCTGGCAGATCTGAAGGGCCCCCGGTGGACGTTGTGAAATATCTTGAAACTAAGTCCCGAGCAGCTCCCCGCTGTCAGACTCTCACCTAGCTGGCAGGTCTGAAGGGCCCTCGGTGGACGTTGTGAAATATCTTGAAACTAAGTCCCGAGCAGCTCCCGTTGTCAGACTCTCACCTAGCTGGCAGGTCTTAAGGGCCCTCGGTGGACGTTGTGAAATATCTTGAAATTAAGTCCCGAGCAGCTCCCGCTGCCAGACTCTCAACTAGCTGGCAAGTCTGAAGGGCCCTCGGTGGACGTTGTGCAATATCTTGAAATTAAGTCCCGAGCAGCTCCCGCTGTCAGGCTCTCACCTAGCTGGCAGGTCTGAAGGGTCCTCAGTGGACATTGTGAAATATCTTGAAATTAAGTCCCGAGCAGCTCTCGCTGTCAGGCTCTCACCTAGCTGGCAGGTCTGAAGGATCCTCAGTGGACGTTGTGAAATATCTTGAAATTAAGTCCCGAGCAGATCCCGCTGTCAGACTCTCACCTAGCTGGCAGGTCTGAAGGGCCCTCGGTGGACGTTGTGCAATATCTTGGAATTAAGTCCCGAGTAGCTCCCGCTGGCTGATAGGGCTAAAGGCCACTCAAGGACAGACCAAGAGGGTAACCCTAAGGGAAACCCGCCTTCAAGGTTCTCTCCAATCAACGAGGTTGGGAGTTGGAAGAATCTTTAGAGAACTACAAAGTTCTGAGGAGATCTCGCCGATAAGGGTCTCGCCAGTTGATGGGGCGGCCATTCGAAGGTATGCTAGGGCAAGAGCTAAGGCCGGGGCATGAACAAAGCAGGTTAAAGGGTACAGGCAAATGCGAATGCTCAGGGCTAGATCGCGCTAGTCGAGCACTATTGTCGCGCGAGAGCCAATGGGGTAAGAGCGATGCGAGACCTAAATCTAAGCGTCAGGTTCGCGAAATCAACGTTTCATAGTGATGATGCGGCAAGAAGCTGGGATAAGAGTTCGCGGAATGTCTTGCTCAGAGATTACAAAGGTGAAAATCGCGAGTTGAAATTAAAGCGCGGGCCGAGTATGGTTTTGCGCGACAGATCAGTCAGAACTAAAGTGAAAATAGATATAGAAATTTAACAGCGCAAAATTTTAATTTATATTTCATTGTAAAATGATACATCTTGCAAAAAAGGGGCAATGCTCGAAAAGTAAAATACAAGGAAAGAAAACTGAAAAGGCGAGAACTTCAGGGCAGCGATGCCGGCTGCTCGCCCTCGCCGGAGATGTCGCCGGCGCTGTCCTCTGGCTCGGGGATTGGCAAGAACAGTTCTGGGACAATGTCCTCGACAGTCACTTTCGCGCCCTCGCCCTTCAGAAGGCCAGCTCTCTACATCACTTGAAGCGAGTGTCTTGTCTCCGCGATGGCGTTCTCTTGCATCATCAGCTCAAGCTCGTGTTGGGAGTGCAGTTGCGCCTCTTTCTTCTCGGCTAGGAGAGGGGGAACTAGCGAGTCAATCGACTGTTTATTCTGGGCCTTCAGCCCCTGGTTCTCCTCCTCAAGGTGGGCTATGCGCGCGTGCAACTGAGCAGCGGTCGCGGCATCCTGCAAAAAGTCAAGAGTTAGAGCAAGAATGGGATTCAGCTAATGCACTCAGTGGGAGAAAGCTTACCACTCCACCCACTCGCCCGGCGAGATTTTGCTCGGCAGCAGCTCGCTTCTGCTTCAGAATCGCCACTTCCTCAGATAGTACGGCTCGCGAGTTGCTGACATCTGCCATGTTTCGCGATAAGCGGATGCCGCGGCGAGCTGTCATGTGAGCGAGCTCGACGACACGAAGTTGGGCTCGCGTGCTCTCATATGCGAGTGCTTGCATGGTCACGTCATCGTAGTAGGCGGCGCTGTCCCGCCCGTACAACCTGAAGGCTAAGGCGTAGGATTGGCCGGATCCGGTCTCGCCCTCTTGCCAGGAGGGGAGTATAGTGGAGATGGAGGCCCTATTGGCCCCTCGGTCCCAGAGCAGCAGAGGATCACCGACATCATCCAGCAGCTTCTCACCCAGACCGAAGTTTCGGTGCCCTCTCGGCACCACCTTCCCCTCTGGCGCAGCGGAGGTTCCGCCAATCTCACTGGTCTTCTCTCCCGTGGTCTCGCCCGCGACCAGGGAACTTGCGGGAGGAGCCGAGCTGACCTCTTTGCCTTTGGCAAAATCTGTGGTTTTGGACTTCTTGAGGAGCGGCGAGGGAGGAAGTGCGTCAGGCTTCCACTTCTGGCTGCTGGTTTTCGGCAACGGTTTTGGTCCACTACTGCAGGCCTCGGCGGCCGCCTCCGCGCGTGCATTACCAGGGGCGAGTGTTGTACTACTCGCATGAGGTGGATTGAGGAGAAGGTCTCGCGCCCTTGCACATGTAACAGTTAGCCAAAGTTCTGAAATCTTTTAGTTAAAAGAAGGGGCGAGAATTACCTTCCCCGGCGAGTACGGGTTGGAGCGAGTCGACGTTCCTTCTCAAGTAGGGAACGTCGAAGTCCTTTTGGAAAAGGAACTAGTGGAGCTTGGATTCGTGACCGCCAAGAGTGGGAGGGCGGTAGGTTGATTCCTCCTGCTGGACAGGCGAGAGAGGGAGGTTGCCGAAATCGCCTGATACAAAAATAAACTTGCGAATTCAATGATGGTTCTTGTTGGCGAGACCCACGAATTTGAGGTTGTTTCCAGAGAAGAATGCAATCCCGTCCCTCTTGGCTCGGAAGTTGAAGAGTTTGCGGAAGACTGGGAGGCTGAATTCAATCCGCTCCTCTCGCAGGTAGCATGCGAATGCTACCAGTGGGGCTATGGAGTTGGGATTGAGCTGTGCGGGAACGACGCCAAAATATCGCAAGGCCTGGCACACCTCAGACCAGATTGGGAGACAAAGCCCTTCCTCGAAGTGCTCGGCAGGTATGGCGAGTTCATTTGGCGAGAAGTGATTTATCGACTCATCCCTTCCCGGAAGACGTGTTGTGAAGCCAGGCAGAACATAGAGTCCTTCTATCGCATGAAGTTCCTCCTCAGTCAAGTCACAGTTCATGAACGGAAAGTTGGCGAATGCTGCGGCGCACTTAGTCCTGCCATTAGTGTCGCCAGTCATCTCGCGAGTGGGGTAGATAAAGCGTAGAGGTGCGAGTGCAGGAGAAGAGGAATTAGGAGGGTTGGAAGCTATCGAAGCAGTGGTTAATGCTGTAGGTGGGGGGTCTATTTATAGAAAATTTTGGGCGGGAAAGGATCCAGGAGGGGAAAAGTGCGGGTAGCCAACTTGCCACATCCCGCCTTAGACCCTGTTTCGATCCCGCACTCCCCTACTCGCCGCCGAGATCGAGCTAAGCGCTGTGTTCCAGATTTAAAAATAGCAGTTCAACAATGAAAAAGAAAGATCAGATGCGAGATCAAAGGAAAGTATATAATATGAATACGCATTCGACACAAGTTCGGCCAACAGAATTATTATTACAAGTAGATTAGAAAAAGAAAGGGCAGGAAGGCGAGTGCCGGTAGGCCCACCTGGGGCCATTACCACCGTCCCCGACCTCTCCTCCCCGCCCTGGGCAGCATTCGGGAATAGTGGAGTGCGCGAATGGTCTGCAACTCCTGCTGTGCAAGGCGCAGCTGATCTTCGGCTCGCGCAATGTGGATCCCGGGAAAGTCCGTCCTGCTACCGGTCCCCCCCCCCCCCAACTCGGCAATCAGCTTCGAGTAGTTGTTCTCCAAGCCGAGTAGCCGTTCCTCGGCAGAGTTTTGGTTCTCTTGGATCCGACTGTAGATCTCGCGCAACATCAGAGTGTGCTTTCGGAATAGTTCGGTCATCTACCGCTTCAGTGCCTCGGCGTCCTTCGGGTCACCCAGGAAGGTGGCGATTGAGTCAGGAGATGGGGGAGGCGAGAACTCCTCATCGATATCAACATCAGTCGACGAGATCTCACAGTAGCCTGCAGTGAGTAATTTTAAACATGTAATCTTCGTTCTTTTAGGGGAAGGCAAGTGCGGTTTGTTACCTGGTTCGGTGTCCGCATCTCTGCTCGAGTGCCGACGGGAAGTGTTGGGTCGCCCCTCGAAGGGAGTGTCGAATGTAATACGCCCCTTTCCGAGCCCTGAGCGTAGAGTCGCATGTTTGGCGGCAGGAAATTTATCTTGAGGTAGAAGGTTGGGAGCTTCATCCGTTGGGGGTGGCAGGATCGAGGCGGGATCTAGGGGCGTCAGGAGAGCAGGAGACTTGGGCGTTGAAGCACCTATTCCCATGGTCCCAAAGGCGGGAGCTGCGAAGGACGCGGTTAAGCAAGTTGATGAGAGGCGAATGAATAAAAGATAACTCACTCGGGGTTTGCGGGAGTTCATCTGGTTTGGTTTGAGAATCGATCTCGAGGGCCATCTTGTCATTCGCAGCTTCAAGCGAATGCGGCCCGGTCTTCGCCGTCCCCTCCCCGGTATTTTTCTCCTTGAAAAGGATCTGCGAGCAGAAATATTGGAGCCTTTTTATCTTTGAAGAAGGCGAGTAGGAGCGAGTGATGGTACCTGAGGGATCCCGGAGTGTGATGGAGTCGGCGGGATCGACTTGTTCCTTGTCAGGCCTCGCCTAACCATCTTAGCCTTTTTAGTTTGGGGGAGGAGCTCGGAGCTTTCCGAGCAAGTCAGGGAGCAAATGCAGCAACTGAGGATTTAGCATCTACTCTCGCGGCGGTAAGTCGATCCTGGGCTTTTTTTGAGAGTGACATCAAGTGGGAGGCGAGAGAGAGAGAGGGAGTCAAAAAAATTGGAAAGAGCAAGTATCATCTGCATGTGATTAGATATTTATATCGCAGTGAAGGGGCCCTCCAACGATTCCCTCCAAGTCAGCAAACACTCACCAAATACTTGAGGTTGGACTTTTCTTTCCGAGCGTGAGACTAGCTTGCAAAGAGCGGGGATTGTGTACAATCTCTTATTCGCTGAGTGGGCCCCTTCGGCAAGTTCAAGGCATTTCAGGAGGATCTTCAGGCTCGAGATAGACAGAATGACGAGTGGAGTAGGCATTTCACTAACAAGTATATATGCGATGACTTGATATCACAATATCATGACCTGTGAGAACCGGTCATCAGTCAACACACATACTAGTCTTAATGTATCATCACTCTTAGTTTCTAAGATGATACTTCGACTAGAGACTATTTAAGAATAAAACTTCTAATAAACATAGACCATCGCATTCAAGTCACACACTTGAATTCATATGAAAACAAGCATTTTAAGGACATTTATTATGCTAATTTAATCCATCATATAAAAAGAATTGACAAAATAAAATAACTAGTCATAAATGTAAAAGGAAATATACAATACTCTATTCATCACATGAATAACAACCAACACACATACAATCCACAAGTCTCCCACTAGAGACGTTCATTCAAGTATCTAATACCCATTGATTTAGTATGACAATCATGCTTTCTCTATGAAAGATGCTTCGCTAGTGGATTCACAATATTTTCCTCAGTCGGTACTCTGCATATGCTCACATCTCCTCGATTGACAATCTTTCGAATATGATGGAACCACCGAAGTATGTGCTTGGATCGCTGATGAGATCTAGGTTCCTTAGCCTGTGTAATAACTCCATTGTTGCCACAGTAAAGAATTATGGGATCAACAATACTAGGAACTACATCAAGTTCGCCGATGAATTTTCTAATCCACACAGGCTCATTCGCCGCATTTGCAGCAACAATATAGTCGGGGTATGTTGTAGAATCAACAACTGTCTCCTGCTTGAAACTCTTCCGGCTTACAGCTCCTCAATTCTGGCAAAAGATAAAACTTGATTGATACTTTGAGTTGTCCCTATCTGTCTGGAAGCTAGCATCTGTATAACCTTTTACAACGAACTCTTCTTCTCCACCAAACACCAAGAATACATTCTTAGTCCTTCTCAAGTACTTTCAGATATTCTTGGTGGCTGTCAAGTGACTATCAACGGAATCAGACTGATATCTGCTAGTCATGGTCAAAACATATGAGACATCAGGTAGAATACATAACATCGCATATATGATTGATCTAATTGCCGAAGCATATGAAATCAACTTCATGCGGTCCTTATCTTCCAAAGATTTATGACATTGGTCTTTAGAGAGAATCACACCATGAGACAGGAGTAAGTATCCTTTCTTGGACTCAAGCATACTGAACAATTTCAACACCTTCTCAATGTATGTACTTTGGGTCAAACCCTGCAATTTCTTCGATATATCTCTATAGATCTTAATACTAAGTATATAAGTCGTTTCGCCTAAGTCTTTCATAAAAAAACAATCCCCTAGACTATTCTTAACAGCTTGCAGGGTCGGGATGTCATTCCCGATCAACAGTATGTCATCTACATACAATATCAGGAAAACAACAATGCTCTCACTAATCCTTTTGTAAACACAAGACTCATCTTCGTTTTTGATGAAACCAAACTCTTTGATTTTCTCATCAAAACGTTGATTCCAACTTCGAGAAGCTTGTTTCAATTCATAAATGGATCTCCGCGGCTTGCATATTTTAGTGGCTTCATTTGAAGATACAAAATTTTCGGGTTGTGTCTTGTACACTTTCTCAAGGAGGTTTACATTAAGAAAAACTGTTTTGACATCCATTCACCAGTTCTCGTTATCATAATACGCAGCAATTTCAAGCAGAATTCTGATGGACTTTATCATATTAACAGGGAAAAATGTCTCATCATAGTCAACATCATGAATTTGCTTAAAACCTTTAGTCACTAGTCGCCCTTTGAATATCTGTACATTCCCATCCGTGTTAGTCTTTTTCTTGAAGACCCACTTGCACCCTTTAAGTCGTACCCCTTTAGGTGGTTCCACTAAGGTCAAAACTTGGTTTGCATACATGAAGTCCATTTCAGATTTCATGACCCCAATCCACTTCTCGGAGTCCGGTCCACTCGTAGGCTCTTGGTAGGTTGCAGACTCATCATCATGATCCATAAGCAACATATTACCTATTTGAGACACGAGAAATCCATATCTCTCAGGCTCAAATCTTGGTCTACCAGATCTACGTAGGACTTGTGTTTCTTGAGCAGACTATCTAGCTACAACAACTTGTAGTCCTTGTTCAGGCTTTAATTCTTGTTCATTTACTATTTGTGGTTCTTGAACTTCTTCAAATTCTATCTTTGTAGACTTTCTGTATAAGAACTCTTTCTCCAAAAAGACACAAGTACTCGTGACAAACACTTTGCCCTCATACGGTAGGTAAAGTAGTACCATTTGGTTTCCTTAAGATACCCCACAAGATAACACTTATCTGACTTGAGTTCCAGCTTGTCAGGCATTTGACGTCGCACGTATTCCTCATAACCCCAAATCTTCATGAAAGATATACTTAGGATGCTTCCCATTCCATCTCATATGATGTCTTTAGAACCGTTTTTGTTGGAGCACGATTTAAAGTGAAAGCAGTAGTCTCTAGAGCAAATCCCTAAAAGGAACGGGCAAATTTACATGACTCATTATCGACCGTATCATGTCTAACAAGATACGAATCCTTCTCTCAGACACACCATTATGTTGTGGTGTTCCAGGTGGAGTGAGCTGTGATACAATATCACTCTTTCAGATGATCACGAAACTCATTACTCAAATATTCGCCACCGCGATCAGATCAGAGTGTTTTTATCTTCTTTCTAAGTTGGTTCACTACTTCATTCTTAAACTTTTTGAACTTTTCAAAGGTTTCAGATTTGTTCTTCATAAGAAACACATATCCATATCTACTTAAATATCAGTAAATGTAACGAAGTAGTGAAAACCATTTTTAGCCATAGAACTCATGTGTTCGCATACATCACTATGTATAACACCCAAAAGATCATTAGCCTTCTCAATATGACCAGTGAAAGTGACTTTAATCATCTTGCCTAATAAATATGACTCACATCTCTCAAATTATTCATAATCAAATGAGTCAAACAGTCCATCATTATTGAGGTTGGATATGCACTTCTCATTTATATTTCCCAAACGACAATGCCACAGGTATGTAAGATTCGAGTCATTGGTTTTTAGTCTCTTAGTTTTCTCTACGTTATATATCGGCTGGTCCAAGTTCAAAATATATAGACCATTAAACAATTAAGATATGTCATAACAAACATCATTCTTATAAATAGAACAATAATTGTTTTTAATTATAAAAGAAAACCATTCACGTCCACACATGAAATAGAAATAATCTTTCGAGTTATAGAAAAAATATGATAATAATTATCAAGTTCAATAATAAGCCCAGTGGGTAAAGAAAGACGGTACACTCCTACGACAACGACAACAACTCTTGCTCCATTTCCAACACGTAGGTCCACCTCTCCTTTACCCATCAATCTTCTCCTTCCCAGTTCTTGTACATTAGTACAAATGTGAGAACCACATCCGGTATCTAATACCCAAGATGATGGAGCAAAAATGTTTTCTTTTATAACAAAAATACCTGAAGTGGAAGTCACACTCCCCTTCTTCTTCTGCAGATCCTCAAGATAAATGAGACAATTCCTCCTCTAATGCCCTGCCTTGCCACAATGGTGACACTTTCCTTTCTTCGCCAGACCCTTCCTTTTCAGTGTCGAAGACTTGGGATCAAGATACGACTTAGGTCCTACCTTATTCTTCTTTGATCCCTTGACCTTGCCCTTGCCTTTATGCATCATCAATATGAGGCTAGTAGACTTAGTCTTCTTTATGTTCTCGACAGTTCTCAACATGCCTAGGAGCTCGGGTAGTGTCTTGTCAATCTCATTCATATTGTAACTCAAGACGAACTGCTCATAACTATCCAACAACGATTGCAGGATCAGATCAGTGACCAACTCTTGGCCCAAGGGAAATCCTAGTCTCTTAAGGTTCTCGATGAACCCAATTATCTTGAGTACATGAGTTTCCATTAGGTCTCGAGCTCCTATCTTGCACTGAAAGAATGCTTTAGAGATGTCAGACCTCTCTTGCCGAGCTTATTCTTGAAACATTTTCTTCAGATACTCAATTATCTCATAAACACACACGGTCTCATGTTGCTTCTGAAGCTCAGAGTTTGTGGTAGAAAACATGAGACATTTAACATCTAAGGAATCATCTTGATACTTCTTATAAGCATCTTTGTTGGCTCGGGACGAATTCCCGGTTGGCTCTTCGGGGGGATCCTCTTCTAAGATATAGAACTTGCGCTCTTGCCTGAGAACAATTCTCAGGTTTCTATACTAGCCAAGGAAGTTAGTCCCGTTAAGCTTGTCCTTCTCAAGGACGGCTCCCAGGGACAAGGTGGAGTGGGATCCACTTGTCATGAAATTTCTACAAAAATTATGCAAAGTAAGTTTAGTACTATATTTTAAAATACATTTTATTTTAATACAGACTTTAACTTAAATCTCCTACTATTTTAATCACATTGATAACCCTCAATATCAATTTGGAGAGTTTATGCGAGTTATTATCTGGTGGACAAGATCCATATTTCACCAACACCATAAGTCAGTTTTGGCTGATCACCCATAATGTGGTTATTTAGGTAGGCAACTTTTGTCAATTGCATCATCATGCAACTCTTGTATTGTTGGTGAATAACTCTTTATTCGCATCCATCATATGGTGCATGCCAACCCTATGTCTTTAGGGACTCAACCTTTGATGTCACCTAGTTAAATTGGACCCGATGTCGACAATGAGATATCATAATTATCCACCCGTACCCTTATTAAGATAGATTAACGAGTCTTGTTTTGGCAATCCCATATTTCATCTATCGAGGCAGGAAGAGTGTCATCCATCGGAAGGCATCCACATACTAAATATTGGGTTAATTATTTTTTATGATAGTCGTTAACACTTAATCATGATTAACATTTAACCATTGTGCACAAACACAAAACAAGAAAATTACAACATTCGCATTTCACATACATCCCAGATGTACCCTTATTAAGATAGATTAACGAGTCTTGTTTTGGCAATCCCATATTTCATCTATCGAGGCAGGAAGAGTGTCATCCATCGGAAGGCATCCACATACTAAATATTGGGTTAATTATTTTTTATGATAGTCATTAACACTTAATCATGATTAACATTTAACCATTGTGCACAAACACAAAACAAGAAAATTACAACATTCGCATTTCACATACATCCCAGATGTGCACAAAATAAAACATCAACACTTGATGTAAAAAGGGCTAAATATGAACATTCAAAACATTTCCAAATCTTCAGATTTACATGTATTGGACACAGACAAAAACAATCTTCCTTATGACAGTAGACAAGCTCGTCTCTCATTGTAGAATTCAAAATTAAAAACAAAATTTGGTTTTACAAACCACAAAGAGGGATGGTTATTGCTAAGGGAAAAACAATACTGAAACATGGAAATCACAACAAATCATAAGCGTTCCTGGCGGGGTTCTAAGAGGCAACGCCCCTGGCGGTTGTCTCGCTGACCGATCAGCGAGCGGGGTCATGGGAAGCGCCCTTACGGGGTGCGGGGCGGAGCTCCGACCAATTTTTGAAAAATCACCACCTCACTCTGGATCTACAACCTCGTTTTGATACCACTGTTGAGTTTTCTATACATGAGTAAAACAACACATCACATGTGCGCAGCGAAATAAATTTATAAGAACAACCCAAAAGTGTAAAGGATCTTGAGATCTTCATGAATCAAGAAATAAGAGTAAACAACAAGTGCAAAGTACCTGAATGAGATTGAGTTTTCACTCAACCAAGATGCTCCAATGATCCAACCCAGAAAGCTTTCTCTAACTGCAGGCGGTTGAGTCCACACAGAAATAAATCTGCGACTCTACAAGTATCCACACGAGTGAAAGAGAACCCCAAGATCTTGTCACACAAGAACTGGGTCGGAGAAGGAGTGCTCTCTGCATTTTCACGAATTGCTAGATTCGTTTCTAGGAGAGGCGGCGACAAGAAGAGTTCACGACAGTTACTAGGGTTTGGCTCAAGTGACGGCTTCAAAATCACACACAGAACTCGCATTCCGGAAAACCCTTTTCCAAGTTTATTTATTCCCAAGGAAAACAAACAGACAATAGCCCCCATAGAAATCGGTTAAAACTCAACTTGCGTCGATATGCGTCGACTTGCGGTCGACGTGTGTCGATAAGAACTCGACGCAACGTCGAGAAGCATTCGACGGCATTCGACGCAACCTGCGTCGACACTTAGTCGACGTACTTGCGCCGAATAGAAGTCGACGTAACGTCGACATCTACTCGACATAGCGTCGACTAAGGACCCGTGTCAACATTGTGTTCGGCTGCGTCGACAACTAGTCGACGTGCGTCGATACGCACTCGACGCAATCCGCCAGTTATCTTCAGGTCAAAGGATTGGTCATTTACCCATATCCCATATGAGTGAGGCCAACACAATCCTTCCTCCAACTTCTCCAAATACTCTTATGCACGATCATATAGGCTCATATCGCGTTGACAACGACACTAATTGCTTGACTACTTCCAAATCACCATAGAAATACTAACATCTCATTCATTGGCAACACTTCAGCAACATCTGTGGGGCCACACCGATACTCGGTTGGCTTACACCGGGAGCATGACAACCTTCAATTGTTAGAGGTGAATATTTTAGAAGAACCATCCATGGTTCGCACATCAGGACCTGTCATCTGGATGATCAAAGCTCCCAATTGCGACTGTCGCGTATCAGGTCCCAGCCACTGATCGTTGCAACATTTCCTCAACCCCCTAGCCGCAGGCCTCTTATGTCGCTGCTGGCTGCCTTTGAGCCAACTCAAAGCCTCTACAACAACAAAATACCTCCTTATCTACCTTCTCCCCCTCTTTCCTCTCCTCTCCTAGCCAACTGCAGTTCTCAACACTCTCACCTCCCTTCCAACCTTCACTTGCTGGCCTCCCACGACCTTGGCAACAGTCCCCCTCTTTGTCATCTTTTATATCCGCCACCATCTCTACTCCGGACCATACTCCCCTTCCCACTATCCGACAACAACCCGGCTCTCCAACCCAACACACTCGAACCCCTCCCTTCTTACACAAGTACCATTTCACCAAACTCGTAATTTCCAAAAAATCCTTAGAATTTCATTTCGCCTTTCCCTTTTAGATGCACATTCAACCCTACGCTTCACGCCTATCTCCACCCAAGCACATCTACAACACCCCTTCAGCATTTGGCCCTAATGATTGATGAGTTTTTATTTTTAGTTTTCATTTTTCCCGCTTTCCGTGTGCGGACAAATTCTTTATAAGTTTTTATTTTAGTTTTCATTTTCCTTGCATTGCGTAAGTGTACTTTTAATATCGGTGTTATTGAACTATGAGTAACACCCCTTCAGCATTTGGCCCTAATGATTGATGAGTTTTTATTTTTAGTTTTCAATTTTCCCGCTTTCCGTGTGCGGACAAATTCTTTATAAGTTTTTATTTTATTTTTCATTTTCCTTGCATTGCGTAAGTGTACTTTTAATATCGGTGTTATTCAACTTTGAGTATTTGCATCTTTCCTTTTAGTCGACTTGTAACTTTATTCACATTGTATTTATTTTCAGAACTTTCACTAGCATGCAGTCATTATCTATTTACTTAAGTAAAATTTTTTGTAATTAATTGGGGTTGTTGGGTGTTTGCCCGAGTTATAATTTCATGTTATTTTGTCAATTGTGTGTTCGATATTTTCCCATTGACTCATTTAGTTGCATCACATTAGTGCGAGGTTAGTCATTGTTCCATTTGCATCCGTTATGTGCATGCCTTCATTGCTCATATAGAATTAGTTTTGCGTCGAATCTTATTGCCTCACGTTGCATCAAATATGCTTCAACTATGAGGCCTACAATTGCTCCTGTGGTAGTTCAACAGGAAACATGAGAAAAAAGGAAGAAAAAAATGCTATAAGATGCAATTTATTTTCTCCTGCTAAGGTATTTTTCTCGACTGTTAAATGACCTTAAACATGAATTTGCAGATTATTTGAACTATGTGATCGAGATTTAGCCTACAAGCTTGTGGCCAAAGATCTTCCTCCTCTTCAATCTGTTGGACCTCAGAAGTGTCTTGCTTTTAGCACGGATGGTTCTAAGTTGGTTTCTGGTGGAGAGGTATATGGCCAGTTTAGTGGTTTTTTGGCTAAATGTATACTGAAGTCTTAGTATATGAGTTCATTTCTGAATATGAAGTTTAATGAGATTTGACATACAATAATTTGTGTTTTCTATCTACTGATTCAAAATTTTAATAGAGCTTTCTTATCCTAGCTTTTTCGCTGTGATTACTTCTGTCACTGTGATTACTCTTATATCTTTCTATAGGCCATAAATTATTATGTGAACTCCACAAATCTTTGTAAATTGCGTGTAAAAATCCAAAATGTAGAATGCATTACTGATATGTCTTCCTGTCGCTAGGATGGGCATCTTAGAATCATAGAGTGGCCAAGTTTGAAAGTTCTTTTGGATGAACCAAGAGCACATAAATCCTTTCGAGATATGGATATCAGGTAAAAGTACATCATACTTTTTGGTCGAACATGTGCATATTTGTTCCTTCACTGTTGTGATTCTTCAATTGTTTATAAAACTGTTTTTTTTCATGTAATTGTTTGATATTTAGCCTTACAATTGATGGACATATGGATGTCCTTTCAAGAAGCATGTACTGAAATAATTTACTTAAATGGCTACCAGCATCAATTATTTTTGAGCAATCTGTTGGAACCCTAGTTTGGATTTGGGCAAGAAATACTATTAGGATGTTTTTAGATTGACCCAAAATGTATAGTCAGGATCATATGGTCATTTCTAGGTCTGCCTCAAAAGAACTCCAGAGAAATGTTGCAGAAAAGAAATCATGCAGAAATCAGTTTTGTCAAGAGCAGAAAATCAGTTCGACGATAGTCGAACTCAGCTCGACGATAGTCGAACTCAGCTCGACGAAACTCAGAGTTCTATCTCTGAGTTGAGCTCGACGATCTCCGAGCTCCGGTCGACGATCGCTGATCTCAAGACAAAATATCAGCTCGACGCAAAGATTATTCAGGTCGACGATCTCTGAGCTGAGGTCGACGAATAGCAGACTGAGGTCGACGAAATCTGTGCAGTTTTATAGACAGAGATTTTAACAGCTGCCAGAATTAATTAAGGCATTTAATATCTCTCAGACTTAATGCTTATAACCGTTCAACAACAGCAGTTAATGCGATTAATTCCCCAAGCATCTTTCTCTCTCGGGAATGCTTCAGCCGTTTCAAGATAGAGTTAATTCAAATGTTTGAATACGGCTCGGGGGAATATATTCAGATTAGAGACATTTTATTACAGAACAGAAGGTAGAAAGGGATGAAGTAATGAGAGAGAAGAAAGAGAAAAAATAACTATTAACAATCAGTGAAGAACAACATAGCTCGGTTTTCTCACAGATTTCTTCATCATCTGCTTCAGGATTCTAAGAGACAACAAATACAATATCAGTCTAGAAGCTTGCTGGAGAGCAACATCAAGTTTGAAGGCATACACCCTGAAGCAAAGCTCCCATCTTCCTGAACCATTCAACATCTCAGGGGGAGCTTTGACAACATCAAAATCCACACAGTCTTCTCAAGTTGATTTGAGAAAAGAGAAGACTTCCATCAACATCTTCCATCCCACTGTACAGGGTTTTTACTCCCTTCAAAAGTTAGCTTGGTTGCAAGTCTCCTTCCAAAAGACTTGAAATTTGTTTTTGAGCACCTGATCAAAAGCTCAAAGGTGGCAGTCACCTGATCAAAACTGTTAGTGGATTCCTACCAGGGTGGTAGAAGAGTGGATGTACCCAGGTTGGGGAACCACTATAATCCTTGTGTTGTCTGTGTTGCTTGTTCTGTTTCTTTATTTTTGTGCTGTGCTTACTCTTTATATAATATATATATTTAACTATAGTAAATAAGATCTATCCCCTTTCTTTCAATTGGTATCAGAGGGTCGTTCTTTGGTTATACAGGCTTACACCTGAACCAAACCGATCTGATAGATCTTATATTTCTTAAGGGTTTTTCATGCCACAAAATGAAGAATTTTCAAGCACTGGACCTCCTAAGTGCAATTTGGGAAAGCTTGCACTATGGAAGGTAAGGATTAGGCTGTTTATGAATTCTATTGATGAAGCCATTTACAACTATATTCTGTCAGGTCCCATTACTCTATCTACAGACTCAGAAGCCCAAAAATTGCTAAAGATGGCTGATGCAAGAGCAATGGACATTCTTGCTCAATCAATGTCTGATGACATTTTTGAAGGAGTTGCAGAATGTATTTCAGCAAAAGAAATCTAGGACTCTCTCACAACAATGACTGCTGGATCAGCTAAAAATAGAAAACATAATGCTGATACTTGGAGTGATTCTGAAGCTTCATCCTGTGCAACTGAAGATGGAGAAGAAACAAGAGCAAGAGAATTCTGCTTGATGGCAGTCAATTCATCTTGCAGCAGCTATGATGAAGAATCAGAATCAGAATGTGAATCAGAAGAGGATCAAGTTATCTCTTCTTTTGATTTTTCTTCAAAACATTTTAAAGAAGATTTTAAAATTTTATGCAATGATTTAATTCAATCCGAGAAGGAAATAAAACTTCTCAGAGAGAGTGTATAATCTATCTTCTGAAAACAAAAATCTTAAAGAAGATTTAAAAAAGGTTTCTGAACAATTAGCTTCATTAGAATCAGTTAAAAGCAAAGAAAAGATAATAGAATTAGACAAAATAACCGAATTTTTACCAAAAACAATTAACAATTTTAAAAAATTTGTGTTCAACATAATTCGTCGAACGGAGCTCGACGAAAACAACACTCTTCGTCGAACTCAGGTCGACGATCTCTGAACAGAGATTTTGATTTTAACTTGTCTGGAAATTATGATCGACAAAAGAAATTTGCTTCGTTGAACCGAGGTCGACGATCGTGGAACACAGAAAATAGATATTATCATTCTGTGAACCGAGATCGACGAAATCGATTCCCTTCGTCGAACTCAAGTCGACGAAAATATTTTTCGTCGAACTCAGAATTTCAAAACAAAAATTTTTATCATTTTGAAAATTATAATCAAACTCAAAACTTTATCAATCCTTTTACCCAATGGCTCATCCCTTCTAGGAAATTTCACCCTCTAGGTTACAAAGATCAACATGTATGTTCTTTTATATCTAATTATTATGAAAAAGAACCAAGACCCAAGATAATCTGGGTCCAGAACTCCTAACCCCTTATTTCAGGAAAAGACCCTTCAATACAGTGGTAGTTGTATAGGGGGAGACTGCTTTAAATGATACAGCAGCAACAGTTTCAATTATTCAGAAATTAGGGGGATGATATCAAGGAAATTGTTGAATACAGCAGGAACAACATATCAGAAATATGCTCAATTAAAGATAAGCAAAGAAAAGCTACAGAGCCCATCAGAAGTTTTTCATATTTATATTTCAAAAACTTTGTTGTTGTTTATTTTATGTTTCAAAGCACCTATTTCAAACTTGATTTGTTTTCCTTTTTGTGTAAATAGTATCCTCACCCAAATAGGGGGATATTGTTGGAACCCAGTTTGGATTTGGGCAAGGAATACTATTAGGATGTTTTTAGATTGACCCAAAATATATAGTCAGGGTCATAGGGTCATTTCTAGGTCTGCCTCAAAAGAACTCCAGAGAAATGTTGCAGAAAAGAAATCATGCAGAAATCAGTTTTGTCAAGAGCAAAAAATCAGTTCGACGATAGTCGAACTCAGCTCGACGATAGTCGAACTCAGGTCGACGAAACTCAGAGTTCTATCTCTGAGTTGAGCTCGACGATCTCCGAACTCCGGTCGACGATCGCTGATCTCAAGACAAAATCTCAGCTCGACGCAAAGATTATTCAAGTCGACGATCTCTGAGCTGAGGTCGACGAATAGCAGACTGAGGTCGACGAAATCTGTGCAGTTTTACAGACAGAGATTTTAACAGCTGCCAGAATTAAGTAAGACATTTAATATCTCTCAGACTTAATGCTTATAGTCGTTCAACAACAACAGTTAATGTGATTAATTCCCCAAGCATCTTTCTCTCTCGGGAATGCTTCAGCCGTTTCAAGATAGAGTTAATTCAAATGTTTGAATACGGCTCGGGGGAATATATTCAGATTAGAGACATTTTATTACAGAACAGAAGGTAGAAAGGGATGAAACAGTGAGAGAGAAGAAAGAGAAACAATAACTATTAGCAATCAGTGAAGAACAACATAGCTCGGTTTTCTCACAGATTTCTTCATCATCTGCTTCAGGCTTCCAAGAGACAACAAATACAATATCAGTCTAGAAGCTTGCTGGAGAGCAACATCAAGTTTGAAGGCATACACCCTGAAGCAAAGCTCTCATCTTCCTGAACCATTCAACATCTCAGGGGGAGCTTTGACAACATCAAAATTCACACAGTCTTCTCAAGTTGATTTGAGAAAAGAGAAGACTTCCATCAATATCTTCCATCCCACTGTACAGGATTTTAACTCCCTTCAAAAATTAGCTTGGTTGCAAGTCTTCTTCCAAAAGACTTGAAATTGGTTTTTGAGCACCTGATCAAAAGCTCAAAGGTGGCAGTCACCTGATCAAAACCTGTTAGTGGATTCCTACCAGGGTGGTAGAAGAGTGGATGTATCCAGGTTAGGGAACCACTATAATCCTTGTGTTGTCTGTTTTGCTTGCTCTGTTTCTTTATTTTTGTGTTGTGCTTACTCTTTAATATAACATATATATTTAACTATAGTAAATAAGATCTATCCCCTTCCTTTCACAATCATTTATTATATTCTGGTCACTCTACTAGGTGTGCCAAACCCAAATGGTTTTTGTTTCTCACTTTGATAGTTTCAAAAAATCAATTTGTGCAAGGAGGCCAAATGGCAGTTCCACTGGGTGTGCATAAACTTATTTTGCTCTCTTACTTTTCCCTCTCCTTTTATTATCAGATATTGCCATCATCTTTTTGGGTGCGATCCATGAGATGGACAAGCAAATTGTCTGTGTGTTCCTTATGATTATCAAAGCATGGAATGGGCTGAATATGGGGGCATGACTATTTGTTGACTTTTGCACACAAATCACAATTTCGCCTTGGTTGCATTCCAATCGAAATGCTTGGCCAAACCAAGCTTGTCAACTCATGATCTAGTTCATTTATTAGAAAGGGTGTTTAATGGTGGTTCCTTTCTTACTTTTGTAACTTTAATAAGTTTAGGCAAGATCCCTTTTGATGGAGATCGATCCTTCCTCATTCGAGCATTTTACGAGATGAAAGACTTTTGGGTTATCCGATTAACGATCAAAGACCGCCGTTGCATTCTTTGGGTTTCTCATATTTTTATGTATTTGTTTTTTTTCGGACTTGTATTTTGATATTTAAGTTATCCGCTCGCACGCTTGAGGCCTTATTTATATCCCATCAGGCTAGCACAAAAGGGGGATTGAGAGATGGCTCCAAAACGTATGCCGCTCGGTCATCGTGGGTACCGATGCCCACACCTCTTGGTACTGACGCCAAGGGTCCTTCCACCATCACTGCTAGTGCCGATGCCAGCCACTGCCTCCTCCATTAGCCTCCGCCACTTCATCAAGAGTCCGCTATCATCCCCTTTGCTCCCGTCTATCCTGCTTCCAACTCTTCCCACTCCATGAGTTCATCCACTGAATTCAGGTCCACCGATGACCCCCGGTCCACCACCGATCATTCCCAGCGCCGATGCCACCATTCGTCCCTTCCCAACATTGTCAACCACTAATGGACCCCTCCCAGTGCCAACCGACCCTCCCAGTCTCGTATCTCCCCTTCCAGCCGCCCTTCCTCCCCTATTTTTCCCTTCCAGCACCATACCACCTCTCCAACAACAACCTCCTACCACCATATTCTCTCTCCCAACACCCCGCCAACCACCCCACCCTTGCTGCCTCCCATTATAGCTCCTCGATGCATTCACTATCACTCCCCTAAGACTACCTGACCCTCAACCCCTATATCCCTTATTTTATTTTAGCCCACCTCACAACCAACCCACCTTTATGCGATCACATTCTCCCTTCGATAGCCCCACAACAGCATTCTCCCTTTGGGAAGTCACGACCACCACCAGATTTCCCAAATCGCCGACACTGATTACTCGATGAGTTTGCATTTTAGTTTCGTTTTAGTTTACATTGTACGATATTCTCTTTTATTGCTAATAATATTTTGCTCTTATCATGTTTTGATTAATTTTCTTTCATTGATGTGAATTTCCTATTCACCTTGTGGTTTAATTTTTGGAGCTCTTAATAATTTGTAATTATTATCTGCTTAATTAAATTGCAATATTTGTGTTCAATTGCGACGGATGCATGAGATCTAAAAATTAATATTGTTTTATTAATTGTGTGTTTGAAGTAATTACACAATTGAGTCATTTCATTTGCATCACATTAGGGTTTATGCCATGTGTATCCTATCCGTTGGATTTCATGTCTGATTGCATGCTTGTAGTCATATTTTCATTTTTGGGTTGGTCATATTTCCATTGCATTTGTTTGTGATTGTTTGTGTTGTATATAGGGTTAGATTTTTAGGCGTCCGTCACCCATAGATTCTTCATGCACCAGTTGTTATCAGAGCCAGTTCAGACTTTATTTTGATACGCGACAATAGAGTTTATAGGTTCATTTATTGCAACGTATCTTCACTATCTCTCTCCTCAATTTAAGTAACCCAATTTTTTCTATAATCGACCCCTTAGAGTTTCTTATGTGAAATCTTCATACTATTATGATGATTGCTATCGTATCAATCCATCATTCACAAATATCACATTGACCCTTCGACACGACTCAATTATGGTAGGTACGACTACTACGATGATCATCATTTCAAGGAGAGCCTCAAGTATAGGTTTTGTAGAGTTTCCCTATGTTTTGATTGTTTGTTGAGTTTGACGTCCTTTAGCTATTTGGCTCATGTATATGTGATACTATCTTGATCAATATGTGCTATTTAGCGAGTGCCACATTAGGTTTGCGGAACTTCGACTTCTAGGTCAGGTAGGGGAGTACTGGGATAACATTGAGAGGACCCTTGTGCGAGATCGTTTTCTCCTTATCACCAGCTGGGTGGAGATGGAGCGGAGATTGTCACAGGTATTTGTCAATATCATATCAGAGTCACCTTCTTGAGTAAATATTTAGCCTATGACAATGATTCAGGTCGGTTACTGAATACATAGATTATTTTGTCAAGTTAGTGGTGAGAGTGACATTCAAGCGAAGCCAGTCGTAGCTGCTACTAGATTCTGTTCCAGAATTTTGTGTGCGATCTTTGTAGCATTGCTGTCATCAGTAAGATTCTGTCGAGCAGACATTTTAGCTCGCCCTTTGTTACGTGCAGTCAGTAGGATCCTCTAGAATTAGTTAAGTACACTCACACCCTAACCATCTCGCCATGTGTCCTTCCATACTCAAGGCCACCACCATGCTTATTCTTGTAATCTTGGGCACAAGAGATGAGATACTTTATACCGAGTTCTCTCACCCCAGTGATGCATATTATCTAATGAGTTCTCTTCTACTTGAATCTGACTTATACCTTATAGCCTCAAAAGAGAGTATGGGCAATCCGATCATAGATTCACCTTTTGACTACATGTTCATCTAAGTTTATTCACATTGTAGTGGTTAGTGACACCCGAGTGAGAGTCGAGAGCATAGTATTAACTTTGTAGTGGCTGTCTCTTCTGTTCCCGAGGACATTTTAGCTCTCGATGATACTTTTCTTAAGGTTCATCTTGCTATAGATGAATTATTTGATGGGCCTACATTGAGCCCCTGAGTGAACCACCTGATGATTCTTTCTCTCCGGAAAACATACGCCATAGATCAAATGTCTTGGATGTTCATGTGAGTGATCGTTGCGGTGGCGTCAAATTTCTTATATTCCTCTTGGAGACCCATTTGACAAGCTTTTCCCTTTTGGGAATAGTCGACACACCCCAAAGTTGCACCTGTGTCTACTTCTCAGACATTCTTGGGGGTCATCGTTGCATTCACAACATATTCTTCTATACATTGCAAATTTTCATATTTTCCCATCATTTAAATTTTTTTGGGCTTGTATTTTGAGATTTACGTTAAGTTATCCGATCGTGTGTTTGAGGTCGTCCGATGATTTAACTTAAATTCCCCTTATTTATATTCCATCAGGCTAACATAAAAGGGGATCGAGAGTTGTCTTCCAAAACACTAAGTTTCTTGGTCATCGTGGCTGCCGACCCTACACCTCTTGGTGCCGACGCCAAGGGGCCTCCCACCAACATTGCTAGTGTCGACGCCAACCATTTCCTCCTCTATCAGCCGCCGTCGCTTCATCTAGAGCCTGTCGTCGTCATGTTTGCACCCATCGATCCCCTTTTGCCTCTGCCCACTCCAATAGTTCAGCCACAGAGCCCTCAACCTCCACTGACCATTCGCTGCGCTGGCGACGACGTTCAACCTTTCCTAACACTGCCCTCCATTGGTCGACCACTCCCTGCATCAACCATCCCTACCAGGCTACTTTCCAGTCCCGTATCTCCTCTTCCAACCACCTTTCCTCCCTTGTTATGTCCTCTACCAACACCATACCACCTCTCTAACAACAACATTAGACCTCAGCCCTAGCCCCTCCAGCCCCTATACTTATTTGAGTCCGCTTCACAACCACCCCACCTCTAGGTGAGCTCGTTCTTCCCTCTGATAGCTCCCCACAATAGCACCCTCCCTTCCGTGAAGCCACAACTGCAATCAGATCTTCCCCATCCATAGTTGACATCGATTATTTGGTGAGTTTGCATTTTAGTTTCCTTATATTGTACGGGTATTCTCTTGTATTGCAAGTAATATTTTGCTCTGATCATGTTTGGTTAATTTTCTTTCATTGATGTAAATTTATTATTCGTCTTGTTCTTTAATTTTGTGCGCTCTCAATAATTTGCAATTGTAATCTCCTTAAATTGCATTATTTGTAATGAATTACGACGTCTGTGCAGGATTTTAAAATTATTAATGTTTAATTAAAATTAATATTGTTTAATTAGTTGCATTTTGGAAGTAATTGAATGATTGAGTCATTGCATTGACATCACATTAGGGTTTTTGTTGTGAGCATCCCATTCATTGGATTTCGTGTTTGATTGCATGCTTGTACTCATATTCATTTTTGGGTTTGTCATAAATCCATTACATTTGTACTTGATTGTTTGCATTGCATATAGTTTTGGGTTCATCGCACGTTCGTCACTTTTAGATTTGTCCCGCATCACCTTTCATATGAGACTTATGGATTACTATAGAAGACTTTCATCATTGTTTCACCAATTGTCCATATAGTTAACCAAGCTTATAACATTACTATCAAATCACTAAGCCTACTTTTGCACGTTTGTTACTCGCTAGGAACCTTTCTCCCTATGTAAGCAAAGCACTTCTCAACATGGTTCGCTATTCTTCTTCAGAAAATCTACTTCTGCTCTATGTCCTCTGATAGGAGCCCTCGATTGGTATCTTGTTTGAGGCCCGAAGAGGTGGAAGTATTAATGGAGATTGGAGTTTCCCTTTCGAGAACCCCGGGAACTTATGTCGATGTTAGAGGGGGTTCTGTTGTAGGATTGAGTGAATCGAGAGAGGGACTATGTGAAGCGTGCGATGTGAGCGTAGTGGCGGCTAGGGCAATGAATCGGGAGAAAGGAGAGAGAATTAGAGAGAGAAATTTGGAGTTTAATTCTTATATGCATATTACCATACCCCTCTTTCCTTCAAGTAGGAAGGATCAAAATTACAAACATATAAAAGAAATGTTTCCAAAAGTTGCCTTGTGCGAGGGAGACATGCGCGTACATGAAAAGTAAAAATTAACTTTGACAGACTGAGAGTGCGGTCCTCCTAATCCGTGTATGGCGTCCTGCGACAACGATGGTAGGTTACTCCCCAATGCGGATCCGTAACATCTCCCTCCCCGTGGTTACGCCCCAATGCGGATCCGTAACATCTCCCTCCCCGTTGAGATCAAGCTAGCCATTGAGTTGTGGGGGAAGGTTTACCTAGGTAGTCGTGGGTGGTGGGTTGTGAAACGGTTTCAATTGGAAGAGGTGGAAGACATGGAAGATGTCATGAATATGGTCTTCCAGTGGGAGCTGGAGGCGATGCACAACATACCCAATGCACTGGAGGATCTTGAAGGGGCTGTAGAAATTGGGACCCCGTTTGTGAAAGGGGGTCCGTGCAGCTGAGCTCTATTGATAAGGGCGGCCTTTCAGCCACACCCGCTCCACCGAAGCAAAGTCTAGGTCGTGATGACCTCGATTGTAAGCAGTTTACATGCACGCCTGGGTCTGAAGAATGCGCTCCCGTGCAAGTGAGAGGATCTGGTCCCAATCTTGAAGGTTGCGACCGTGTCCTGATGATAAGGGAGGCCCTTCAGCTACACACATTCCCCCGGTGCAAAGGCTAGCTCGTGATGACCCCGATTGTAAGCAGTTTCCATGTGCGCCTGGGCGCGAAGAAGGCGCTCCCGAGTAAGTGAGAGGATCTGGTCCCAATCTTGAAGATTGCAGTCCACGACATCCATGCGGGCAGAGATACCCTTGTAAGACAATAGGTTGGGTGGATCCCGACCATAAATCAGGTGAATGGGGGTCGTCTGCAGCGACGAATTATAGGATGTGTTTTAACAATATTCCATCCATGTGAGCGAGTAGAACTAATCCTTAGGTCGATCTCCGGTGATGCAGCGCAAATACATTTCCACCATATGGTTAACAACCTCCGTCTGGCCATCAGATTGCAGATTGTAGTCTGAAGATAAGGAATGCTTGGTGCCGAAGAGGTGCAAAGTGTAAACAGTTCCTTTTGGAAGTTGCTCGTGAACAACCTTGTCCCGGTCGGTGACAGTGTGCTCAGGAAGGCCATGGAGACAGAAAACCTCTGCGAAGGTGTGACCCACCCCCTCAGCCGCCAGTGGCCTGCTTAGGGCGGGGAAGTGCGCCCCCTTCAAAAAACGATCAACTACGATCAAGAGAGTAGATTTTCCACGCGAAATGGGCAGACCTTCAATGAAGTCCATCGAGATGTCGGCCCATATTTGGATAGGGATCGGAAGTGGCTGAAGAAGGTCTGCTGGAAGAAGATGCTCCATCTTATGGCGTTGACAAACTGTGCAAATGAAAATAAAGTCCTGAACACTGCTCCACAAGACCTTCTAAAATTAGTTGGTGTGAATCCGTTGAAGGGTCTTACAAACTTCTTCATGACCCATTGTGTGGGTGTTCACTACAATCTTATAGATAAGAAGAGAGGAAAGGAGAAAATACACACTTTCCTTGTAGAGCACCAGGCCCTTACGCACTGTCCAGTGGGTGGGAAGACGGCCATCAACAATCCGTCGACAGAGCTCCCTGAGAATGGAGGAATCCTATGTTTCCCGATGCAGTCGATGGAGAATCTCTGGTTTGGGCAGGGATATGGCTTATAGGAGTCCTTCCTCCTTGTCGTGGCAAAAGAGAGCGTCAGTGGCACGGTTCAAGGCGTCAGCCTTATACTCAACTTTGAAGTTGAAGCCCAAGCAAGCATTGTTGGGGAGCAGTGCTGAGACGCTGCCCCAGTAAGTACTTGAGGTTGAAGTGTTGCGTATGGATAAGAAAAGAGAGCACCATATAAGTATGCCCGCCAGTGCTGCACTGCCTTGGCGAGCTCGATCAACTCTATCTCATAAGCCGGTATCTTTCGATAGTGAGTTGTCGTCTTGCAACTGAAAATGGCGATCGGATTGCCCGCCTATTGGAGCACGACACCACAACCCTGCTCTTAAGTGTCGAGGCCCGCCTGTTGTAGCACGACACCATAGCCCTGCCCCGAAGCATCACACTCGACAAGGAACTCCTATGTGAAGTCTGTCAAGCCGAGGACTGAAGCGGTGATGAGGGATTACTGGAGGGCCCAAAAGGCCTTTGTGGCGCGGCCACTCCAGAGGAATCTGTTCTTCTTCAATAGAGCCACCAGGGGTTCCTCAATGGTGTTGTAGCCTTGAATGAAGCGGCGGTAGTAAGTCGTCAGCCCAAGAAATCCCAACAACTCCTGAGAGGACTGGGGTACCGGCTAGGTTGTTACCCCACAAATATTTTTGGGATCCATGGAACGCTAATGTGGTGTATCACATGATCTAAGTAGGCCACTTTGTCGGTCTCGAAGGGGCACCCACTTCAAAAAGAGCTGATGTCCGCGGAGGAGTACGAAGACGCAATGCAGATGTCATAGGTGTTCTTCCCATGTCTTGATATACACTAAAATATCGTCAAAGAAAATGAGAACATAATGACTGAGAAGCTCGTGGAGTACCTCATTCATCATGACCTAGAAGTGGCATCGGTGAGCCCGAAGGACATTACCAGAAACTCAAAGTGCCCGTGATGAGTGAAAAAAGTCATCTTCTCCATGTCAGCTAGAGCCATGCACACCTGATGGTAGCGCAAACAAAGGTCAAACTCAGAGAAGAATTTGGCCCCATGGAGCTCATCCAATACCGCACCATTGGAACCAGAAATATGTCCTTCATTTTTTGAGTTCAACTCCCTATAGTCAATGCATAACTACCAAGTGTCGTTTTTCTTTTGGACCAAGAGGGCAGGGGAGCGAAAGGAAGAGATGCTACGGAGGATGATGCCCTGCTGTAGCATAGCACTGCATTGGTACTCGATCTCATCCTTCTATCGGAAGGGGTATGGATATGGTCGCGCCTTAACTAGGGCGGTGTTTGGTAGGAGACAAATTTGATGGTCGTAGTGGCGCGGTGGAGGAAGTCCCTGAGGAGTAACCATGACATCATCAAAATCCAGTAATAAGTGCTCGAGGATGTCGTGCGAGTCTCGCCCGAAAGATAAGCAGAATGCCCAATGTGACTTTTTCATCAAACACCCTGCCAGACTGACCGTTCGCCTCACTGATGCCATGCCACGGTGAGAAGATCAAAATCCCATGTCAGTGGTCCATGGCTACGCAACCGGCACACAACCAAGACCACCTCGATTGTCCCGAGTTCAATTACTAAGAGGTCCACCTGGGAACAGAACCCTTCCACTACTATCGGCATAGCCCGGCTGACACCAGGAACTCCATAGTACTCCCGTTGGTTATGACAACACTCATGCAGGGTTGCTCGCCACTCTCAGTGTTAGCTGGCTAGCGTCTCCTCACTATTGAAGCTATGTTGCTCCAGGTGTCCAAGAGAACGACCGAGAGATGATCAGTAACAGGAATCGGGATATGAAGAATCTCCACAGAGTGTGGTTTTTCAATGACATAGAGGGAGATCTCTGGATCTCGAGGGTCATCTTCCTTCTCGGATGGGTCGTCCACTTCAAAAAAGAACATGAGCTTACATCTATTACCACGCGAGTTGGTCTCATCACAGTTATAACAAATGCCCTTAACGTGGAGGTCCGCTATCTCTTGGGACGTGAGACAATGCACCTCCCGGTTGGCCCTACTTACGGCCAAGGGAGGAGCACATAGTGAATAGTCGGGTGGGTGGGGGGCACTTTTAACACCTCCACTGCAGCGGTCGTATAGTATGGGTCCAGCCTTGCCGCATTGAAACTCATGACAATTAAAGTATTAAAACTTATATGAGGAACATTTTACTAAAGTAAATCTCGTTAAAGACAAACTATTAGCACAACAGAAACTGAAACCATAACCTGAGTGTCCACATCCAATAAACATCAACAATAATGCTTGACCATATGGCGTTACAAATATATCATCTATGTCATATCGAATACATCAAAACTCATAAGCTACCTCGGCTCACAGACCGGAACAAAAGTAAAGTACAATAAGGAGAAAAAGTGAAATACTTCATGAGGCTTGACTTTTTAGCCAACTAGCGTGCTTCAATATCGGAACCTTATCCTGGAACCCAATGAACAAAATGAGTAAACGAGGGTCAGGTATGAGCTTACTACAACTACGTAACAATCCCCATCCTCCCGACCGTCCTATTAAACCTCGGGAACCACATCTCCCTGCAAGTCAGCACTTCACTTAGAAGATGAAAATATATAAACATGCATAAAATCATAGTCTGTATATCACAAACAACAATTACGTCTCTAGGTTAAGCATCAAAATAAAATTGCCTAATATGCAATATTACCCACATTTTCCTAATCACGCGTATGTGTCTAACAGACCATCAAAACACAATCACATCATATATAAATATAGGGTATGACGACAGTATATCCCTAATACATACCCAATGGCCACAATTTCTCTATTATACTATTCAAATATGTGCGTATGCATGAAGTGTAAGGACTCTGTCGTGGGCCGCTTATTCACGGGCCTAATCCTGCCGGTCGAGCCTCACAACAGGGCCGCGACCCGCACACCCCAACCCATCTCAGAGCGTGTTCTCGGCAGTACGGGATGTTGAGGCCGGGTCTCAAGGCCTTTACCTCCTTGATGAGAGGCACTTAACGCTTTTCCTCATCTCAGTTGGTGTTGAGGGCAAGCGTTAAGTGCCTCTCATCAAGGAGGTAAAGGGCTCGAGACCCGGCCTCAACATCCCGCATCACCGAGAACACCTGCTGAGATGGGTTGGGGTGTGCGGGCTGCAACCCTGCTGTGAGCCTCGACCGACGGGATTAGGCCTGTGAATGAGCGGCCCACAACAGACTCGCATCCTTTACGATGCCATTACCCAAGAATTCTCCCTCTACGCTATTATTAAATTAATGCGCGGCGGTATCGTGTGCAAAGACTCATGGACATCTTGGCGGGATTGCACACGAATTCTCCCTCGCCTCTGGAACACTATCCAATTTGCACACTGTGGCATTGCAAGTAAAGACTCCTGGCCCTATACGGGGGGAAAGATCAAATCTTGGATGATTCCATCATACATGATGGAATTTCGAAAACTTCTAGATAGGTATCCTACATCTGAATTGAATTCTTTCTTGTTAAAGAATCTCTTTCTAGCTGTTCTGGAACAATTAGGAGATTTTCAGGAAGAAATACGGGGTTCTGCTTCTGGTGGCAACATGCTATTGGGTGGTGCTTATGGGGTCAAACCAATACGTTCTACGAAGAAATATTAGAAGATCGATCTCATTGATCTTATAAGTATCATACCAAATCCCATCAATCGAATTATTTTTTTCGAAAAATACGAGACATCTAAGTCGTACAAGTAAAGAGATCTATTCATTGATAAGAAAAAAATGTGAACGGTGATTGGATTGATGAGAAAATAGAATTCTGGGTCGCGAATCGTGATTCGGCTGATGATGAAGAAAGATAATTCTTGGTTCAGTTCTCCACCTCAATACTCAGGAACTTCCTCACCATTACATTCTCAATATAATTACATAAATCACAAAGCATGAATTCCCCAACCCGGAATCCTGCAACGACAGTATACAAGGCTCTCATGATCGTGACATATCCAACGACCTTGTCCACTAATATACACATTTTCGCGACGTCATATTCAATCATCAGGAATTTAGCACACTCTCTTTACCCTAACCTCAATCTCCGCTAATTTCATGAAAAATAGGTGTTATTATGACACTTTAGCTGCATTCGCACGTCTATCGAAAAACCCCTTAATATGTAATACAAGCAACTTCACCAAATCAGACCATCGGTCTCGATTAGGCCTCACACAAAGTACCTACTCCGATAAACGCATTCGGATCTCTAATGCAAATATGTCGGGGTCGCGATCCCATGCCCCAGTAGTTCGTATTCAATCGTGGAAAACCCCAAATACTCTAATTAGAAGCACCGAATACCACAAATCACAACATCAAAGCGATAAAAGAAAGGATACAAGACACGTCCTAAAACCGAGAGGAGGGAAGTCGTTACCTTCTTGGATTTCCTCCTCGCCATGGAATTGCTAAAATAAACAGATGAAGATGGGCACAATAGGATCCTCTTCATGGATCTAGACTCGACTCATGATTTGGAGCTCCAACTCTATCTCTAATGGCAGAAAAGGGCTCCTTCCCCCTCTTTCTTCTTAACCTAAGAAAGATAATGTGAGGGCTAAAAGGCCACCAAAGTGACCTAAAGTCCTCTAGAAATGACCCCAATTGTTGGATCAAATGAACCCTTATTGAATGGCTAAAAAATGAGTATGTGAGGGCTAAAAGGCCACCAAAATGACCTAAAGTCCTCTAGAAATGACCCCAATTGTTGGATCAAATGAACCCTTATTGAATGGCTCAAAAAATGAGTTGTTTTCTATTCACGCCCTCTGCCCACGCCCTCCGCCTACATCCGTATAAACAGGGCATGTAATTTTGATCTTGAACGTTGTTCCTGGGCGGTACACTCTTGTGTAAACATGGTGTGTAATTTTAAGGGCAATACAAGCCCAGTTCACATGCTCGTGTGAACAGGGTCTGTACAACTTATTTTTTCCATTCAGCCTCTTAAACACCACCGAACAATCCCCAATTTTTGTTGGACTTCCATAGGCCCTTAGGACCTTTATGACATCCTTTAACTTGAGTTTATGGAGTATTACAACTCCCTCGTTAAAACGAATTTCATCCTCAAAATTGAAACATTACTTTGTCAAAATTCATACTGGCACGTAGAGCTCTGGATACTCTATTCACATCGCTTATTCTCGATCCCAAAAGAACTCATCTCGCTCGCAATTGTTCCAATGCACTTTCACGAACTTGACATATTTATTCCGTAACTTCTGGCTCTCCGCATTCTCTATGCAAATCGCACGCACCGCGGTCTTCGAATTTTCATCCACCGGCACCGCCGTCGGCTCAATCACTTTACTAGACTCCAACATAGTCATCCTTAAAACTGAGATGTGGAAGACGTCATGCAATCCACTTAATTCTGCCGACAATGTCAGACGATAAGTCGCTTTGTCTATACGCTCAGTAATTTGGAACGAGCCAAATTATCTTGGAGTCAACCTTTTCAATCACTGAATCCTCAATAAGCCTTTCAACGACTTTTTCTTCAAATAAACCATGTCACCAACTTGAAACTCCACATTTTTATGGCGCGTATTAAAATACTTATCCTGTCTATCGTAAGCACCTTCATACGCTCTTGAATCATCTCCACTATCTTGCAAGCATGGGCCACCATTTCCCCCCCAAAAGTTAGGTATCGCCTGTTTCTGTCTAAGACATCGGCGTCCGAGACCGCCTCCCATAAAGAGCTTCATAGAATGTCATCTTGATACTCGTCTAAAAACTATTGTTGCACACAAATTTTACCATGAATAGCTAGTTCTACCACTTATTCCTGAAGTCGAGTGCACAGCCAAAGCATCTCCTCCATCATATAATTCGTCGTCTCTGTTTGATCGTCGATCTGCAGATGAAACATCGTACTGAACTCAAGCTTCTTTCCAACTTGTTGCCAACCGCGCCGCGGCGCCGCCATCGATTCGCACTGGGGCAGGAAGTATCAACGATGCAACAACAACACTCACGAAGAACTCGACTATGATGGGGGTCACGAAGACATGACGTGGATCACGTCATCTAAGGAGTAGACTTTTTGACTTTTATTATCCTATGTGTTTTAAGTTCAAATGGGGGGCATGCTTTCATGATGACTAGCTTAGACTTTATGACTTTTATTATCTCATATGTTTTAAGCCCAAATGGAGGGCATGCTTTCATGATGACTGGCTTATTTTATTCCCGCTTGTCTAAGCCTAGGTGGGATTCCTTTTTATTTTAACCTGATGTGATCTCTTTGGTTGTAAGATGAAAAAGATTGAAGATCTCCCTCTCTCTCTATCTCTCCCTCCCGCACTCCCTCTTCCGCTAGCGCTAATGCCGACCACCCTCCTCTCTCGCTCTCTATCGTAGCCACCTCGACGGGATCCAAGAAGGGTCATTGTAATCCCTTGCGGGACATTGTCCTCCATCGGCCTATTACACATTAAAACTCACGAGCACATATCAACGTGGTATCAGAGGTACTTCCTCCCTCCCCGGCGGTAGACTTCTTCCTCTACCCATAGACATGGTTGACCACAACCAGCTACTGCCACTCCTCCAACCCATCCTGGACGTGATTGCACGCATGCAAACGTCTTTGGACCTCCAAGGTGCCGAATTCGCCAGCCTAAGGGCGCACGCGCATGACAACAGACCATCTGGGTCGCATGTCTTTTCGGATGGACCACCATCTCCACTACTCCATACTCCTACAAGTCCAACTCCGGAAGGAAGTTTGACTCCGCCCGTCGACGGCCCTCCCCCGTGTTACCTAAAGCTGGATTTCCCAGTTTACGATGGCCACGAAGATCCACTTCCATGACTCACCCGGTGCGAGCTCTACTTCTATACCCAATGCACCCTACCAGAAGATCAACTCGGCCTCGCTTTGTTTCATCTCATGGGTGCAACCCAACTGTGGTTCACGTAACTACATCGTGAACGCCACAACCTACACTGGGACGACTTTGCTACGGTGTGTACTCTCCGCTTCAGCTCACCACTACAGGGAAACTCCCTCGGGAACCTCATTGCATTATGCCAAGTCGTGCCGCGTGACGACTATCTTGAGCACTTCCAAAGTCTCCTGGCACACATCCACTGCCCGCCTTGAGCAGCAGGTTCCTTTTTTACGGCCGGCGGCCTTCATGAGCGCCTCCGCTTGGACGTCGAATTCTAAGCTCCACCCGACGTCACAACGAAGATGAATCTAGCTTGGGCCTGTGAGCGCCAACTTCTAGACCACCCAATGTTGGGTCGTTGATATTTCAACACTACCGATCAGAGAACCAAAGCCACTATTTTTCCTCCCCCCAAAGGCAGCGAATTGAGCCCGCCCCTGCCCAATCCTTCCATCGCCAGCCGTCCACCGTATCGCCGCTGGCTATCGGTGTTAGAAATGGCAGACCATCGAGCTAAAGGATTGTTTTTAACTGTGACGAACTCTTTGGCTCAGGCCATCATTGCAAACACCTCTTTTGGGTCGAGGTGGACGACCCCTCCGATGATGATGACCTAGACGACACGGAACTCCTGGAGATCTCGTTCTATGCCATCTCCGCCACCCATACGCTCCATGGCCATACAAGACAATTGCAAGTCTCCGTGGCGAACCACACCTTCATCGCTCTCATGGATTCTAGGAGCACGCACAACTTCATCAACTGTCGCACGACCGAGCAACTACATCTCCACATCACCTTACGCTCTCGCCTTCAAGTTGCGGCAGCAAATGGACAAACCATGCCATGTCCGGGCATATGTCACGGGGTGACCCTCACGGTGGGCGCCCATCAATTTCAAATTGATCTCTTGGCCATCGATCTTCAAGGCTTTGATGTGGTTTTGGGAGTGCGATGGCTCTGCACCTTGGGAACCATAACATGGGATTTTGACACTCTCTCTATCTTTTGGCCCCACGACAACCATTTGATCGAATGGACGAGACAAGTCCCGCAACATCTCAACTCGACCTTCACTCTCCAAGGACCCACTCTTCCCACGGACTCCTCCAACGAGCCCGACCTCGAGCTTCTTCTACAAATGTTCTCAGATATCTTCACTATTCCGGACTCCCTTCCACCGACGCGCCGTCAGAATCATCATGTCTACCTCTTTCCAGAAACCCCCACCGTTCGTAGTCCGCCCCTATCGTTATCCATTCCTACAAAAAGATGATATTGAGCTTCAATGCTCTCTCATGCTACAACAAGGCCTTATCCAGCGCAACATCTTCCCATTATCCTCTCTGGCTCTCCTCGTCCACAAGAAAGACGGCTCGTGGCGCTTCCGCATTGACTACCGTGCCTTAAATCAACAGACCGTGATGGACAAATTCCCTTTTTCGGTGGTCGAAGAATTACTCGATGAACTGCATGGTGCCATGTACTTCTCCAATTGGATCTCTACTCCGGTTATCATCAACTGAGGATACGCCCGCAAGATGTGGAAAAGACGGTTTTTCGCACGCATCACGACCACTTTGAGTTTTTGGTACTCCCATTCAGACTCACCAATGCCCCCTCCACTTTTCAAGCTTTGATGAACAAAGTTTTCCAACCACTACTCCGTAAGTCCATTCTAGTTTTTTTGACGATATTTTGATTTACAACACCACTTGGGATGCCCACTTGCGCCATCTCCGTGCGATCTTCGAGCTGCTACGCCAACGTCGCCTCCACCTCAAGCACTCCAGATTTGTCTTCGACAAACAAAGTGTGACCTACCTCGGCCATGTGGTCCACTTCCTCAGGATTTCGGCAGATCCCGACAAACTTGATAGCGTTGCTTCATGGCCAGTTTGACTGCAGTTTCAGTTGCCACGATGCCACTGCATAGTTGGATTTCCACAGAGGTCTTTTAATTTACTCCCAATCTAGTGAAGGGAAAGGAGTCTTCGGAAGAATCTGCGGCCGCGTCATTCTCTGCTCGCCTCTTCTTTGCTAACTCCTCTCTTTTCTCCCGTTGAGTAAGAGTCAAGCTGCCAGGAGTCAACGGTTGGTTCGCGGGTACCATAAGGTTTGCTGTCAAAATTATTGTTAATACACGGCCAATGCAATTAGATATATTTGATCACAGGAATTCACTTACTATCTTGGCGTACCACCCCTTTCAATGAGGGAAGTGAGGTAGTAATCAATGTCTAATCGCGCGCCCCACATGAATTCAATGATCTCCTTTTCAATTGTCTCTAGCCCGCAAGACTTGAATTCACTATCCACGCGAACTTGCGGATTGGTGTGGATCAAGCCAAGATCTCCTTCAAAAATAAGATTGTGTTCCATCCAGTTGTGAATCTTATTCGGTAGGTTCACAACCTTCATTCCCCTGCATAAAAGTACATAATTCCTTTGAAGACAGTGTCGCTGGATTATGTTATAGACCGAACCGAGAAGCATTTCCTGAAGAGGTTCAAAGTGAATGTTACCTTCTCAGTTCGCAGGTAGGCGACAAAACTAAAAATAACGAAAATTGATTTGGGTGCCAACTGGCCAGAAATAACTTTGTAATTGTCAAAAATTTCAACTATTTCCCACATAAATGGGAACCTGAAACTGCAGTCAAAGTGAGCTATTGGAACAACGATCTGGTTTGCCGAGGAAGTGTTAACTCTCTCATATTTTTCCGGAAGCCGCACCAGTAGAGGCGAACCCTGCATATGCGTCTCAATGAAGCTCTGAAGTTCGGCTTGCGAAACATGGCATTCCTTGTGGTCCGTGCCATGAAAAGCCACAACCGCGTCTACCGCGCGACAACCATTTTCTCAAACCGCTTGGATTTTTGCTTCGAGCGCATTTAAGTTTTCTGCTAAAATAATGGAGGATGGTGCTATTTATAAACAATTCTTGGCCTGCGTATAATCGAGCTAACCGCAAACCTGTTCGCCAATTCACACGGTTTCAGATCTACACTTGCAATATGTTTTGTATAACAATACAAAAGTTGCGGTCAAAAAACAGTGTAATTGCACAGATCGTAAGAATAATCATCCAGCACAACGAGCGAGCATATCAAGCAGAAAGTCAATCAGCACGAACACATTCAACAAACATTTGACAGATAAAAAAACAAGCCATATCAATTACATCACGATAGTTAAAAATAAAGATTGTACAAGCATATTCATCAAGTAATGTTTCAGCACACGAGCGAATATTATTACAAGTATAATTTCGAATTCTTTAACTACTGACCGCGGTCAATGGGGTCACTACCTATGTGGGCTACCTGGTCTCCGACTTGAAGAAGGATGTCATATATCTGGCTCAAGTTGTGGTGAATCGAATTATGAGACCGGTGAACTCGGGAAGCATCGCAGTTCACACGATTTAATTAAATCATGCGTTCCACCGACACTCCCTTTTCGCTTGGTCGCGCGAGCTGCTCAACCGCCCCAACTACAGGAGGATTGGTGGTTTTGCCCCTGACCGGACGGTCTGGGTGCCGCGATCTCTCGGCACTCGCGACATCAGGTCGCTGACTTCTGTCCGTCTCATAAGCTAAGTTTAAATATTTATCTTTGTAATATTTAACGTTATCTTCAAGCCTCCAAATGCACTGACTTTGGCTCTTCTTCTCCCTCTCAAGAGAAGAAGATAGAGTTGCGATCTGATCTTGAAATGCTTTCTCCCTCTCCAGTCTCTCCTTCTTCTCTTTCTTCAGGTCGGCACAGAGGATCGCCTCTCCTTCTTGCGCCTTGTCCAAAGTCTTCTTCAAGATCGCCTCCCCTTCTCGCGCCTTGGTCAGCAATTGCTTCAAAATCTCTTCTCCTTCTCGCGCCTTGTCTAGAGTCTTCTGCAAAGCCTCCTCTCTTTCCCGCGCGGTCTGCCGCTCCACGTCCATCATACCTTTCAAAACAGTCAACTGAGCTGGCAGATCCATCAAGGACCATCCAAATTCGAAATATCCAGCGGCGGCAGCAGTGACGACAAGATTTTGCCCGACTCTGGGGAAACTGTTAGTTCATTCGCGACTGCAACATGGTAGAAAATACGGTTAGAATTTTTTGACTAACAAAACGTCATTGCTAAAGCATTTTAAAGAGTAAAAATGTTGGGCCGCGAGGTTCCTTGCCCAATCACAGTGGCGACCGGGCGACTATCAAATGCCTTAACTACTCAGGGTCAATTCGCTTGAGTTGTTCACTCTAATTTTGCCGAACACCTTTCTTCCTCGTGTTTAGTTCTTTTGTAGAGGGAATGATATCATCAGTTGATATTATGATGACCACCGGTCATTTTTTCCAAAGAGTTGACTTATAAGGAAGCTAAAGCTTGATGACCTTGGGTGCCGGTTTAAGCTTACCTGACCACAAAAGGTCTGCAACGATTTGCAGATCCTCCGCTGCCCGCTTATCCGCATTAATCTTCTATTTAGCCGCTTTGTCGGCAACAATCTGTTCTCTAAGTTTTTTCTTTTCATCCCCTTCAGAAGGGATCGACGAAGCCTGCTTTTCTATAGCTTTTACTCCTAACACTTGCAGATCAGAATCCTTAGCCGCCAGATTGTCTTGAGGAGGCAGAAGAGCCTCCTTCAAAGATTTTTTGATTTCTTCGAACTTTTCGAAGTCTTTCAAAATCTCGTCAGTAGATATGCTGATCGCTGAGAGCACGGTTTCACTACCCAGATTAACAGCAGGTGTCTCCAAAACCGAGTCAGGAACCTCTTTGTCGCGCAACCTATGCTGGAGGCTAACCGCTTCGACTTTAATAGAAACATTCTTTTCCTTCATCCTCTTAAGTTTCTTTTTTACCCGCTCATCGGCATTCATCGAGTTATCTCTTTTACTTCTTCTCTTCCCACTCGCCTCAGTCGCAAGTTTTTCTTTCTGTCGCAGTTTTTTTGTAACGATCTGTCCATACTGGCGCAGCCCCTGGCAAATAGGCTCAGCGTCCACATCAATTGGAGTCGCGGAAGTCGCGGCCTGCTTGCCAACTGGCGTCTCTTCCTCTGTAATCCTTTGCTTCCCAGAGTCTTCACTGAACTCATCCAACCCAGGAATCCTCAACATAATAGTCCCCGAGGGTGAAAGGGATATTACCATGCAAGATTCTTCAGGAGTAACTGCGGAAACCGCTGCAACATTGACAAACAAAGCACTTGAAGGATCTACCACATCTGCAGGAAAGGAGGCAATTTTTTCAGACTGCGGTTCAACCCCAATCGCAGCTTTAGTCGCCTCAGAAGTTTGCCCAACCAGGCGAGTTGGAGTACTGGGCTTCTTTGCCACAGACTTCTTTTTGAGGCGCGGTTTGGTTTCTACCTCGCGTGATGCAATGGATGACATCATACTTCTGAGGCCAGTCATTGTGGTCTGAAGAACTTTAACCGTAAATTGAGAGAAGTGACCCGTGGCATGCAATTTTTTCTGAAATCTGCAGAGCCCTTGGCCGTATTTATAGCCTTTCCAGCATTGATGATATTCGCGGTCTCGCGGTTAAAATCAACATTTCCGAAATTTCCTCAACTTTGGAAATGTGGGGGACCATGTTTACCTGAGAGCCCGTGACCCGTTTTCAAACCAAGACTCAAGCCGCGCGGATAGGATTCACCTAACTACATCAGTCATCAGTTCGCAAAAGTCGCACGTACCTATCAAGAGGCCGTTCAGATCATATGGGTTAACTGTCTAGCCGCGCGGTCTGTCCGTTTTCTTTAAAGCTTGTATCTGTCACCCTTGCCCGGTTCTCCTGTACCCCGGGCAGGCGGTTATTTTAGCCTTGCCCATTTGGACAGACCCCCGAGCCTATAAATAGGCTGAAGCAAAACTCTCAAAGCACGCTAATTCTAATCCAGTAGCTCGTTTGTTAAGAGCTACAGTCTCAATTCTAGTGCCTTTGTGGTCTCCTGTTCGTGCGGCTTCTTCCTTGTAACTTTTATAACCACATCTTTCATTCAATTGAAAGCCCACCGCAAGAGAGGCATTTGTCGCGGCGGGCAAAGTCTGGTGTTGCCGCTTGGTGGCTTTTTCGCTCTTTGCTATTCGCAAGTGTTTCAGTTCCAGACCTCCTTTTCTCCGCCATCCGACCCTTCTCGTGGTAGTGCGCAGAGAGTTGATGTCGAATTTGGTACCAACAGAGTATTTTGTGAATTGAGCCTCAAACATCAACTCCTCGCGGAGCTTGCCATAGCACGAAATACACTCTCCCTTTCTTTTTCAAAAGTCCGCCAACATCTCCAAATCACGTCTCTCTCTCCTGAGCTTCCAATACCAAGGGTTGTAGCTCTTCGTCAACATTGGTCGCCTCCCAAATTCTATTTGTTATATCATACTGCAGCTCGATCCAGCTCAAGCAGGCCACTCTAGCATCACCTCGCACCACATAAGTAATATTTAGCTATTCAAAATCCGCACTTTCTGCTTGCAGTGCGCCTCAATCTAATTGCCCTATCTTGAGAACTTCCCGCTCAATGCGTCGACAACAACATTTGTCATTCCCGGCGTATACTGGATCTCTATCTCGTAGTCACCAAGAAAGTAGATCCATTTGCGCCGCCTTATGTTTAGCTCCTTCAAATTTAAAAGATATTTAAAGCTTTTATGATCCGTAAAAATCTCCACCTTATCACCATTGACATAGTGTCTCCACAGCTTCAAAGCAAAGATCACCGTCGCCAACTCCTTGTTGTGAATGCGGTAATTCTTCTCATGCCACTTAAGATGGCTTGAACCAAAATCTATCATACTATCATGTTGCATTAAGACACATCCCAAACCGTAGCCAAATGCATCACATAAGTTCTGAAATCCTTTAGTCCCACTAGGTTGACTTAGGATTGGGGAAGACATCAACCTTTCCTTCAAAGTTTCGAAAGCTTGGTCGCAGTCACACGTCCAAACGAACTTATGATCCTTGCGAGTTAAAGAGGCGAGGGGAAATACAATCCGTAAGAAGTTCTCCACAAACCTCTTGTAGTAACCCGTCTAGTCTATGTGAACTCCTGACTTTCACAGCAGTCTTCAACACAGGACAATCTCTAATAGCCTCAATATTTCGCTGAATCCACCGCCACCCCATTACCACTACATGGCCTAAAATGCCACTTCCTTAATCCAGAACTCGCATTTGGAGAACTTAACATAAAGTTTGCTCTCTCAAAGTCTGCAAAACGTGCCTCAATTGAGCTTTATGCTCGGTCTCCGATCTCCAGTGCACTAGTATGTCATCAATAAAGATCACTATGAACATATCCAAGTACTCCTGAAATACACAGTTTATCAAGTTCATGAACACAGTTTACGTGTTTATCAAACCAAACGACATAACAAAAAATTCAAACTGTTCATACTGTGCTTCAAAAACAGTGTTCGGGATATCCTCTTCCCGGATCCTCAACTGATAGCACTCTGATTTTAAATCCAACTTTGAATAAACTATCAACCCAACCAACTGATCAAAGGGTTCGTCAATAGACTCAATACTCGGGATCGGGTACTTATTCTTGATGGTCAACTTGTTCAACTCGTGATAATTCATGCACATATGCATACTACCATATTTTTTCTTCACAAACAATACTAGTGCACTCCACAGTGGAGCTCGGTCGAATGTACCTTTGCTCCAAGAGTTATTGGGGCAGTTGAATCTTCAGTTCGGCCAACTCTTTTGGTGTCATCCGATACGGTGCACGTGACACTATTCTCGCACCGGGTGCTAACTCTATTGCGAAGTCAATCTCCCACTGAGGAGGTGCTCTAGGAAGCTCGTTAGGAAACATGTCTTCAAACTGCCACCACTGGCACATCTCCAATTGATAAATTTGGGGAGTGAGTCTCCAACAAAGCCACAAACGTTTTGTCACCTTTGTTCACCGCTCGCATCACTTGCATGCAGAAATGAGGGAGCAAACGACACCATTCAAACCTTTAAATTGAACTTCCTCTCGTCCTGTACTCCGCTAAAGCCGTATCTTTTGATTGCAGTTAATGTTAGATCTTTGCTCTGCTAGCCAATCCATTCCCAGAATAACATCAAATTCTACTAATGGCAAGATTGTCTCTTTCAAGTCGAAGTCCCATTGTTCTATCCTTAAGATAATACAACCCCTCCTGCTTGTACTCATGAACGCTCCATTTGGCATCCACACACTTAGCTACAATTCCCCATCAAAGGGTTCCACAGCAATACCCCGAATAAAGCTATCCATGAGGAAAGAATGTGACGCCCCTGTATCAAACAAAATCTTAGCAGGTACGTTGAAGACTATTACGATGCCTATCCAAACATACAACATAAAATAGCTGGTCGCAATCTAAAATCATAGAATATGAAATATTTAAACATAAAACATGTTCTAATTTCCATACCTGTCACCACGTAGAGATGACAAATCCTCATGCAACACAAGTCTCTAAGTTCTAGGCTGCATTTGTGTGAATTATGAAGCACTCGATTCCACGGTCTTACCTTTCTTAGAATAATAAGGACCCATTGGTGCAGTGCTCCTACCTACGCTCCCCCTTGAGCACTCCATCTGGATATTTTTGGGCTATGTGGACTAGCTTGCCACACTTGAAATAGGTTGAATGGACCTCACTGTAAACAACTCCGCTCTTCTTGGTTGATTTCTGAGGGAGGAATCTCTTCTTCCCTTTGCTACCATTTGACTTCCACTGAGACTGGGATGGTTTCCCTTCCCCTTTACTTTGCTACATATCCCTTGCGGCACTGAGTCCGCTCCATCTCCATCTCCAAAGCCCTGTAGGCTTCAACCTGCTCACTGAATTCTGCTATCCTCAAAGGAGGATGGAAACCTAGAAAATATTTCAGCTGGTGGTCTCTCTGCCCACCCGCATGCTCTGCCAATGGCTATGCATGCCCCAACACTCCTTCTAGTGTGATGAGAGTCGTACTAGGTAACACTCTAGTTGCTTGAGCTGCTACCATTGCATCTGCTAGAATACGACAAAAGTTCAAAGGTGACATGTTCGCCGCGTTCAGGGGGTCCGGAAAAGTTTGACTAATGTCCGTAAGATCCTCACACGCTCTAAATGTCCCTGCATCATCATTAGCACCCTAGCTCAAAGAATATATCATGTCAGATTATATTCAATAATCAAACATCAATCACATGGACACTCACAGTGCTAAAAATCAATCCTATGTGAACAACTCTTCTTAATGATTTGGATACACTAAACTGCTCTCTATCGGTCCAGAACACCTATACATATCTATGATTCTATGAAGTATTAAAACGTGATATAAAGAACATTCTACAATAGTAAATATCATTAAAGTCAACTACTAGCACAACGGAAACTGAAACCATAACCCAGAGTGTGTCCACATTTAATAAACATCAACAAGATCAACAAGTGTCCTTGGCCTTACAAACGTATATTCCATGTCATTTCAAATACATCAAAAATCCTAAGCTATCTTGGCTCGCAGGCTAGAACAAAAGCTAAGGAAAGTACAATAAGGAGAAGAAGGGAAAACACTTCAAGACGCTTGGCTTTTTAGCTGGCTAGCGTGCTCTAGTATTAGAACCTTGTCCTGCAACCAAATCTACAAAATGGGTACAAGAGGGTCAACGACAACAACTATGTAGCATCCATGTCCTCTCGGACATCCTAGCGGACCGAGGAGAACCACATCACCCTGCAAGTCAACACTTCACATAAAACATGAAAACAGATAAACAGATAAAAACACTAGTCTACATATCACAAATAACAACCACATCTCTAGGTTAAGCATCAAAGTAAAGGGGCCTAATATGCAATATGAATGCAACCGGATATTACCCGTGACACCCTAATCACACGAGTGAATCTAAAATACCATCAAAACACAATCATATCATATATAATTATAAGGATACGAAGGCATCATATTCTAATACAGACCTAACGACCACCACCTCTCTATCATAATATTCAAACATACGTGTAGACATCAAGGGTAATGACTCCTGGCCTTTACGGCGACAGTACCCAAAATTCTCTCTCTACGCTATTATTAAATTAACGTACGACAACATCATATGCAAAGACTCCTGACCTTCTTGGTGGGATCACACATAAATTCTCCCACTCTTCTGGAACACTATCAAATTCGCACACTATGTTATTGCGATTTAATTCTCCTTGCCTTATTTGGAGGCAATACACAAAATTTCCCTCATTATTACATTCTCAATATAATTTCGTAAATCACAAAGCATGAATTCCCCAACACCAAATCCTATGATGCCTTCATATAAGGCTCTCAAGATCATGGCATATCCAATGACCTATCCACTAACATACAAATTTCTGCGATGTCATATTCAATCATTATGAATTTAGCACGCTCTATTTGCCCTAACCTCAACATCTGCTAATTTCACCGAAAATGTGTGATACTATGACACTATATCCACATTCACACGTTTACCAAAAAACTCCATAATATACAACGTCAAGCAACATCGCAAAATTGGACCACCAGTCTCGATTGTGCTTCACAAAATTCCTAATCTGAAAAATGCATTCGGAACTCTAAATGCAAATATATGTTGGTGTCGTAATCTCACGCCCCAACGGTTCTTATTGAACTGTGTCAAATCCCAAGCCCTCTAATTAGTGACACCCACAAATCACAACATCATAAAGATAAAATACAAGACACACATCCTAAAACTGAGAGTGAAGTCGTTAGTTTCTTGGATTTCCTCCCCGCCATAGAATTATTAAAATAAACTTATGAAGATGAACACAATAGGATCCTCTCCACGGATCTGAAACCTTCTTAGGATTCGGAGCTCCGGTTCTGCCTCTAATGGCGGAAAAAGAGCTCCTTCCGCTTTCTCTCCTTTCTCCTTAACCTAAGAAAGAGAATGTTAAGGACTGAAATAAGGTGATTTTAGCCTCCAAAATGACCTAAAAACCTCTGGAAATGACCCTAGCCATTGGATCAAAGTACCCCCATCAAATGGCTCAAAAACAAGCTATTCTCTGTTTATACACCGTACACTGCCTCCGTACACACCCATGTAAACATGGCATGTAATTATGATCCCGAGCGCTGTTCCTGGGTGGTACACGCCCTCCGAGGGTACACACCCGTGTAAACAGGGCGTGTAATTATAATGGCGGTTCGCTTCCAATTTAAACACCCATGTAAACAGGGCGTGCACAACTTATTTTTGCTATATAGCCTATGAAACACCAACAAACAACCCCCAATTTTTGTGGGGCTTCCTCAGGCCCCTTAGGACCCTTATGAAATCCTTTAACTTGAGTTTTGGGGTATTACGACACTCTTCTTTTCCTTAAGAGGATGGGTGATTACAGGCTGTGATGGTGGGACTAATCCACAAGAGGGTCCTAGTGGAGAGGAAAAGGATGTCTCATATAGATTGAATAATGCTAGCCCCTTACTCATACATATATTTGAGTAAGGGGAAACCTAAAAACAAGGAAAAGACATAACTACCCCGACCGGGGTGTACATAGAAAAAAGATAAACGACTTGAAGAATAACATTTCACAACTCTCCCCCTCAAGTCGGGCGGAAGATATCAGTCATCCCAATCTTCTTGATATCGTCGGTAAACACATCACACCCCAAGCTTTTGGTGAACACATCGGTCAGCTGATCCCTAGAGTGAACAAACAGAGTAACAACTATTTTCTTATCCAAGTGATCCTTAATAAAGTGTCGATCCACTTCGACATGCTTTGTCCTGTCATGTTGGCCTCTGCACTTGACCTGGCCACCACATTCTGCTTCTCGCTCCGCCACGTTACGAGGTTACCACCAACAAAGGAGCAGTATCCTGTTGTGGACTTTCTGTCATCCTGGCAACCAGCCCAGTCAACGTCAGAAAAAACCTCAATCTCCAAGTTGTTGTTCCTAGAGAATAGGAGGCCGCTACCAGGAGATTTCTTTAAATATCGCGGTAGACGATACACCGCTTCTTGATGTATGATTCTAGGAGAATGCATATATCTGCTAAGAATACCAACTGCATACGTAATGTCGGGACGTGTATGAGATAGATATATAATTTTTCCGACCAATTTTTGGTAACATGATACATCCGCATGATCACCATCATCATCTTCATCAATCCTGTGATTTTCCTCCATAGGGGTGTTTGCAGGAACACAACCAAGCATACCAGTTTCCTTTAGGAGATCCAATATGTACTTCCATTGGGAAATAAAGATACCCCGCTCAGATCTAACCACTTCAATGCCCAGGAAGTACCGTAATCTTCCCAAGTCCTTAACTTCAAATTTAGCAGATAGTAGGGTCTTGAGGTTGGCAATCTCCTCTGTATCATTTCCAGTAATCACGATGTTATCCACGTAGACAGTGAGAACCACAACATGTTGTTCATGTCTCCGGATGAACATGGTATGATCCGATTGAGCGCGTTTGTACCCAAACTTGAGCATTGCTGTGAGAAATCTTCCAAACTAGGCTCTTGGAGATTGCTTTAGGCCATATAAGGATTTCCTTAGGCTACAGACAAGCCCTTCAACTCCTTCCTTCACAAAACCAGGAGGGAATTTCATGTACACCTCCTCCTTAAGCTCACCATGGAGAAATGCATTTTTCACGTCCAGTTGATGAAGTTCCCAGTCCAGACAAGCTGCACATGATAACAAAACTCGAATAGAGTTCATTTTTGCTACATGAGCAAAAGTCTCCTGATAATCAACTCCTTGAGTCTGTGTGTATCCTTGAGCGAGAAAACGCGCTTTGTACCATTCCACCTTGCCATCTTGGTTCTACTTAACAGAGAAGACCCACCGAGAACCTATATTTTTCTTTCCTGAAGGGAGAGCAGAGATATCCCACGTATGATTTTTGTCCAAGGCGTACATCTCATCACGCATAGCCTGTGTCCAAGCCGGTATCGCCAATGCTTCCTGCCATGTCTTAGGAATAACAACTAGAGAAAGGGATGAAACAAAAGTCTGATGAATCAGAGTAAGATGACGATAAGCCACATGATTAGAAATTGGATGTTGCGTGGAAGCAACTTTACCCTTTTTTAGCAATGCAAGAGGCATATGCAGATCTGCATCATCAGAATCTGAGTCCGAAGTCGGCACTGGTAGAGGTGGCTTGACGGTGACCTGTGTACCTGAACGACGGTGGTATATATGGGGAAAAGGAGAGATCGTAGTAGAGAAGTCCGGTATCGAGATAGGAGGAGCTCTGGGTACCGGAGTGGAAGGAGGTGAAGGAATGGAGGAAGAGGACGAAAGAAGAGGCAGAGGACAGCAATAACATCATATGTAGTACTACTCTCCCCCTGACGAAAAACATGAGTCGAGGACGGAAAGTAGGACTCCTCCTCACGAAAGGTAACATCCATGATACAGAACATACACCGGGTGTGTGGGGGGGGGGGGGGTGATAACAACGTTATCCTTTGGTCGTGGAGGAAGAGCCCAGGAAGACACAACGTTGAGCCCGAGGGTCAAGTTTGTCACGTTGAGGTTGGTGCACATGCACCTAACAGACGCACCCAAAGACACGGGGTGGCATATGGGAAGTATGAACCACGTCAGAGGTAGAGAGACGGGCTAGAAGAGTAGTAAATGAGAGAACACGAGAAGGAAGACGGTTGATAAGATGTGCAGCAGTAAGCACCGCATCACCCCAATAGGGTTTAGGAAGATGCATCGTCAATAGGAGACAACGAGCAACCTCGAGGAGATGCCGATTTTTCCGTTCGGCCACTCCATTCTGAGTAGATGTGTAAGCACAAGTTTTCTGGTGGATGATACCGTGAGAGGTGAGGTAAGCGCCAAAGGAACCACGATCGTCATACTCCCCTCCATTATCACTTTGAAGAACGCGGATAGTAGCATTAAATTGATATTTCACTATGTTATGAAAGACTTGAAAACACAAAAAAAACGTCACTTTTTTTTAATAGATAAACTCATGTAGTACGCGAGAATCAATCAATAAAGGTGACGAACCAGTGAAAACCAGTCAACGATACAACGGGGGACGACCCCCCTAAACATCAGAATGTATAACATCAAAAGGAGTGCTACTAGGAAAAGAAAGATGTGAAGATGTCTGTCGCACATGTTTTGACCGATCATAAATATCACAAGAAATTTTTTGAAGAAATGGTAAAAAAACAGGAAATAATTTTTGCAGGTAGACGGAGGACGGGTGCCCCAAACGCACATGCCAACAGTGAACATCCTCTGCAGTAACAGTAGAATTGGAAAGGGCCTGAGAACGAGGATGAGTGTCCAGGTAGTACAAGACGCCACTGCACCTACCGCTGTCAATGTTCCGCTTCGTACTCAGTTCCTGAAAAACACAAGAATCAGGAAAGAATGTTACGGAACAGTTAAGCGATTTCGTAAGATTGCTGATAGAAAGTAAATTGCGTGGAAAGGAGGGAACGTGAAGAACAGAGGTAAGAGATATGGACGGAGAACAAGAAATATTGCCCTTGCCCGCAATGGAGGACAACGATCTGTTAGCAGAAATAACTTTCTCCTTACCAGACAAAGGAGTATAAGAGAGAAAACCTGAGGAAGACCCAGTCATGTGGTGGGTGGCACCAGAGTCGAGCACCCATTCAGAAGGTGTGGTGGTGGCCGCATGAGCACTAGGCATAACAACAATGACAAGAGAAGTAGAGCTTCCAATGACCAGATCGGACTGAGAGTGAAGCAGGCGACGAAAGACATCCAACTCCTGTGCAGTAAGAGAGGAGGAAGCCGGAGACTGGGACTCATCATAGACGTCAGTAGTGTAAGCAGCGTTATGAGAACGGTAGCCACTGTTCCTATGGCCCCCACGACCCCGACCACGATCACGGCCAGAAGGTGCCAGAAGCAGATGAAGTTTGAAACATGCTTCCCGAGAGTGTCCCCGTCGACCACAGTAATCACAGTTAGGCACAGAAGATGTAGGAGTAGGGATGAGGTTACGACCAACACTCGTCAAGGCAGAACGATCTGGAGGAGACATAACACTGGGAGACTTGCGGCGGTTTTCATCACCCAGAATCATGTTAAGCGCCTCCCAAAGGGAGGGAAGAGGAGAACGGTGGAGAACATGTGTCCGGACCACATCAAACTCCATATTTAATCCCATTAGGAATACATAAAGACAAAAACGGTCCTCTCGTTGCTTTAACAGGACGACATCCGTTGTACATGCTGGAGTGAAATGTGCAAAGTAGTCCAGTTCTTGATACAAGCGCTCAAACTCCGAGAAGAACGATGAGACAGTCATTGACCCTTGACACAACTCCAAAATGCGGCGAGTGAGCTCATAAACCTGGGTGGAACTACCAATCTTTGAGTATGTTTCACGAGCACGAGTGCAGATCTCGAAAGCGGAGTCCATCAACATATAGCTCTGATAGACCTTGGGCGACATCGAATGCAGGAGCCAAGACACAACAAGAGAGTTGTCAGAATCCCAGCGCTTCCAGGACGGATCAGACACCGGAGGCTCCATAATCGACCCATTGATATAGCCAAACATCTGTTGGCTACGGATGACATGTTGAGCAGCACGAGACCATTTCAGGTAATTCGTGTCATCCAGAGGAACCGTGGTAATCTTCAAGGAGCTAGAGTGGCCATGGGTCCACTGAGGCTCAACCATCGGAGGCTGGATCACGCCCGGAGAAGAAACCGATGAATCGGGTTCACCCATACCGACACAAGAGCAAGAACAACACATATCAACAGATCGGGTTCAACAAAGGAAGCGGCACGGGACGGTAGCGGCACAGAACAACAGCGCAGATAGCGGCACAACAACACAGACAGCGGCGACACAACAACACAGACAGCGGCACGGGAGCACAGATCAGCGGCACGGGACAGCACAACGGCATGGTATCGGCCCGGGACAGCACGGATCAGCGGAACTGCAGCACATGCAACGACAAGAAGGCCGTATAGAGCTCGTTTTTCATGAAGGAGAGACGGGCTGCTTCATGGAGGAACGACGACGCCGTTCCTCTCAGCAGCCGCCAAGAGTGCCGCCCGACATCGCGATGAGGAAGCGCGTAGAGAAGAGGGATGGCGAGTTGCAGTCGTGTGCAGAAGAAGCGCGACGGGAGAGGTCGAACCGAGCGACGACGAGTTCATTCTCAGAACGAAGGCTAGGGCTAGGGCGAGTTGCGATCGCGAGTACGGGATTTTGCCTCTGATACTAAGTGGAGAGGAAAAGGATGTCTCAGATAGATCGAATAATGCTAGTCCCTTACTCATACATATATTTGAGTAAAGGGAAACCTAAAAACAAGGAAAAGATATAACTACCCCGACCGGGGTGTACATAGAAAAAAGATAAATGACTTGAAGAACAACATTTCACAACTGTCTCACCCCTCCACATCGGTAGTTGTAAGGTCGATCCATCAATAGATGTTTCTCGCAAAGGCGGGCGATACTCATTGCAGTGGTAAAATAGGCATGTGTTTGAAACTCCATGTCGAGGCGAAGACGCTCATGAAGGTCTGTCGTAAATATGGGCACTTGACGTGTCGATGGCACAAAGGGAGAGCTGGAGAGGTGAACCTAAAACCTCTCCAGATAGTGATCGATAGAGCTAGTCTTCTTGATGGGCACAAGGTTGCCAATGGGATTTCCATGCAGAGGGGGCCCGAAGCGAAGGTTGCAGGTGCTCTTGAACTCTTCCCAAGTTAGGAGGCACTCCTGCTGCAACTGCGAGCACTGAAGCTGAATGAATCCCATTAAATGAAATGAAGTGACATTGATCCAGCTTCCCATGGTGGCTGTTGGTTCATAAAAAACGACTCACAACGGGTCAATCATGTCAAAGGATCTTCGCGAATGTTGAAGACCAAAAAGCTCATTTTGACGTAGCGGGGAACGCCGCCACCCTCAGAACGGGAAGGAATATTGGCCGGTGGGGGTCCGATATCGTGAGAGGAGTCCGAACGGACTCACGACAGCTGCGGAGAAGAACGATCGCGGTCTATGCGGGCCGTGAGGGCTTCCATGACATTCAAATGATTCGTAATCAATTTGTCAAACATCTCTATGAACGGAGCAACGTAAACATGGGTGCCCTTCATGTGAATAAACGACGACATGGGTGGAATACGGAGGGGCATGCAGAGTATTTCGTAATTACCTGGAAGGAGGGTTGAGTCTCTGGTGAAATCGCTCCCATTAACCACTGGAAATCCTGGCGAAGCCTCACGGAGTGGCGGAAAGGCGAGGTCGATGATGTCCCACGACTTTTGCATGGCGCGCACAAGCACATTGTCGTCGATTGGCGTTGGTAGGGCATGCACGGGCTCGGGATCGTTAGCCTGGGCTGGTGCCTGCGGCAGAGGTGGCTAGGAGGCCTCCAGTGCAACAATTGGCTCTAATACCCGGATGATATGAGCCCTCGATTGTGATCTCGTTCGGGGCCGGAGAGATGGAAGTCTTGGAGGAGATTGAAGTTCATCTTTGGAGAATCCCGGGAACCTATTATTAATGTTGGAGGGGTTGCCGGTGTAGGATGGACTATGGAGTGATTCGAGAGAGGGACAGTGTGAGACGTGCGGCACAAACATAGCAACGACTAGGGAAACGGATCGGGAGAAAGAAGAGAGAGAATTTGGAGTTTAATTCTTGCATGCATATTTCTGCACCCTCCTTCCTTCAAGTAGCAAGGATCACAATTACAAACATAGAAAATAGATGTTTCCAAAAGTTTACCTATGCGAAGGAGACAAATGTGCATACATGAAAAATAAAAATATGCTGTGACGGATCGAGACTGTACTTCTCCTAGTCCGTGCATGGTGTCCTGTGCATGGTGTCCTGCGGCGGCGGCGGCATGTTACACCTTTGTCTGGGTTTGTAACACCCTCTTAATGAATAAATTCAGTGCATATGGATCACCTAGCAGTACTTTATGCGCACAGCATGACTAATTATTCATGTGAATTTCCTTTCATACACTTCTTTTATTTACTTCAATCTAACTTCCTAAATTCCTTACTGCAGCTTAGACTCAGAATTCTTGGTTTCAACTTCTACCGATGGTTCTGCAAGAATATGGAAAATTAATGATGCAGCTCCATTGATTTCATTGACCCGTGCTACAGTACAGTTTCTAGATGGCTCCTCTTATAGCATTTTTATGTTTTGAGTTTCTGCATTTGAAGTCTAATGAATTTTTTGTATGTATGCATTCTTAGGATGAAAAGATTGAATGCTGCCGATTCTCTAGAGATGGCATGAGGCCTTTTCTGTTTTGTACAGTTCGAAAGGGTACTGTGTATTTTGTAGATGTGTATCTATAGTCATATGATTTCTACTCTTTCAAGAACATTAATTTATATTTGACAGGAGGCAAGGTGGTCACTGCTGTATGGGACCTTAGTACGTGGAATAGAATTGGGTTCAAAGGATTGCTTAGAAAACCCATCTCTTCACTTTCTGTTAGCTTGGATGGGAAATACCTAGCATTGTAAGTACATGAAATCCTTTTTTCTGTTTGTTTGTGAACATCTGCAGTTGAGATTTATAAGAGAACTTCACATTAATTTTGAATTTATCTTTTCACTTCACTCAAAAGCATGTTTTTTAATTATTTCAATGGACTTCTGTTCAAAATTGCATCCTTACATTTCCTTTTCTTTGTTAAAAAATGTTACAGAATTGGAAAGATCCATTTGTGGTCAACATTTCCAAACTGCAAATGAAATTGTTATCCGTATTTCTCAGCAGGTTCTGTGTTGGTGGTTCTGGGCATTACTGTCATGTTAAAAGTTAGAGAAGTTTAGGCCGCTAAATTGGGACATCATCCTCATGTAACATGCTGATATTCTGCAAGGATGTACATACGCCACATGTTACATGTCCAATTTCCCATTACATGTTATCCTAACGTGTTCCTGTTATGAGCCTAGTCCTTAACACCGGTAGGGATGCGGGAGGATGATCGGAGGCGATGATGATGGCGACGAGGATACAATTGAGCTGGAACTGCGGCTACCTAAGAGGGGCTTGTTCATGGGAGAGAGAGCTTCCAAGATCTCATAAGAGGGACAAGAAATTAGAGTTCTTCATTTGATACCTCCTTTCAACATACCTCGTGTCTTTATATAAGCTTACAAGAGGGCATGAATGTAACTATGATACTTGGACTAAATATGACACGATGCGACATAAAGACATAATATAATAATTATTAGAGAATACTAGGAAAAATAATGTATTGGCCCATTAACTTGGCCCATGTAGGATTTTGTGTTTAGTCCCACATTATTTGTATAGCTAGATCTTACTCTCCTCTCTCCTATATATTTGTACTCATACTTGTTTTTTGGTATTCAAGAAATATATACTAGGTTTGGACCTTTCTCTACATGGTATCAGAGGTAAACGGTCCGACCTGGTTTTCTCTAACCGCCCAGTCCTCCTGTTAATCGGGCGGCCTGTTTTACTGCCTAACCGCACTGTTTTGCGGCTTCCTTCTTTTCTAACCGCCTCTTCTTCTCTCCTGTGAATCTACCTCCTCTTTCTCTTAAACGCTCTTTTATAGCCTTCATCTCTCTGGAATGTGGACCCCACTCCCGTGCGGTTAAATTTTCTTAACCGCCACGGGATGCTCTCTACCCGCCGCGGCTTCCCCTCTTCCCGCGGTTAGATCTAACCGTCTGGCCTCAAGTTCTACCCACTGCAACCCGTCTCTATCCGCTGCAACCAGCTTTCTTTTCTTGTCGCACAATCTCTTCTCGGTCTTATCGCTGCGGCCTATTTCCTTGCCGCGCGGTCTCCTTATCTCAAGGAATCTTATCGCTCTTGTCGCAAGGAGTTCTTTCCCACTGCGACCTGTCTCTAGCCTCAAGTTCTCTCCTAGTCGCGCGGTCTCCTTGTCGCAAGGAGTTCTTTCTTGCCTTGCCGCTCTTCTCTTGCCGTCTGCCTTGTCGCTTCTCGCTTTTCGGCTCGACTAGGCTGTTTGCGCGGACTGCTTCTACCGATCTTGTTGCGGTTTGCTTCTAACCGCATGGTCTGGTGCCTGTTCGCCGTTTTTGATCTTGGTGCGGTCTGCCTCTAACTGTCGCGGCTTGTTTCTATCCGCTACGGGCTCTCTTCTATCCGTTGGTCGTGGCCTTTCTTGCCGCTGGTGCGTTGTCACCGTGATCGCTGAAGACTGTTTCTTACCGCGCTGGTCGTGGCCTTTCTTGCCGTTGGTGCATTGTCACCGTGATCGCTGAAGACTGTTTCTTACCGCGCTGGTCGTGGCCTTTCTTGCCGCTGGTGCATTGCCACTGTGATCGCTGCGGACTGTCTCATAGTCGTTGTTTGTGCCCGCTGCGGACTGTTCCTTGCAAGATGTTCAGCTGTCCTCCGGGCTCTATGGTGTCTCCGATGGTGATACCTCCTGCCTTGCTCATAGCTCATCCTTAATTTTGGATTCCGGGGCCTTTCACCACATTACCTCACGAAAACCACCACAATATTTGAACTCTGTGCATCCCAAGTTCATCGCTGTTTCTACTGGGGACACCATTTCCGTTTATGGCGCGATAGATATTCACCTTACTCCCTCCATCACTCTTCGCTCTGCCCTTCATGTTCTGGGCTCTACTTTCAACCTTCTCTCTATTGGTCGTCTCACTACTGGTCTTGATTGTGATGTAATTTTTCTTCCAACTTGTGTGTTGTGTAGGATCGCAAGACGCGGACTATCATCGGAAAAGGGTATCTGTCGAATGGTATCTATATCTTTGACCCTTCTCCTTCAACAGTGTTGTCCTCTATTAGCTCTGTTGATTGGCATCGACGTCTTGGTCACGCTCCTCTAAACATACTCAGAAAATCTCTCCCCGAAGTGCCCCTCCAAGAGTTCACGTGTGAGTCTTGTATCTATGAGAAACATCATCGGTCTACGTTCTCACCACATACTACTCGGAGTCCTGCTCCCTTTTATCTAGTACACTCCGATATTTGGGGATCCTACAAAATTGCTAGTGTTTTTGGATATCGTTACTTTGTCACATTTGTAGATGACTACTCTCCGGTGACCTGGCTGTATCTCCTTCGTGACCGCTCTGAATTACCTGGTGTATTCCGTACTTTTTTCATTGAAACTCACAACCAGATTTCCACTACAATTAAAACCCTCCGCACCGATAATGCCCGTGAATACACTAGTCATGCATTTGCACACCTATGTGCTGAGTTCGGGATAATCCATCAAACCTCCTGTGCCTATACCCCTCAACAAAATGGCACTGCTGAACGCAAAAATCGTCATCTGCTTGAGGTCACCCGCTCTCTTATGATTCAAATGAATGTTCACAAACAGTATTGGAATTTTGCGGTTTCTACCGCCTGCACTCTTATTAACCGCATGTCTTCTTCTATTCTCAATTTTGCGGTTCCCTTCAATCTTCTTTTTTCCTCCAAACCTCATTTCTCCATCACCCCTCACGTGTTTGGCTGCGTATGCTTTGTTCATCATCTTGGCCCATCCACTGACAAACTTGCTCCACGTGACACTATATAGATGTTTGTGGGTTACTCTCGGACTCAGAAGGGCTATGTTTGTTTTTCTCCCAAGGATCGCAAGATTGTTACTTCTGCTGATTTCACCTTCCTCGAAGATCAGCCATATTACTCTCAACCAGCTGATTCTCCACTTCCGCCACCTCTTCCGCGGCCTGCTATCCCTGTTCATTCTAACCTTCCACCTCTCCTTCCCACACCAATCCCACCTAAACCACTTATCATCTGTGTGTACACTCAATGTCCTTATTCGTCTACTACCCTACGGGAGATGCCCTCCTCTAATGATGTTTTGCAGCCTGCGGATTCGGCAACAGGTTCCATTGCCCACCCGATGGCAAACTATGTCTCTTTTCACCGCATCTCTACGGAACTCCGACAAAGTGCTCTTTCTTTATTCTCTATTTCCACCCCTAATTCTGTGCAGGAGGCTCTCCACCATCCTGGGTGGCGGGTGGCTATGGACGAGGAAATTTCTGCTCTTTGGGCAAACCACACGTGGGATTTGGTCCTGCTTCCTCCTGGACAATCTTGTGTGGGATGTAAGTGGGTGTTTGTCGTCAAACAGGGTCCGGATGGGACGGTTCACCGTTTGAAAACTCGTCTTCTAGCTCGCGGTTTCACTCAACAACATGGTCTGGATTATGATGAGACTTTTTCTCCAGTCGTTAAACTCAATATTGTTTGTGTTGATCTCCCTCGCTGTTCACCGCCACTGGGCATTGCACCAACTATGTGTCAAAAATGTTTTTCTTAATGATGATTTACAGGAGACCGTTTATATGCAGCAACCTCCCGGGTTTGAGACCACGGAGGAGTCTCTTGTCTGTTGTCTGAAGAAGTCTCTTTATGGTCTCAAACAATCTTCTTGGGCATGGTTTGATAAATGTAGTAAGACCGTTAATGTTGTTAGGTTCACTCGGAGCTCGGCCGACTTCTCTCTGTTCACTCATCATCGTCCAACAGACACAGTGATTCTGTTAGTATATATGGATGATATTTTGATTACAGGAAATGATCTTTCAGGAATACGGATGATCAAACAACATCTGGCGACTGTGTTTCAAACAAAGGACCTGGGAAGCGTTCGATATTTTCTTGGTCTCGAAGTGGCTCGGAGACCTGATGGGCTTGTGTTATCTCAGAGAAAATTTTTTCTTGACTTACTTCATGATGCAGGCTATTCTGGATGCAAGTCTGCTGATACTCCCATGGATATCAATCATAAGCTTTGTGTTCATGCCTCAGACTCTGATTTGCTTCTTCCGAATCCAGAGTATTATTGTCGTCTTGTGGGAAAGTTGATATATCTCACTGTTACGAGACCTGATATATCATTTGTTGTTGGAGTTGTCAGTCGATTCATGCATGAGCCACGTATCTCTCATCTTCAGGCAGTCGAGCATATTCTTCGATACTTGAAGACTGCTCCTAGACAAAGACTTGTATTCAAGCCCTCTTCATCTCCCTTATCTCTGATTGCATACTATGATGATAATTATGCTGGCTCGTTGGATGACCGTCGTTCCACAAGTGGATATTGCACTTACTTTGGAGGATATCTTATTACATGACACAGCAAGAAACATTCAAGATCTTGTGTAAACGACTAATATAGAGGAGATTGAAAGGGGAGCTCGGAAAATAAAGAACTGGGCGAAGAGTGATGGAGGGTGTAAAGTTGAGGTCTGTGAAGCCAAAGACGGGAATGGTGTCCCCACTAGCAACAATAATGAACTTGGGATGCACAGAGTCCAAGTATTTTGAAGGTTTCTGTGGGGTAATGTGGTGTGAGGCCCCTGAATCCAGAATCCAAGATGAACTCTGCGCAAGACAAGAGGTACCGCCATCTGAAATAGACACAAAAGGGCCCGGAGAATGGCCGATCATCCCTTGAAGTTACTGGAGTTGGATGCGCAAGACATCAATGTTCGTTTGAATGTTGTTTGGAGTAGAATGTACAACAGTCGGTGAAGAGCGAAACATAGCAGAAGCTGGCAGAGCAGGGTAGACACAGATCTTGCAATCAGGATGTTGACGAATAAGAGATCGAGCGGGCAAGGAGGGCGGCGGCAAGAAGCGCGGTCTGGGGCTGCAAGCTGTATACAAACACCAATGCGCTGACGATGGCAGGAGAGGAGCGTTGCAATCACACAAACTTGCGGCCAGGGACTTGCAGCTAGGGGCAGAGGAGCAGCTGAACGGTCAAGCTGGCAGAGGCTACGACCAAGCAGCCAAGAGAAGAGGCCGCTAAGAAAAAACTGGCGGCTAGTTGCCGCGGATAGAAGAGCTGGCAGAAGATTGGAGTCCAGGGGCAGAGGAGCAGCTGAGCGGCAAGCGGGCAGAGGCAGCGGACAGGAAAGAAGCTGTGGCAAGAGCAGTAGCATGGATCGGCTGCAAGAAGTTGCGGCAAGGAAAGCAAAACTGGAGGTTAGGAGGGCAGCGGTGACCTGGAGATTAATAGTGGCAGCCAGGCGAACACCAAGCGTGGTGAGGAGAGCAAGTAGTGGCCTGGAGATCCACTCCTGCGGCTAGGAGAGCAACAATCGAAGGGCGACGAACAACGGGACGGGTTGCACAAGTTGAGAGAGCAAACAGAGAGGTCGCACAATCTGCGACAAGAAAGAGTAGGTCGCAGAAACATGCAGACCAGCGTGGCCCAGCGACGGGGGGAAGAATCCCTATAAAAGCAGAAGGGGGGAGAAATGGAAGGGGAAAGCAAAGAGAGGGGTGCAGTTAAGCCAATTGTAACCGCAGAGAGAGGAGGAAGGCTGGGCCGTAAACGAGGAGCTGCGGTTAGAGATTTTTCTAACCGCCTAGAGATAGTCAGCAATCGAGAGCACAATTTTAAAAAAAATTATCATTGGCTCTGATACCATGTAGAACATTACAAGATGAAAAAATTTCTCAATATACTTCACCTTTGGAAAATCCCCTAAATACATGTATCTGTACAATTATATAGGAAGAGAAGGAGAGAAAGTCTCATTCTAAGATGTGGGACTAAAAAACCAAAAGAAAGAAATGGGCCAAAGCGGGTCTTACAAAGGGCCTTTACATTTTATCTCTAACAATTTGCATGCACCCCTCGAGAGAGAAAGACATAAATTTTCTGAAATTGAGTCAAATCTAACAACGAAGTTAACCTCGTAAAGCGTGCTTAGGAGGTTTGATTATAGAATGAGAATTTGATCGATCAACCAAAGGTTAGATGATAGCATTCCTTGAGAGAGGTGCTATCATAAATTTGGATCCTCTACGGTCAAGATATTTTATTAAGAAGCTTGTGATTCAATTTGAGTTTATTTTGTTTTGAGAGATTGTTGATCAAGTGTAACTTTTTCCCTTATTTCTCACTCAAATTATATTTCTTCTTTTCTTTTATTAAAAATCACCCAATTTGATTATTCAGATAAAATAATAGTAATTTTGAGAGTAGAAGTAATTAATAGATCATGTGAAAATACGACATTTGATATTTTAATCTAAAATATACAACTTATAATATGATTGGTACGCTTGCTTAATGGAATTATATAGATTTTATATATATGCACAAATAATTCTGTTATTAAATTTTTGGCGTTGTTGTCGGAGAGTACTTGTTGATATTTTGAAAGCAAATGCATTATTAATTTTATCATTATTTTCTTTAAATTTTACTTTCTTTATTCTCAACCTCTTTTTTTATTATTTTTCTTTTCCTTTTTCAAAAATTTCATTCTTACAAGTAAAGGTTATTTTATTTCATTAATAAAAATGTCATCCAAATTACAAACAGTTGAGAAGGAAAAACTAGATTGATTGATAAAAAAGGACTCCCCACACTTATATATGTAGGGGAGAAAGGTACAAAGACAATAATATCTTTATGGGTAAAATACAATAGAATAGAAATAAAACGACTTGATTTCAACTCTCCCCCTCAAGTCGAACGGTAGATATCCGTCATTCCGAGCTTATGAGTATCATCAGTGAAGACATCGGATCCTAGACTCTTGGTGAAGATGTCAGCCAGCTGATCTCTAGAGTGAACGAAGGGTGTGACTAAGCTTCCTTTTTCAAGATGATCTTTAATGAAATGACGATCCACCTCGACGTGCTTAGTCCTGTCTTGCTAAACTGGATTGTGTGCTATGCTGATGGCAGCTTTGTTGTCACAGTACAGGGATATGGGACTAAGCATGTCGGATCCTCAGTAAAGACATCGGATCCTAGACTCTTGGTGAAGATGTCAGCCAACTGATCTCTGGAGTGAACGAAGGGTGTGACTAAGCCCAAATAAGGAGTTTGCATGCTCCTTGGCGTTGAAGGAGACACTACGGTGTCTGGTTCCGACGCATTGTCCTAGCATGATTGTCCCAAACAATCCTACCTTGTTCTCTCTCCCACGACCTTGAGGGCAAAGTTACTTTTTCCGAGGAATTTATTGTTATGTCTACAACTAATGTCATATTCCCAAAATAGCCGGTGCATTAGTTTAGTTAGAGTGGTATTTTGGTAATATGTGTGTGAGTTGTATCCCATATTAGAGAAAATGTGTCTGTAAGTAAGGGTTCTCGTAATCATGCTTTGCCTAGGGGAGGAACCATGCCTCAAAATGTATCTTTGCGGGAGCATTTCTCTCGGTTTAATTCAAATATTCTCTTCCGTGCAATCTTCTTGTGTTCTAACTATAAATTCCTTGCAGCCTATACTCTAGCTACAGGTCACAGCTTGCTATTGTTGTTTTTTTGCTCGTTATTTTGAATAATAAGGTGTACTGCTCCTGCCTATGCGTTGATGCATTTAGCCATATTGCTAAAACATAGAGATGCAGTTTTCATTATTTCAATCCCTGAAGTTTTGGTTTCACCTGGGAACTTGTAGGAAAAGCATGCATATTCTAGTTTCTACGTTGCATTCTACTTTTATGTTGCAATGAACATTTTTGAGAATGTTTCAGCTTGTTGATTTTTGTCCCTTGAAGTATTAAAAAAAGTCTAATGCTATCTTTCTTTGATTCAGAGGCAGCAGCAATGGTGACATGTGTATTGTTGATGTAAAGAAGATGGAAATCTGTCACTGGAGCAAAAATCTTCACCTTGGAACTGCCATTTCCTCAATTGAATTCTGCCCTTCAGAAAGGTTATTTCTTATGTCATTAGTAGCTACACGTTCATAATGCTAGAAATGCCCTTCTTCATTGTTTTAATTTAGTTGCTAAAATATTTTTAAACAAATACAATGTAAACTTTATAAACTTTTTAGCAAATTTTAGTTTGATCGGGTAGTGGGGCACAATACACTCTTCTATTGTCCTTTTCTCACATTTTATAATGATTTTATTTTCTTCTTACAATATTGAGAAACTAGAGCATAATACAGATCATAATGCTAGAAACTAGTAGCTACACGTTCATAATGCTAGAAATGCCCTTCTTCATTGTTTTAATTTAGTTGCTAAAATATTTTTAAACAAATACAATGTAAACTTTATAAACTTTTTAGCAAATTTTAGTTTGATCGGGTAGTGGGGCACAATACACTCTTCTATTTTCCTTTTTCTCACATTTTATAATGATTTTATTTTCTTCTTACAATATTGAGAAACTAGAGCATAATACAGATCAGTTGGTCTTGTCGTCATCCTCATTTATGTAGTATAGTTTTTTTGTCTTGCTTTTAAACTAGTGATTTCCCTTTGCTACTAGTAGAATTAGGAGGAAAATAGTAATTTAGTACTCATTATTCATCGATAGAGGGATTTTTATAATATTACAATGGACTCGTAGACTTAAACACACAGTGTGAGACTTAATCCCGCTTACACACATAACCACGCACACTAATAATAATAATAATAACATAGGAAAATACTCGACTTGTAATATCTCTCAACTCTTCCCCTCAAGTCGGATTAGATGTCCTTCATTCCAAGTTTTTTGATGTCATCAATGAACGCGTCAAAGGATAGGGCACAATGGCGACAAAGGATGCATATAGCCGACCCCACTATAGTGGGGTAAAGGCTTAAGTGTTGTTTTATCAATGAACGCGTCACTTCCCAAGTTTTTAGTGAACACATCTACCAGTTGATTTTTAGAGTGGACGAATGGTGTGACCACGATCTTTTTATCCAAGTGATCTTTGATAAAATGTCAATCAACATCAACGTGCTTTGTCCTGTCATGGTTAACTGGATTGTGAGCTATGTTGATCGTTGTCTTGTTGTCGTAGAACAAGGAGAAAGGAGACGTCGCGGGAAACCCCAAGTCATGTAGAATGGTACGCAACCATGCCCCTCACACATGCCTTGTAACATATCACGGTATTCGGGCTCAGCGCTCGATCTGGCCACTACATTTTGCTTCTTACTGCGTCATGTCATCAGGTTTCCTCCAACAAAGGAACAATAACCTGCTGTAGATTTTCGATCATCACGACATCTTGTCCAATCAGCATCAGTGAAAACTTCAATCCTCAAATGGTCGTTCTCGAATACCACGCCCAGGGGCTTTTTTCAAATAACGTAACACCCGGTATGCTGGCTCTTGATGTCTGATCCTGGGAGCATGCATATATCTACTTAGAATGTCAACTGCATAAGTAATATCAGGACGAGTATGAGACAAATATATTAGTTTCCCAACTAATCTCTGGTAGTGTGTGACATCTGCATGGTCGTCACCATATTCCCAAATTTCATGATTTTCTTCCATCGGGGTGTTCACAAGAGCACAGTCAAGCATCCTAGTCTCCTGTTACAGATCTAGAACATACTTCCGCTGAGATATAAAGATACCCTGATCCGATCTAGTCACCTCAATACCCAGAAAGTATTGTAATCTTTTCAAGTCTTTCACCTCAAACTCTGTAGATAAGAGACTTGAGATTCGTAATCTCTTTCACATTGTTACCAGTGATCAGGATGTCATTCACGTAGACGATAACGACCACAAAACCCTGATCACGTCTCCGAATAAACATAGTGTGATCAGACTGCGCCTGTTTGTACCCAAATTTGAGCATAGCCGTGAGAAATCTGCCAAACCATGCTCTAAGAGACTGTTTCAAGCCATATAAGGACCTTCTTAGTCGACAGATAAGACCTTCAGCTCCATTTTTCAAGAACTCAGGAGGGAACTTCATGTAAACCTCCTCATCAAGCTCATCATGGAGAAACACATTCTTCACATCCAATTGGTGAAGTTCCCAGTCCATGCAAGCCATCCATGACAATAATACCCGAATAGAGTCCATCTTAGCCACAGGGGAGAAAGTCTCCTTGTAGTCAACTCCCTGAGTCTGAGTGTACCCTTGGGCGACCAGCCGCGCCTTGTATTGCTCGACCTTCTCTTTTTGATTCTGTTTGACCGAAAACACCCATCTCGAGCCAATAGCTTTCTTGCCAGGAGGAAGGAAAGAGACATCCCAAGTATGGTTCTTGTCTAAGTCTGACATCTCCTCTTTCATAGCCTGAGTCCAGGCCGGGATACCCAAAGCTTCATGCGATGTCTTAAGAATAACAACCGAAGAGAGAGAAGCAATAAAAGCCTGATGGGCCGGGGTAAGGTGATGGTAAGACACATGATTAGAAATAGGATGTTTAGTACATGCAACAATCTGAGGAAGAAGCAAGCGGAATATGCAAATCCGCATCATCAGAATATGAGGAAGAAGCAGACACTGGTAGATGTGGAACCTTAGTAGTCTGTATACCGGAGGAGTGTCGGTGGTACACGTGAGGAAAAGGGGAGATCAGAGTATCGGGCCGAGGAACAGGGATAGGTGGACCCAATTCCCGAGGAGGAATCTGTGGTGGCAGAGGAGGAAGAACAGGAAGAGGAATATTCGTAGCACCACTACTCTCCCCCTGACGAAGAGAGTGAGTCGATGGTAAAAAATTGGATTCCCCTTCTCGAAAAATAACATCCATAGTGCAAAACATACGCCCAGAAGGGGATGGTAACACTGATACCCTTTCGTCGTGAAAGAGTATCCAAGAAACACGCGCCGATGAGCCCGGGGGTTCAGTTTGTCACGGTGAGACAAATGAATATGTACAAAACATACACATTCAAATACACGAGTGAGATAAGAAGTATAAACCACAGTCATGGTAGACAATCGAGCTAGAGTAGTATACACAAGAACACGTGAGGGAAGCTGATTGATATGGTGAGCAGTGGTAAGAACTGCATCGCCCCAATAAGATTTGGGAAAGTGCATAGTAGTCAGAAGACAGCGAGCGACATCCAACAGGTGCCAGTTTTTCCGTTCGGCAACCCCATTTTGAGTGGAGGTGTGGACACACGTGGTCTGGTGGATAATTCTATGACTAATGAGGTATGAGCTAAAACCTCCCCGATCGTCATATTCCCCTCAATCATCACTATGCAGGACGCGAATAGAGCCCTGAAATTGGGTTTGAACCATTTTATGAAAAATCTGAAAACAAGAGAAGATTTCACTCTTCTGTTTTAACAAATACACTCAAGTTGTATGAGAAAAACAATCAATAAAGGTAACAAACAAACAAAAACCAAATATAGATAAACGGGGGACGACCCCCAGACATCAGAATGAACAACATCAAACGGAGTGGTACTGGGAGAAGATAAATGTGAGGAACTGTCTCACATGTGTAGACATATCACAGTCATCACAAACAAAAGTTTGTAAAAAAGGTGAAAAAACAGGAAACAACTTCTAAAGATAGATAGGAGACGGATGTCCAAGCCGCAGGTGCCATCGGCAAACATCATAAGCTGTAACAGTAGTACAAGAGAGGGCATGAGAGGACGAAGGCTGGAGATTCAAGTAATACAGACCACCGCAGTTGCTACCACTATCAATGTTTCGCTTCGTATCCAGTTCCTGAAAAACACAGGAATCAGAAAAAAAATGTCACAGAGAAATTAATAGATCGAGTAATATCACTGATGGAAAGTAACTTGCGAGGAAAGGAGGGAACATGAACTACAAATGACATAAAAATAGAAGGGGAACATGAAATATGACATTTGCCAGTAATGAAATAAAACAAGTCATTAACAGAAATAACTTTGTCCTTACTAGACAAAGTGGTATAAGAGAGAAAAACCTGAGGAGGAGCCAGACATGTGGTGAGTGACACCAGAATCAATCACCCACCAAGAGGAGGGGGCAGTGGCTGCATGGGCACTTGGCAAAGCAATAGAAGCAATGCGAGCAGGGGCACCCGGAGGCCGATCAGGCTATGAGTGTAGTAGGCGGTGAAAAGCATCCAATTCATGCGTCGTAAGCTTCTCGGGAACAACACTGGAGGACTCGTCGTAGACGTCTGTAGAGTAAGAAACATCATGAGGTCTGGAGCCACCATGGTGATGGCCCCCACGTCCTGGTCCCCGACCACGACCACGACCACGAGGAGCAAGATGTGAGTCAGGCTTGTAACACACCTCCCGAGTATGGCCTTTGCAGCCACAATAATCGCAAGTTGCAGCAGACAAGCTAATGCTGAGAGCATGGGTTCAGAGCAGAGCACTCAGGAGGAGTACTCACACTAAGGGACTTCCGACGGTCCTCATCACCAATGACCGTGCTGAAAGCTTCCCGAAAGAACGTGAGAGGAGAGCGGTGAAGGATATGTGTCTGCACCATGTCGAACTCCATGTTCAACCCCATTAAGAAGACATTGAGGCGAATGCGATCCTCTCGTTGTTGTAACTGAACCAACATCCGCAGTGCATGCTGGAGTGAAGTGTGAGAAATAGTCCAATTCCTGATATAGACTCTCAAACTCAGAAAAAAGGATGACATCGTCATAGAGCCTTGCCGCAGTTCCAAAGTGCGGCGAGTAAGTTCATAAACCTTGAAAGTGATGATAGATTCAACTTTAGAGGGGGGGTGAATAGAGTATTCAAAAATTATGACACCCTACTCAACTCCCTTAGAGTTAATTTGCAGAATTAGTTTATAGATATTGATAACCCTAGAGCCTAACACAAAGTGTAGTGCACAAGAGAGAGCTAACTGTAATTACAGTTAAGCTTGGAATCCTATCACAGCAACTAGCAATCCTAGTTAATTCTACTCACAGCCACAGTACAATGAATTAAATAAACAGCACAGACGACACAAGAAATTTTATAGTGGTTCCCTCTAAATAGGTACGTCCACTCTTCTACCACCCTGGTAGGAATCCACTACAGGTTTTTGTTCAGGTGCCCTGCCACCAACTGATCTGCTTCAGGTAGATCAAGTAGACCCTTTGAGCTTTTGATCAGGAGCTCAATATCCAACACAGGTTTTTGATCAGGTGCCCTGCCACCAATGGTTCACTTTTGAAGGGAGTAATAACCCTTTGTACAGGAGGTTGAGAGAGTTAAGGCTTCTTCTCTATTGTTAAACAGATTAGAGAAGCTAGTAGATTGCACAGAGCTAGATAGCTCTAAAGAATCAAGGCTCCCCCTGGCTTAGAGAATATCCAGGAAAGAGTCTTGCTTCAGGGTGCAGGAACTCTTCTGAACTAAGACAAAAAAATTGTCTTGAAGTTCTGAAGGAGAAGCTTGAAGAAGATTCTTGATTGGGAACAGGTGTTCTTCTTCAAACAGCTTCCTTTCTTCTTCTTCTTCTTCTAAAGGCCTCTGAGTGAAAGTCTTTCTGTAAGCAGGATGAACTCAGGATGAAGAAGAATGCAGAAGAGCTTTGATCTTCTCAGTTGAATATGAAATGCTGAGAGCTGTAGAACTTTCTTGCTATCTCCCTTTTTCTATGCTGCTGAGGTATATGTTCTATGTATCAGTTCTATTGTCTGAGTTTTTTCTTCTTTCAAAAGAAGCTTTTTTTATATGAGCCTTTGCAACGGCTTTAATTTGAGTTTGAATCTTTGTCTTCTTCTGGCATCAGCAATCTGGGCTGCAAAAAGCATAAAGCAAAAACAAAAACTGCAGACAGACATACTATAAGAGGATAAAGCTTTCTAAGAAGCTGCATAACCAATCAGATAAGAAGGGTGCAGGAAAAAGGTCACATCAGAAAGAACTCTTTACAGCCAGAAAAGACTTTCTGAGTCTAACGGCTATAAAGGACAGCCTGGCAGATAAATCAGAAAATGTATTTTCAACTAATAAGACAAAACACTTTGTCAGATAAAGATTGACTCATGCATAAGGAATGGAGCAGAGATTGCATGGAAATAATATCACAAATTTATAGAAATAATATGCCAAATAAATATGAAATAAATCATAGAATAGAAGAGGACAAAATTACTAAAGACACACAGCAGAACGTCGAACGACCCTCAGAGATCGTCGACCGAAGCACAGAGATCGTCGACCTATCAGACAGATAGTCGAACGATACAGATAGTCGAACTACCCTAAGCAGATAGTCGAACTACCACAGATGATAGTCGAGCTATCAGATAGTCGACCTATCAAGACAGATAGTCGAACTATCAAGCAAAACAGATAATCGACCTATCAAACAGATAGTCGAACTATCAAACAGATAGTCGAACTATCAAAGAAAACAGATAGTCGACCTATCAAACAGATAGTCGAACTATCAAAGAAAACAGATAGTCGACCTATCAAACAGATAGTCGAACTATCAAAGAAAACAGATAGTCGACCTATCAAACAGATAGTCGAACTATCAAAGAAAACAGATAGTCGACCTATCAAACAGATAGTCGAACTATCAAAGAAAACAGATAGTCGACCTATCAAACAGATAGTCGAACTATCAAAGAAAACAGATAGTCGACCTATCAAACAGATAGTCGAACTATCAAAGAAAACAGATAGTCGACCTATCAAACAGATAGTCGAACTATCAAAGAAAACAGATAGTCGACCTATCAAACAGATAGTCGAACTATCAAAGAAAACAGATAGTCGACCTATCAAACAGATAGTCGAACTATCAGATAGTTGAACTATCCAAGCAGATAGTCGAACTATCAAGCAACACAGATAGTCGACCTATCAAACAGATAATCGAACTATCAGACAACACAGATAGTCGACCTATCAAACAGATAGTCGAACTATCAGATAGTTGAACTATCCAAGCAGATAGTTGAACTATCAAGAAATCTGTCTGGTCAGAAAAAGTCGAGCGGGGTTCGACGAACGGCGAGGCAGATTTCACAGAACGTCGAACTAACAAGAGTTGAACTAACTCAGAGATAGACGATCTGCTGACAGACAAACGTCGAGCAACTGATAGACGATCGTCGAACAGTCGATAGACGATAGTCGAGCGGCGTTCGACTATAGTCGAACAAAAAACAACTTAACCAAATTTTCATCTAGAAAAGTGACAACTCTAAAACTAGAGCAAACTAACTAAACAACTAACCTTTGACCATAGATAAGTCTTGGGTCAAGAGACTAAAAGAGAGGACTGAACTCAAATCAAAACTAGGATACCAACAATCTCCCCCTATTTGAGTTAAGTCTCTCAACAACAAAAACACAAAACTAATTACTGAAAATAAATAAAGTGCATGAAGGGAAATATTTAAGCAGATAACATCAATCAAACAGATAAATAAATAACAGTCAATCAATGAAATTTAAGGAGCTTCAGAATTAGGTTTAGATTCAGAAGAACTAGGAATAAAAGTAATCTTCCTAAAAGGATCTAGAGCTTCTTTCTTTGACAGCTTTAGATCTTGCTCTCCAATGATTTTAGTTTCTGATGCCCTTGGGACAACTGCTTCGGGATGCTTTTTCATGTATTTTGACGGGTCAAATACCTCCGGTCTAACCTGGAATTTATCAAGCTCCTTCATTCTGAATTTGGACATAGTGGTTAATCCTGCAGTGTCTTTGCCTTCAGCTTTGGCTTTCTTAATTTAGGCTGATCCAACAAGTTCAAGAAATCGAGCCATCCTGAAATCAGGATCAAGCTCTTGGCTTTCATACACATTTTCACAAGTTGTATCAACAGGTTTCACAGCTTTAAATTTAATAGACATATCTAGCAGGCTTTCAGCTGGCTCTTTTTCCTGAATAACTAGATAAGGAGGAGCAAACTCAGCAAATTTCTTGCTAGATTTTTCAGAGAAAATAATTCTTTTACCTTTTGAAACAGCTTTCACTGCATGATCTGGCTTTGGAGAGGATGCGCTCTTGATTTCTTTGGAAGGAGGAGGAGAAAAAGTTGGTCTTTGATAAACCACCTCCTTCACTTGTTCCTTTACATCAGCATCATGTCTTTGATAACCAGATTGCGTTCTGCCTTGATATCCTTGAGATCTTTTCCTTTGAGATGACTGGGATGGGTTAAACTTATCAGACTGAGCAGAAGGGTTTGCAGATAGGTTTCTAGAGGCTCCTGAACTGGGAGGTGGAGGAGGAGGACCTCTAGGAGTCCATCTTGGGGCAGGACTGTCATACATCTTAGACTTCTTCCTTAACTTCTGTTGATTCTTAGAAAATGTCATCCAGTGCTGAAATTCTTTAGATTTAGGATCAATACCTTTCAAGATATAGTAGGGGACATCATTATCAGGATTTGGAGGAGGAGGAGCCACAGCTTTCCTTTTCTTCTTAGCAGATCTCTTTTTCTTGGACTCATCAGATTCATCAGAATCATCCTCATCCTCAGAATTTGAAGGAGGAAGATCATACGGATCAATCGCCTCTTGCACAGCTTTTTCCTTCTCTTTTAAGGCAGCTCTTTCTAACTCTTCTTCCAGGGCATCCTGTGCCAGAAGAGTATCTAAATCTAATCCAGGAGTGTCATCCCAGACAGTAGACTTTTCAATTTGAATTTCTGAAGCCTTTTCTTGTTCATCAGTAACTGTCATGGGGACTAGTTCTTCTTGTACTGCTAACTGAGCTGGCAGAGCAGTCTTAGGATCTTGAACAATTTGTTCTGGTTCAGGTTGAACTTCTGGAGCTGGTTGATGATCAAGCTCTTGGACAGCTAATACTTCTTCCATTATATCTGTAGTATTATGAACACAAATTTGCTAAATGACATTTTATCATTTCTTCTAGGTATTCCCATACTAACATGTCAGTTATCAAGTCTAAAAAATGAGTAAAAGGGATACCTTCAGAATTTTCCTTTGAATGTCCTAACTCTCATAATTCATCTAGAAAGGAAGTAATGACTCCTTCTAGGTAGAAGGCAACCAGGGGAGTAGAGCATTCTTCTAGGCATACTTTGACAACAAACTCAGATTTCATTACAGCATCAGAAATATCTTTTTCAGACAATGGAGGAGGAGCTGATTCTTCTATCTCTTTTTCTGTATCTGCAGGAGGATCTGCTGGAAGGGAGGCCAAGGGCAGCTCAGAGGCATCTTCATAAAGCATCTCCCCCTGCCTGATTTCAGTAGAAACTGAAACCAGACCCCTAGATGAAGAGGGCTCAACAGATTTTGAGAGAGCTTGGATGACGGCAGTCAAAGAAGAGATGGAGGAAACAAGGGGAGCAATTGCCTCTTCAATCATGATTTTGATTGAAGGAGTAATTAACTCCAGGATGCTAGAGATGAATGCTGGGGTGATTTCAAATGTAGGTGGGGGAATCACATTAGATGGATGATCAGCATGGATGGTGTGTTCTTGATGAGATGGAGAGTGAACTGGAGAATGATGGGTAGATGCAAGAAGATCAACATGATCAGAATGAAGAATTGGAGACTGAGGAGGAGTAGAAAGCTCAGAAGCCAATAAATCAAAACTAGGATGAGATATCCTAGCAAGATGAGAAGGGAGTGGAGATGCTGAAGGTGATGCATGGAGAATTGTGGAGGAATCAAGAAGATGAGATGCAGAGGATGGAACTTCAACTGAAGTGGATGGTGGCACTTCAGTAGAGGTTGAAGGTAATGCAGAAGAAGTGGATGGAACGGAGAGAGAGGCTGAGCCTGCTTCTTGAAGGAGGGGAGTGACTAAAGCAGTCCTTGTGCTCTCAGATGCAACTAGAGCAACCCCTGCTGGAGCGGGCTTCAGAAAACTCCTTTTCCACTTGACAAACATCGTTGAGTCCATCTTTTTGCTGGCATTTATTGAAGTAGAAACAGAGACCAATAGATGAGGATATTTCTCCTTTAGAAAAATCCCAACCACCCTACCCAGGGTGACTTCCTTCTTGCTATTCTTTTTCCTTATTAAATCAAACAAAACTCCTGCCCAATTAATTTGCTTCTTGTTCACGATGGCACACATCAGGGCAAACTGTTGCCTGGTAATATTATCATGGGCAGAGTGCTTTCCCAGTAGCACTTTTCCGACTAGTTTAGCAAGGAACTTAATCTTCAACGGAAAATTTACCTTGAGCAGCTTAGAAGGAATGCCTTCGGCATGTTCTAATTCAGTCAGCATTCTCCCAAACTCAGGGGTATCTTACTCATAATCCTCTTCCCCATTTAACAATCCAAAAATTTCAGTTAAAACGGCGGGAGTCAAAATTACCTCTTCTCCGTCTATTGTTCCGGTCATAGAATCGTCGTTGGAGGACGAAGTAAATGCCCATTCCTTAATCTCGGGAATGTTTATCTTTATTCTTGTTGACATGAGCTTTTCCAATCCTTGATCTTTGCATAAGTTGAGAATTTCCACTATTGCAGACTCGCAGCAGCTGAAAGAGTCGAAGTCCACACTGAAGCCAGCATCGAACTTTACTACGGACAGGAGGGCTGAAGCAATCGCCATCGAAGGTGTTGGAGAAGACGAGAGAGACGTCGAAGGCGAAACGACAGAAATCGCGAAACAGGGAGCAAGCAGAAAGACGGAATGCGAGAAGACGTTCTCCGTCGACGATAAAAAGAACGATCTCTTAACCTAGGTCGACCATCGGTTTTATATTAAACCAGCAATAGTCGATCTATTTTAAAAGATACTGGAGACGATGGTCGAACGGTCGTTCGACGATCGTTCCTGAAGCAGAGTAGTCGATCCATCGTTCGACTATTTCTGTCTTCACAAACAACAAGCTGTCGTCAAGCAGAGTTCGACGATAGGCTCGACCTGTTCGACGATCTGCGAACGTCGTTCGACGATCTTCAAGCAGATAAGCTATCATCAACCATAGGTCGCCGATAGACTTGATCCGATCGACTATCTTCGAACGTCGTTCGACGATCTTCAAACAAGTTTCAACAAAGGCAGACGTCACACTTAGTCTTTTTCATTAATCATGCCTAGTTGAACCAAAAAGAACAGATGCTTCTGTTCATCTAAAGGCTTGGTGAAAATATCACCTCTCTGAAGGTCAGTGGATATGAACTCAAGGCTGATCTTATTCTTTTCCACACAATCTCTCAGGAAATGGTGTCTAATCTCAATGTGCTTGGTTCTAGAGTGGTGCACAGGATTTTGTGCAATGGAGATAGCACTGGTACTGTCACACATGATTTTTGTGTTCTTGTGTGTACCCATAATCCAAAAGCTAGTTTTGAATCCACAGGATCTGTGAACAACAACTAGCAGCTGCTATATATTCAGCCTCTGCAGTTGAAGTTGAGACAGAAGCCTGCTTCTTACAGAACCAAGAGACCAATCTCTCTCCCAAGAACTGACAAGTTCCTGAGGTACTTTTCCTGTCAACTCTACAACCAGCATAATCAGAATCAGAGTATCCAATTAATTCAAATTCTGATTCAGCTGGGTACCATAGTCCTAGATTTGGACATTCCTTCAGGTATCTCAAGATTCTCTTGAGAAGAATCAGATGAGATTCCTTGGGGTTGACCTGGAACCTAGCACACAGGCATGTAGCAAACATTATATTTGGCATACTTGCAGTTAAATACAATAGGGAACCAACAATGACCCTATAATTCTTTTGATCAACAGGCTTTCCCTGATCATCAGAATCTATAACTACATTAGTAGCCATAGGTGTATGCATTGCTGAAGCATCTGCCATCCCAAACTTCTTTACCAATTCCTTGACATATTTGCATTGAGAGATGAAGATGCCATCAGCATCTTGCTTTACTTGGAGACCAAGAAAGTAAGACAGCTCACCCATACTACTCATCTCAAACTTAGAATGCATCAAGTCAGAGAACTTTTTGCATAGTTTGAGATCAGTGGAACCAAAAATAATGTCATCCACATACACTTGAACTAACAGGATTGTGTCCTTGTGGTGCTTGACGAAAAGGGTTCTATCAACTACTCCCCTAATAAAGTTGTGCTCTAACAGGAAACTAGCTAGAGTCTCATACCAGGCTCTGGGTGCTTGTTTGAGTCATAAAGAGCTTTTTGCAACTTGAAAACATGTGAGGGCTGAGTTTAAGAAACAAACCCAGGTGGTTGTTCAACAAATACCTCTTCCTTTAGCTCACCATTTAGAAAGGCACTTTTGACATTCATCTGAAAAACCTTGAACTTCATATAGGCTGCATAGGCTAGAAAGATCCTTATTGCCTCTAGCCTTGCAACAAGAGCAAAGGTTTGGTCATAATCTATACCTTCCTCCTGTCTGTAGCCCTGAGCTACAAGCCTAGCTTTGTTCCTTACAATGATTCCATTTGCATCCAACTTGTTTCTAAATACCCACTTGGTATCTATGATCAGTTGGCCTTTAGGTCTTGGAACCAAAATCCATACTTTACATCTTTCAAACTGATTGAGTTCCTCTTGCATAGCAATGATCCAGTGGGGATCTAGCTCAGCATCTTTAATGGTGAGGGGCTCAATCTGTGAAAGGAAACAAGCATGCATCACATCCTGTCTTAATTGATGTCTTGTTTGAACACCAGCTGATATGTCTCCTATCACTTGAGATGTAGGGTGATCTCTAAGTATGACAACATCAGCAGGTGGGATGTGATCTTCAGCAATAGTTGGGATTAATTCCTCAGGAGGAATTTGATCTACTATTGGTGGAACAACAACAGCTTATGCTAAGTCTTCATCACTGTCTGATTCAGTGATATGAAGAGTTGATAGATGGAGAATCTCTTGAGTGACATCTTTACTAGATTCTGGTACCTGCAATGAACTTGAGGAAGGGGAAGTTTCCTTCTCCTTGTAAAACATCTGAGATTCATCAAAAGATACATGCACAGATTCCTCAATTTTAGAAGATGATTTATTAAATACCCTATAAGCTTTACTTACTTGGGAATATCCAAGAAAAATTCCCATTGAAGCTTTTGCTTCAAACTTTCTAAGGTATTCTTTATTATTGTTATAAATGTAAACTACACAGCCAAATACTTTAAAATAATTTATTTTAGGTTTCTTTTCTTTAAGCAACTCATAAGGAGTTTCACTTAAGCTTGTGTATAAGACTTCTGTTCAGCACATAATTAGCTGTGCTAACAGCTTCTGCCCAATAGGAGAGAGACATGTTAGCATCTGCCAATAATGTTCCTGCAGCTTCAATCAGTGTTCTATTTTTCCTTTCCACTACCATATTTTGTTGGGGAGTTTTAGGAGCTGAGAAACTATGTTTGATACCTTCTCTCTCACAGAATTCTTGCATGAGAAGAGAGTCAAACTCAGTACCATGATCACTTCTGATCAAGGCCACATGAGTAGAGTACTCAGTCTGCACACATAATAGAAAATCTGTAAGGGCTTTGAAGTTATCAGCCTTAGTTCTCCAAAAGAACACCCAAGTGAACCTAGAGAAGTCGTCTACAATTACTAAAGTGTAATACTTCCCTCCTAGACTCTGTACATTTATTGGGCCAAAGAGGTCCAAATGTAATAAATACAGGATTCTAGGTGAATCACTTTTATTTACAGACTTAAATGAATTTTTGGTTTGCTTGCCTAATTGACAAGCCTTGCATAGGCTCTCCTTCTTGTAGGGGCAAGAAGGTAAACCTCTAACAAGGTTGTATTTAGATAACCTAGATATGCTCTTGAGGTTAACATGGCTAAGCCTTTTATGCCATAAGGTGTTGTTATTAGTTACTTCATTAAATAAGCAGATTTCAGAATGGGTTGAATTAAAATCTACTAAGTAAATATTATCTTGTCTAATACCTACTAACACAACATTACTATTTAAAGTAATATTACAAAGAGTGTTAGTGAATGATACCTGATATCCTGCATCACATAACTGACTTACTGAGATAAGGTTATGTTTCAGTCTAGTTACATATGCAACCCTTTTGAAAGTTACTGCTCCAATGGTAATCCTACCATATCCTTCAGTTTGACCACAGCTAGAATCCACAAAGATCACCTTTGGTCCAAGCTTGGCCTTGAACATTGACAGATTTTCTCTATTCCCTGTCATATGTTTGGAGCAACCACTATCCAAATACCACTTGTCATGAATGATAGGATAGGTCTTCACCTGCAGTGAGTTAAGTTAAATATTGTGGACCCAGGTAACCTTGGGTCCATTATTCTTCACATAATAAAAACTAGAAATAAAAGAATAAGCAGTTTGAGGTTTATAACCTAAAGGGTAAGATCTCCTAGGTGGGATGCTCCATGCAGTTAATGGGTCCACAAACCTTGGGTTTCTATTCATATTAAAGTTTCTAGGGTTCTGATTATAATTTTGAAATTCATGTTGAAAACGTCGATCGGCGTTCGACGATGGATGCACAGATCGTCGAGCTTCGTTCGACCACTGAGCATGCGATCGTCGAGCAGCGTTCGACGCTTTTTGTATTTCCTTAAATTTTTGTTTTCTCTTTTCTCTCTTAGCTTTGTTTAAGGCTTGATTAACTTGTCTTACTTGCTCAGTGTTCTTTATCCCATCAGCTGAGATAAAGTTCACTGGAGTTGAAAGATGATTTTTAAGGATAATTGGGGGTTCACATGATGAAGTTCCTAAGCCTAGCTTATTATTGCCTGATCTAGTGTTTGACATGCTAGTTATTTCAAGCAACTTAAGGCTTCTACCATTCAGAGATTCTTCTAACTTTTTTGACTTAGCTAATTCATTCTTAAGGAATTTTATTTCTTCACTAGAATTAGTGAGTTCTGCTGTTAACCTAATGTTTTCATTAGAGATAAATTCAGATTCAGCAAGCTTATTTCTAAGCTCCTTAATTTCCTTTTCAGAACTAATTAAATCTAAACACAAGGATCTAAAATCTGATTTAAATTCAGCAGATGTAAAATCGTAAGAAGACAATACCTCATCTTCTGTTGGCACTTCTTCATCAGAATCTGAACTCTCTGCAGCTGAGTGATTGCTGCAGGCATCAATTGTCATCAGGCAAATTTCCTTTGCCTTCTTCTCTTCCTCATCCTCACTGGAGCTTGAGGAGGAAGATTCCTCATCAGAATCGCTCCAGGTTTCAGCAACGAAACCTCTCTCCTTCTTTTTGTTTTTGTAGGAGGAGGGCTTGGAATGCTTCCTGTGCTGTTCTTTTTCTTTCCTTTTCTCTTTATTCTTTTCCTCTGGACACTCTGGTAGAATATGTCCAGGCTTCCTGCAACCATAGCAAATTATTTCTTTAGCAGGAGAACGATCATACCTTGGTTTATCTTCATATCGTGAAGATTTCTTTCTGAAGTCTTTTCTTCCCATCTTGAGAAACCTCTTGGCAAATAATGTCATTAGTTCCTCATTGGATTGGCTTCCTTCAGAAGCTTCAGCAGCTTTGAGAGCAAGAGATTGCTCTTTTCTTGTTGGAGTTGGAGTCTTTGCTTCAGCCTCAGCTTCCCTGGTTTTCAGCACTTGCTCAAAAGACTTGAGCTTGCCAAGGAGAGCTTCTGTTGAGATTTCAGTTGTACTTCTGGCCTCCTTGATAGACCAGATCCTCAGATCCCATGTGTTGGGGAAGCACATCAGAATCTTATCATTGACCTCTGTCAATGATATATCCTTGTCAAGAGTCCTCAGCTCATTGATGATTGAGCTGAGCCGGGTGTACATTGCTTCAACTGATTCAGCATCAGTTTTCTTGAAGTTTTCATACTGGGAGATAAGGTTGGACCTTCTGTCCTTCCTTTCATCAACTGAACCAGCTACAATCTGATTCAGTGTATCCCACATTGCTTTTGCTGAGGGACAGTCAGCAACTTTCTGGAATACTTCATCAGACATTGTCTGAGCCAGAATATTCATTGCTTTGGCATCTGCTATCTTTGCCTTTTTGTATTCATCGTTGTAATCTGGAGGAGGCACTGCACTCAGATCAGTTGATGATGAAGCAGTAGCTGCAACAGGTGCTCTTGGTGGTCCTGTCAAAATAGAAGCAAAAATACTCTCATCAATAGAGTTCATATATAACTTAATCCTTGCCTTCTAGATGCTAAACTTAGCTAAGTTGCATGCTGGAGGTCTGGTGCTTGAGTAATCCTTGGACTGGGCCATGAAGTGAATATCTATAAGCTTGGTATCTATCAGTATCTTGTGACTCAGGTGTTAGCCTGTACATTCAACTAACCTCCCTCTGATACCAATTGAAAGTGATGATAGATACAACTCTAGAGGGGGGGTGAATAGAGTATTCAAAAATTATGACACCCTACTCAACTCCCTTAGAGTTAATTTGCGGAATTAGTTTATAGATATTGATAACCCTAGAGCCTAACACAAAGTGTAGTGCACAAGAGAGAGCTAACTGTAATTACAGTTAAGCTTGGAATCCTATCACAGCAACTAGTAATCCTAGTTAATTCTACTCACAGGCACAGTACAATGAATTAAATAAACAGCACAGACGACACAAGAAATTTTATAGTGGTTCCCTCTAAATAGGTACGTCCACTCTTCTACCACCCTGGTAGGAATCCACTACAGGTTTTTGTTCAGGTGCTCTGCCACCAACTGATCTACTTCAGGTAGATCAAGTAGACCCTTTGAGCTTTTGATCAGGAGCTCAATATCCAACACAGGTTTTTGATCAGGTGCCCTGCCACCAATGGTTCACTTTTGAAGGGAGTAATAACCCTTTGTACAGGAGGTTGAGAGAGTTAAGGCTTCTTCTCTATTGTTAAACAGATTAGAGAAGCTAGTGGATTGCACAGAGCTAGATAGCTCTAAAGAATCAAGGCTCCCTCTGGCTTAGAGAATATCCAGGAAAGAGTCTTGCTTCAGGGTGCAGGAACTCTTCTGAACTAAGACAAAAAAATTGTCTTGAAGTTCTGAAGGAGAAGCTTGAAGAAGATTCTTGATTGAGAACAGGTGTTCTTCTTCAAACAGCTTCCTTTCTTCTTCTTCTTCTTCTTCTAAAGGCCTCTGAGTGAAAGTCTTCCTGTAAGCAGGATGAACTTAGGATGAAGAAGAATGCAGAAGAGCTTTGATCTTCTCAGTTGAATATGAAATGCTGAGAGCTGTAGAACTTTCTTGCTATCTCTCTTTTTCTATGCTGCTGAGGTATATGTTCTATGTATCAGTTCTATTGTCTGAGTATTTTCTTCTTTCAAAAGAAGCTCTTTTTATATGAGCCTTTGCAACGGCTTTAATTTGAGTTTGAATCTTTGTCTTCTTCTGGCATCAGCAATCTGGGCTGCAAAAAGCATAAAGCAAAAACAAAAACTGCAGAATGACATACTATAAGAGGATAAAGCTTTCTAAGAAGCTGCATAACCAATCAGATAAGAAGGGTGCAGGAAAAAGGTCACATCAGAAAGAACTCTTTACAGCCAGAAAAGACTTTCTGAGTCTAACGGCTATAAAAGACAGCCTGGCAGATAAAGCAGAAAATGTATTTTCAACTAATAAGACAAAACACTTTGTCAGATAAAGATTGGCTCATGCATAAGGAATGGAGCAGAGATTGCATGAAAATAATATCACAAATTTACAGAAATAATATGCCAAATAAATATGAAATAAATCATAGAATAGAAGAGGACAAAATTACTAAAGACACACAGCAGAACGTCGAACGACCCTCGGAGATCGTCGACCGAAGCACAGAGATCGTCGACCTATCAGACAGATAGTCGAACGATACAGATAGTCGAACTACCCTAAGTAGATAGTCGAACTACCACAGCAGATAGTCGAACTATCAGGACAGATAGTCGAGCTATCAGATAGTCGACCTATCAAGACAGATAGTCGAACTATCAAGCAAAACAGATAATCGACATATCAAACAGATAGTCGAACTATCAAAGAAAACAGATAGTCGACCTATCAAACAGATAGTCGAACTATCAAAGAAAACAGATAGTCGACCTATCAAACAGATAATCGAACTATCAAAGAAAACAGATAGTCGACCTATCAAACAGATAGTCGAACTATCAAAGAAAACAGATAGTCGACCTATCAAACAGATAGTCGAACTATCAAAGAAAACAGATAGTCGACCTATCAAACAGATAGTCGAACTATCAGATAGTTGAACTATCCAAGCAGATAGTCGAACTATCAAGCAACACAGATAGTCGACCTATCAAACAGATAGTCGAACTATCAGACAACACAGATAGTCGACCTATCAAACAGATAGTCGAACTATCAGATAGTTGAACTATCCAAGCAGATAGTCGAACTATCAAGAAATCTGTCTGGTCAGAAAAAGTCGAGCGGGGTTCGACGAACGGCGAGGCAGATTTCACAGAACGTCGAACTAACAAGAGTTGAACTAACTCAGAGATAGACGATCTGCTGATAGACAAACGTCGAGCAACTGATAGACGATCGTCGAACAGTCGATAGACGATAGTCGAGCGGCGTTCGACCATAGTCGAACAAAAAACAACTTAACCAAATTTTCATCTGGAAAAGTGACAACTCTAAAACTAGAGCAAACTAACTAAACAACTAACCTTTGACCATAAATAAGTCTTGGGTCAAGAGACTAAAAGAGAGGACTGAACTCAAATCAAAACTAGGGTACCAACAAACCTGTGTAGAACTGCCAATTTAAGAATATATCTCGCGGGCGCGGTCCAGATTTTGTAGGCAGAGTCCATCAGTATGTGACTGGTAAACCTTCAGAGACATAGAGTGAAGAAGCCATGAAACAACCCGATTGTTTTCTGAGTCTCATCGCTTCCAGAAGGATCAATTTGGGGGGCTCTGTAACAGTTACATCAATGTAGCCAAACATCTGATGGCTGCGAATGACCTGTTGCGCCGCCCGAGACTATTCGAGATAGTCTGTGTCATCTAACGGGATCGCGATAATCTTCAGGGAACCAGAGTGGCCATGGGACTGCTGCGGGTCACGCATCTGAGGCTGAATCACATCCGACGACGTTGAAGTGTTACCCATGTCGGAGGAACGACAATCCACAAGAGAAGAACACGATAGAAGAACCCAACGACACGGGGATGCGTCGAAGTAGCAGATCCGACGTAGACACAACCGGGGGTAACGCCGGTGGCAGCGGACATTCCAACGGATGGCAAAAACACAACAGGAAGAGGCGTCGGGGATGCGCGACAGATTTGGTGCAGGAGAAGTCCCTGGAGAATGTGCCGAAGCAGGTCAGGCGCAGGAGAAGCCCAAGCTGCCGGCGAAGGTTGTGAAGCCGAAGTCGAAAACAGCGGCGGCTAAGCCCAGCACGCGTCCAGCGAAGGTGGCGAAGCAGGTCTCTGGAAAAAGACTCTGGATCGGGCTATGCGGAAGGCGGACGGCCGGACTGCATCACGAAGGGATGGTGGCAGCGCCCCCTCTCAACAGCCGGCGGTTGCTTGGAGGCCGCCCATCATCCCTGAATCGCGAGCAGAAGGAGGCGGCGCTGACGATCCAGAGTGAGCGAGCACAGACGAGGCGGATGTGGGCGGTGCGGAAGGAACCAGAGATGGAAAATTAGGGCTTCCCTCTGATAGCAAGTAGAATTAGGAGGAAAATAGTAATTGAGTACTCATTATTCATCCATAGAGGGTTATTTATAATATTACAATGGACTCGTAGACTTAGGGCCTGTTTGGGAGGGCTTTTTAGCTCCTTTTCGTTTTCTGAAAAACGCTACCACACTTAATAGACCGTTTGGATTGTCTATCGGTGGGAAAAGCTACCGCAAAAAACTCCATTTGCTCATCTTTTTGAAAAGTCACATGTCACCTACTTTTCAATCTTTTCGAAAAACACTTTCTCATTCAAAAATATTTATCACTTAAAAAAATCTACAATTTGATTTTTTTGTCTTGTCGCGATTTTTTTCCCGAGCATAATTTTTTTGCCCGGCGCGAATTTTTCGCCCGGGCCCGAATTTTTCGCCCTGGCGCGGATTTTTCACCTGAGCTAGCATTTTTCGCTCTAGTTGGCATTTTTCGCCCGGGCTGGAATTTTTTGCCCGGGCGCACGGTTTTTCGCCCAGGTGAGTTTTTTTCGCCCAAGTGCGGTTTTTTGCTCGTGCATGATTTTTTTTCGCCCGAGCGTGTATTTTTCGCCCGAGCCGGTTTTTCGTCCGGCGTGATTTTTTCGCTCGTGTGCGTTTTTTTCATCCGGGTGCCATTTTTATTCGTTGCACGATTTTTTTTCGCTCGAGCCGATTTTTTTGCCCGGGCGCGATTTTTTTGCCTGGACGCGCTATTTTCGCCCGGACTTGATTTTTTTGCACCGACGCGATTTTTTTTGCCCGGGCACAATTTTTTTACACCGGCGCGAGTTTTTCGCCATCGCGTGATTTTTCTCCCGCGAACGATTTTTACGCCCGCACACGTTTTTTTTTTCGCCCGGGGGCATTTTTTCGCCCGGTCGCGATTTTTTCGCCCAGGCGCGGTTTTTTTGCCCGGGCGCGGTTTTTTCGCCCGGGCGCGGTTTTTTCGCCCGGGCGCGGTTTTTTCGCCCGGGCGCGGTTTTTTCGCCCGGACGCGATTTTTTCGCCCGGACGCGATTTTTTCGCCCGAGCGCGATTTTTTTCTCCCGGGCGCGATTTTTTTGATCGGGAGCGGTTTTTCGCCCTGGCACTATTTCTTTCGCCCGGGAGCGAATTTTTTGCCTCGACGTGATTTTTTTCCCGTTCGTGATTTTTTATCCCGGTCGTGTATTTTTTTGGCTTGTAAGTTATTTTTTTTGCTTTCGAGCGGAAATATCGCGTTCGGGCAAAAAATTCTCGTTCGTGAATAAAATTCGCGTCCGGGCGAAATTTTCCTGTCTAGTCGAAAAATTAGTGCCCGTCCGAAAAATTCGCGCCCATCCGAAAAATTTGCCGTCATCCGAAAAAATTCGTGCTCATCCGGAAAATTCGCGCTCGTTCAAAAAATTTGCGTCAATCCGAAAAATTGGGACCCGGCCGAATAATTGGGACCCGGCCGAATAATTGGGACCCGGCCGAAAATATAGGGTTTGGCCGAAAAATTGGCGCCCAAGCGAAAATATCGCCCCCGGGCGAAAATATCGCCCCCGGGCAAAAATATCGCGCCCGGGCGAAAAATTTACACCCGGGCGAAAAATTCACGCCAGGGCGAGAAAAACCACCACCCGACGAAAAATTCGCTCCCGGGCGAAAAAAACCTGCTCCGGCGAAATAATTGCGCATTTTCCCCCGGACGCACATTTTTAATAAAAAAAGTTACCGCAACGGAGATTTGTCAAACGATTTATAAAGTGTTTCTCCTTTTTGAAAAGCTCTGCAAAAGAAGTTCACCCAAACAGTTCTCATTTTCTAATAGACATTTTTCAAAAGTTCATTTTCCTACCATCCTTTTACCAGCGCTCCTTCTCCTTTCTGAAAAGCCTTCCCAAACAGGCCCTTAAACACACGGTGTGGGACTAAATCCCGCTTACACACATAACCACACACACTAATATTAATAACACGGCTAAAATACCTGGCTTATAATATCTCTCAACTCTTCTATGGTGCTACTTTTAGGTTTTTGGTTAAAATGACATGTCCAGTCTGTACGCTCCTTTACATTCTGCATGAAAATTATAAGAATTGTTTTAACTTGTGACCTCTCCTCATAAAAAGGAAAGAAAAATATATTCGGATTTCTACTACAGAAGTAGGTGAAAGCTAATTTCAGTTCAATTCGCTTATAATATCAATTTCCATTTCATTTCCACGTTCAATTCCTTCAAACCATAGTAGCATAATGTGAAATACCAATTGCCAGGTAACTTGGGTTTGTGGTCCATTGTCAGTTCATCCTCCATGGCTTATTCTCCCAGCCACCATATCCTCGTAAGACCTAAATGAAAATAAAATAATGTTACATAAGATTTATATTTCAATTGTTTGTTATTAGGGCGCATTTCAAAAGAAATTGATAATCAAGGAAACTGTTAATTACCCAAACCTCGGGAGTTAGCATGATTAGAGGTTGCATCCCTCTCTCTTTCGAAATTACGCAACCTCCCCTCTGAGTTGATATTTCATAACTTACATTCATAAAAATACCTTAGGGACCTTCCTTTTTCAAGTGGATATTTTTGTGTATGCATGCTATGAAATGTAAACTTATATGAGACGTTTTTATAATTTCAAAAGATAAGGGGCGCAGTCTGTAATTTTTAGAGAAATTAGAGCATATTTTCTATCTCGTTGATCGTCTACATGAACCCTGCAAACAATCGAAATATGATTGCGGCGTGAATGATATTACTAAGTGGTGGCATTGTTCATAATTTTTTTTCAATCTAATCGGTAAATGGAGAATCTGTCCATTTAGTTTCTTCTCAATCAATTTTGGTGAGAAATAATTTCAATTCTGTTCCTTAATCTGTTTTTTTTTTCCATTTTGCTTCCCCTATTTGAGTCCTTCAAATTGAACTGGGACGTTTACCTTGCGCTCGCTATCCAATCATTTAGCGCATATGTGGCTAACCTTCTTTGTGAGACACAGGATTGTACTTAGTACATCGAATCAACGGGGTGCTGTCTTCACAAAGCTCAATGTACCTGCAGATTGGAAAGGTGATTCTTTTTTGTATGCTCTACTCTCTAATTTCTGTAACTCAACGTCGCTGTGAACTTTGATCTACTTATTTTCTGCAGAATGGCAAATATATTTTCTACTTTTGGCTCTTTTCTTGGGCTCAGCTGTGATCTTTTACCTGTTTCATGAGCACTCGGATTCATTCTGGAATTTTCCCCTGGGAAGAAATCAACCTAGAAGACCTTATGTCCTCCAAGATTCTCAATTAGCAGATGATCAGAGCCCCTGGTGAGGATAATGCAACTATGGGGACCATTGGTTGTGGGGTAATGGATATTGTTTCCTCATATTATAAAAATATATTTATATAGGGGCTGTAATAATATATTGTATATTTTTTGTTGTTGTTTTGGTGGTACCAGCTCTCCTGACAATGCTGCCTGACAGGGGCGGCTCTAGAGGGGGGTCAAATGGACACTAACACATTTTTTTTGCAATTTGTTATAAGCAGGTCAAAATTTTTGTATTCGCAAATCAAATTTCATTATTGGCAGACTAAATTTCATTATTCGCAGACCAAACACAGTTATGTGCACATCCGAATTTAGTTTGGAACTTTTTATATACTATTGTATTTTAAAAAAATTGTGCACCTTCATTTCTAATTTTCTGGATCCTCCACTGCTGCCGATGTAGCTGAGATAATGCAATTCATTTGTCGTCCCTGATATTAAGGAATTAAATACGTGAAGAAACTCGTATTATTGGTATAAATTCTTCGAAGTTTTTTTTTAGAATATAGACTCAGAATTTCCTATTCTTCTGCTGACAGTAAATTGATGAAACTCAGTATTATTGCCTAATTGTATACTTTCCTCGAAGTTGTGTAATATGGACTTGAGAATTTCGTATTCTTCTGCGGACAGAAATCCCACGAAAGTGTAGAGTTGGAATATGCTCGACAGCTAGGGGTGCGAGCGGTTCGGTTTGGACCTAAACCGAAATCGAACCGACATGCTTTGGTTTTCGGTTTGTCCAAACCGACCCGAACCGAACCCGGTCGGTTCTGTTCAAAGTCAGTTCGGATTTTTATCGGTTTTTGATGGTTCGGTATTGGTTTTTTTATGATCTTAACTTCAACCACCTTGATTTTTCAGTACTTGCTATTTTCATTCATTGAAAATTTAAAGTCTATAAATTTTCACATTTGTTTTCTCATTTAACGTTTCAAAACTGATTCACAAGATGTACTTGTCTCCATTCTCATGCAGAGATATTGCTTTGATTTTCCACTGCGGTTGAACTTTCTCCTTCTAGTATGTCATCAACAATGTCAATCTTAAGATTGGGTTTATTGTCATCCTCAATTAATAGGTGCTAATGATATGATGGACACACCACACGCGATTATTAGTGATAAGGGCACACATTTTTGTAACAGCCAATTTGATAAAATTTTAGCAAAATATGACGTTATTCACAAACTCTCCAACGCCTATCACCCACAAACTAGTGGCCAAGTGGAGGTAGTGAACCGCGAGCTGAAGCGGATTTTAGAGAAAAGACGGTTTCCGTTAATAAGCGGATTTTAGAGCTGAACCAAGGACTGATCATTAAGCTTGATGACGCTCAATGAGCTTATCGGACAACGTACAAGACCGACATCGGTTGTACACCGTATTAGTTAGTCTATAGAAAAGTGTGCCACCTTCTGATAGAATTAGAACACTGTGCTTAATGAGCGTAAAAATTTATTAATCTTGATAATATCTTAGCCTCCGAACATCGGAAGTTTCAACTGAATGAACTAGATGAATGATGTGCAAACGTCTATGAAAATAATAAATTATATAAAGTGCGCTCTAAGTATTATCACGATAAAAATATAACATTACCTAAATATTTTTCGTCATACGATCTCTCCCTTCTATATAATTCACGTTTACACCATTTTCTGGGTAAACTTAAGTCCCGATGGTCCGCTCCCTTTGTAATCAAAGAAGTTTGGTCATATGTGATTGTGCTTATCTCCCACCCGGAACTCGGCTCCTTTAAAGCTAATGGACATCGTCTTAATTTTTTTTCAAATGATACTTTAGCCACCAATATTGCATTGTGCCCTATAATCTCCAACGCCAATCAGTCAAGCTACGTAACGGGAAACAAAGCGTTTATAGGAGGTAACCCATTTTATCTAATTTCTATTGTGTTTTTCCTTTGTTTTCTTTGTTTTCATATGTTTTGCCCTATAATCTCTTTTTATTGCGTTCTTATTTTTAGCTTGCGCTTTTTTTCATGTTTTCTTATTACTTCATACTTTGTTTTAATCATTGATCACAATATTTAACTTTAAGTATGTGGTATCATTCCTTAAGCTTAGACAAAATTACAAAAAAATCATAAAATTAAAAATCTCAAAAAAATTAATAATCCCAAAAATTTCAAAAATATTTTCAAATCTTTCCCTTATCTTTAGCACTTACAAAAAAGTTTCAAAAAATTATTATAAAATTTAAAAAATAACAACAAAAAATAGAAAATCCAAACAAATTAGAAAATCGAAATCTAATTTCTTGAAATTGGAGGTTTGAGACTAGATGAGAGTCCTTCGATATACCGAGAAGTCCAATAATTAAAAATATATATAGAATTAAATTTTAATGTCATTTTACTTTCTTATTATGTTATTAAAAAAACAAAAAAAAATCATATGATAAAACTTTAAATAACATTTAATAATTTGAGTTAATTTTAGCTTTGTCTTTACTATCTCATGACTTTATTTTTTTTTTCTTTTTTTAAGCATTTGTGTACTTGTTTAGCTAGAATACCTTTCTCTAATCTTTATTTTGTCTATGTTTCGCAAGTAATATGTTGAGTCATATAGTGTTCCTAATTAACGTAGCACGTTATTTTTGAAAAAATCTTGAATATTTGCACTTTTTCATAGCTATTTATTTTTATGTTTTTCACTTTTATAAAATCTATCATCCTATGTTTCTTTTTTAAAAAATCTTTGTAATGTTGACTAGTGTTAAGTGTAGTAGATGTGAACTGATCTAGATGCTTGTTATTTTCATTTTCATGAAAAATCAATTATCTTTATTTTCTATCTAGAACTTGCGTCTCTTGAATTTTTCAATATTTTGCTTTAAATAGACTTAGAAGCATGAATATGATCTAGGGATTCTTTTGATTAACTTGAGGATTTGCATCCCGAACCTTAAAATTTTAATCTTTGCTAGCCGCTTAGTGTCTTCTCCCGTTCTTTTTGTAGCCCCACTTCATTTTGCTAGTGTGTTATCCCTTTTGTGAAAATGGTGGAAATTTAAATTGTATACCTTTTGCTACAAAAAAAGAAGAAAATGGAGAAAATGAAAATCACGAATAATGTTATTTTGACCCCAATTTTATATTACAAAATTATTTGGGATGTCAAAAGTTTTTGCTAACAATATATATTTTTGCAAGGCTCTCCTTTTTTGTTTAAGTGTGCTAAAACCCTTCATGTTTATCTTTTAATTTCCGCACCCTTAAACTCATGACAAAGCCTTACGCTGAAAGTCTTTTTGATTCATGCTTTCTAGGCTTATTCTTAGTACGGTAGTAAGAAAGTAAATTGAGTAAATTTTTAGGTAGGAGTATTGATTTTTTATTTTGATTGATATGATTATAAAATGTCTCATAGATTTTAGTACAAACTCAATACTTTTTCATTCATCGCATTACTTGATTTTTAATTCTGCTAGAAACATGAGATGATTTACTTTTATGAGAGTTGAATTTATAAACATATGTGCTAAGACTAAGAATTTTTCAGTTTTCTCTTCATAATTTCTCTACTGTAAATTTTGCATCATACTCTTGTTTGGCATAATCAATTTACTTGATTAGTTCTTTTTATTTTTGTTAGCTCATATGTCTTTGCTTGAGAACAAATAAAATAATACTTGAGAACAAATAAAATAATAAGTTTGAAGGAATTTGATAATGCATAATTTATTAATGCAAAAATATTAACTTTCATGCATAAAAATATATATTTTGTTTATTTTGCTCTTTAAATAGTTTTTTTTATAATTTTGTTCTAATTATATTTATTTTGCTATTTTACAAGATTTTGGTCATTTTGGGACAAAAATTCAAGTACACACCCTTGATCACGCTTGTGACCCCTCGATCATGCATGTTTGTGACCAAAGGCGTGTTAAGCTAATTATAGATCATAGCTGCTGTCATAGTGACCAAGCTGTTGTCATGGCGACCAAGCTGCTTTCACAATGATTTTGACAAGTCACGCTCTCGGTCACACCCGTGACCAAGGTCATGTACCTTGTCATGGGCATGACTCGACGATTACAAGCAAAACTCGATGAATTGGAGCTCTTTACAAAGAAATTTGCAGTTCACGCTCTTGTCCCATGTGACACGCCTGTGACATTTTGGTTCAGCCCACTGGACATGCCTGCTAACATGCATGCCACCTAATTGATGACCGCCTCTCAAGTACACGCCCGTGATATTTCAGTCACGCACGTGTAATTCCAAAATCTTCTCCCCAGCTGCAACCCACTGCCTCCAGAGTTAATGTAACCGCTTTCGTACATGTCACACCCTAGGCCACGGGCGTGACCTAGGCCGCATACCTCCCAAAACAATGCACCGGCCTCTGTCCTGTCGGCCGTCCCGCCAGATGCAGCCCCCATCTTAACGCACTTTACACACCCTAGGTCACGGGCGTGACCTAGGGCGTGTAACCTCAAATCTGCTTCTATAAATTGCCAACAACTCTATTGATCAAGGATTCAGATTTCGGAGATCTTTAGGAGTGTTTTTAGTGTTGTTCTTATATTTCTTTCCGACTTTCTTACACCTTTAGTTTCAAGTCTTGTAACCTGTTTCTTTCTATTGTACTTTCTCTTTAAAAGAAATAGAATTGCAACTTCTTTTTAGAGTTCTTAATCGTGCAATCTCTTAACATTTCTTTTGTTTCCTCCCTCGTTATGAGTAGCTAATCTTCCATTAGTACCTCGATCAAGATGATCTGAGGAACAAAATGATCTTTTTTTCGTAATCTAATTTGTTTTTCGTTTTTAATGAATGTTTAGAATTTACCTTTGATTTATATTTAGTGAGGTTATATCATCGATATATGATTTTTATATATGTTTTTGTACTTTAGTAGTCAAAAGGATCATGCGTACAGATCGATCGTTTACGGGTAAAGTGAGTTGAATGCAATCTTTGAAAGAGGACGACATAAATCTCCTGAATTAGAGTCAAATCCAATAGTTGAGTTCACAACTTAAAGCGAGCTTTAGGGGTTTCAATTGTAGAACGAAAGTTCGATCAATCAACATAAACTCAGTTAGGTGTAACCTTGAAAGAGGTGCGTTCATATTTTGGAAAACTCCACGGTCCAAGTATTATCGTTAAAGTGATTTAGAAATCTATTTTATTTTGATCGTTTTTTTCGAAGTGAATATAAATCGAGTACTAGCCTTTAATATAGTCTTAATCACCGTTTTTAAATCATAATCTCTCTTTTATTTGTAAAACCAACTCAAAGTCTACTTGATAAGATAATATCAAGTTCTTTGAAGTAGAAGTATTCGACGTGCCCCAGATCTAAGTACAACATTGATATTTCATCTCCTATACTCTAAGCGATAAGGTGCATTTGCCTTTATCGAGTATATAATCAAAGGAAAAATTTTATAAAACCTAAATTTTTTTATTAGGTACCAAAAGCACCAATGTACTCTCCCATGTTATTTGATCTAACCTGCTTGATCTGCCTCTCAGTCATCTTCTCCACCTTTGCCTTGAACTCCATGAATTCTGTCAAGACTTCACTCTTCTTCTTCAAGAAGTAAGCCCAAACCTTCCTCGAGTGGTTATCAATGAATGTGACAAAATAAACTACTCTGCTCACTAACTTGGGCTCTATAGGTTCACACACATCTGTGTGTATCAGGTTCAACAGCATTACATTCCTATTCGGTCCAGACTCCACAAAGGATACTCTTTTCTACTTACTAACCAAGCAGTGAATACACATGTCAGGTAACTCCCCTGGCAGCTCTGGTATAACGTTGTTCTTCACCAGAATCTTCAAGGTCTTCTCACTGATATAACAAAGTATGTGATGCCAAAACTATATAAAGTTGTCTTCAACTGCATTCACACTTGTATTGCAGAACTTGACTTTTACTCGGTACAAACCATAACACTTCTTGGATCAGACCACCACCAAGAAACCCTTCACCAACCTCCAGACTCCCCCTCCTTCAATGTTAGTGAAATCACCATCATCAAGTCTGCTAATAGAAATGAGGTTCATCCTCAAATCAGGAATAAGTTTGACATCCTTGAGGATAACCTTCCCTTGATTGTCCCTAGATAAACATATCCACTGTTAGTGATCTTCAACACATCGGCATTCGCCATCCGAATAGTGCCAAGATCTCCTGCAACATATGAGTGAAAGTAATCTATGTGAGATATGCAGTGATAGGATGCACCACCATCCATAACCTAGATGTGTCAATACACTCCTGACATGCAGGCCCACTGCAATGTAAGCACATTGGTTCATCTTCACCAATCGAGGACACACCTACACGCTCAATCAATTCTCCTGTCTCCTTCCCCCTTACCTTCAGATCCCTTTGTAGCTTGTAGTAGTCCTTGGAACAGCCCTTCTTCTTATAGTAGATACATTCGATCTCCTTCTTTGAATTGCCTCTGGACTTACTTCTAGAGTTAGCCCTTTTCTTACCCTCCTTCATTATACTGCCCCTTACCTCCATGAGTAGGCCATCAGATGTAGAGGCTCCAGAGTCCTTTCTCCTCAGTTCCTCATTCAAAAGACATCTTATCACCATCTTCATTATCACGATGCAATCCTGTGCTAAATTGCTCAGTGACACTACAAGATTCTCCCAACTCTCTGGCAAGGAACAAATGATCATCAAACTGCAAACAATGGCATGTGGTACCACTGAAATATTAGAGTATCCACTTCACTGCATTCCAATGGACCTTCCTTGGATTTGCCAGATATCTGCTCACTACCCCCACTGGATAAGCTAAGTCTAGCCTCGTGCAGACCGTAACATACATCAAACTCTCCACTGCAGATACATATGAAATCTGGCTCATCTCCTCCACTTCCTTCTCAGATTAAGGGCACTAATAGCTTGATAGTTTGAAGTGTCCACCCAATGGAGTATCTACCGGCTTGGCCTTCTCCATCATGAATCTCTTCAGCACTTTCTCCACATGCTCAGCCTGAGATAGCCACAACAGAGCTACACTACTATCCCTGGTGATCTTCATTCCAAGGATCTTCTTAGCTGGTCCCAAGTCCTTCATCTCAAAGGACTTGATAAGCTCTTTCTTCAGCTCAACAATGTTGCCCTTGTCATCACCGACAATCAGTATGTCATCCATATAGAGCATCAGTATAGTAAGGGTCTTCTGAGTATTCTTCACATAAATATAGTGATCAGTCCTAATCCTCTTGAATCTGTTTTTTGTCATAAAGAAGTCAAATTTCTTATACCACTACCTAGGTGTCTGCTTCAACCTTAGACTCTTCTTGAATCGGCAACCAAGTGCTCCTTTTGACTTCAAAACCTTCGGTTTTCTCAATGTATAACTCTTCCATATCTCCATACAAGAATGTCATCTTGACATCCATCCGTTCAACCCCGAGATTCCTAGAGGCAGCCAACCCTAGTACTAGTTTGATAGATGACATTTTCACCACATGTGAAAAATATCTTGTCAAAATCCACACCGTGCTTCTAACTGAATCCTTTAACTACCATCCTTGCCTTGTACTTTGACCGAGAGAGATTTTCATCAGTCTTCAACTTAAAGACCCCCTTGTTCTTCAAAGACTTCCTACCCTTTGGTAGTCAGACCAAATCATAAGTATCATTCTTCTGGAGCGATTTCAACTCCTCCATAGCTACTGCCAAAGATTCTCTATCTTCAGTCCAATGAGCCTCTTCAAATGACTCAGGCTCACCACCATCAGTAAGCAAGATGTAGTCTTGTGGTGGATACCTGCTGCTTGGCCTCAATGCTATATTAGATCTCCTAAGGGGTACTTCCACAACCGGTGGAAGATCAACAGAGAAACCTCCCCTTCATCAAATATCACTTTCTGATCTGGAATCTGCATAGCTTCCTCCTCAACACGTCCTTCATCAACATCAACATTCTTTGTCTCAAGATCTTCGTCAGAACTCTCCACAGCTAGTGGATCTAGTGGCTCAGTAGCCTTTTGCTCACAAACAACTTGATGTTCCACAAAGATCACATCCCTTCTTCTAACGATATTCTTGCTCTTCAGATCCCATAGTCTATATTATACGGGAATCTCGGCAAGATGCAGTCTCGAGATTTCTCATCAAACTTTGATCTCTTGTCCATGGATATATAGGCATGTGCTATGCAGTCGAACACCTACACATGTCCATAGGACACTTCCTTCCTAGACCAAACCTGCACTGGAACATTTTCATCCAACGGTGCAGAGGGGGATCAATTGATCAGATGTACTGTAGACTGTACTACATCTACCAAGAACTGCTTACCATTTCCTATCTGTGTGATCATGCACTTGATCTTCTCCATAATCATCTTATTCATCCTCTCTGCCAACCCGTTTTGTTGTTATGTCCTCAGAATTGTCTTCTCATGCACGATGTTATGCTCCTATAGTAGACATCAAAAGCACCAATGTACTCTCCCATGTTATCTGATCTAACACGCTTGTTCTGCCTCCCGGTCATCTTCTCCACCTTTGCCCTAAAATCCATGAACTTTGTCAAGATTTCACTCTTCTATTTCAGGAAGTAAGCCAATACATTCCTCGAGTGGTCATCAATAAATGTGACAAAGTATGCTGCTCTGCCCACTGACTTGGGCTCTATAGGTCCACACACATATGTGTGTATCAGGTTCAACCGCACTGCCTTCCTCTTCAGGTCAGACGTTGCAAGGGATACTCTTTTCTACTTGCTAAAAAGTAATGGACACACATTTTAGGTAACTCCCCTGACAGCTCGGGTAGAACTATTCTTTTCACCAGGATCTTCAAGTTCTTCTCACTAATATGACCAAGTCTACGATTCCACAACTCCATAGAGTTATCTTCTACTGCATTCACACTCGGATTGTAGATCTTGGCATTTGCTTGGTACAAACCACAACACTTCTTGCCATGAGCCACCACCAAGGAACCCTACACCAACCTCCAAGCACCCCCTCCTTTAATGTTAGTGAAACCACCATCATCAAGTCTGCCAACAAAAATGAGGTTCATCCTCAAATTAGGAATATGTATAACATCCTTGAGGATAACCTTCCTTAGATTCGTCTTTAGATGAACATCTCCACTGCTAACAATCATTGATACACTAGCATTCGCCATCCGAATAATGCCAAGATCTCTTGCAACATATGAGTAGAAGTAATTTCTATGAGGTGTGCAATGATAGGATACACCACCATCTACAACCCAGTATGTTTCCACACACTCCTAACATGCAGGCTCACTGCAATGTAAGCACAACAACTCATCTTTAGCAATCGAGGCCGCACTTGCACCCTCACTCGATTCTCCTATCTCATTCACCCTTCCCTTCAGATCCCTTTGCAGCATGCAACACTCCTTCTTGAAATGGCTCTTCTTCTTGCAAGAGAAACATTCAATCTCCTTCTTTGAATTCCCTCTGGACTTACTTTTGGAGTTAGCCCTTTGCTTGCCTTCCTTCTTCATCGGACTGTCCCTTCCCTCCACGAGTAGGACATTAAATGTAGAGGCTACAAAATCTTTCCTCAATTTTTCATTTAGAAGATAGCTCATCACCATCTCCATTGTCACGACACTATCTGGTGCTAAATTGCTCAATGAAATCACAAAAGTCTCTCAACTTTCTAGCAAGGAACTAAGGGCCAGAAAATCTTGTAGCATGTCCTCCAAGATGATCTTTATAGCTTCCAACTGATTGATTATACTCTAGTCAAGGTTCAGATGTTGTCATCTGAGATCCTTCCTTGTATTTCAAATTAACAAGTTTTCTAACAAGGAAAGTCTTGTTGTTTGTTGTCTTCCTCTCATACAGCGCTTTCAACTTCTTCCACAAAGACTGGGTCGATGTCTCAGTTGATACATGATGAATGATAGAATCATCACGCTACTGTCTGTTGAACCCAACTGCCTTCTAATCCATCTTTTTTCACTCTGCATCATTCGTCATAGATGCTCGCATCCCTGACAAAGGAGCATGGAGATCCTTGAAATACAAGAGATCCTCAATCAGATACTTCCAAATACTCAAATTCTTGGCGTTCATGCTAACCATCTATGTTGCAGCCTCCATCTTCTCTGAATAGTCCGACGGTCTGAGACAAACCTTCCTTTGATACCACTTGATGGGAATTGATCCACTCACAATTTCGGGCAGATAAGAATATAATAATGCAAACAACCAATCACAAACACAGAGATATACGTGGAAAACCTTCTCAAAATCAATGAGAAAAAACCACAGAGCGAGGGCACACGAATCCTCTATAAATGAATAGGATTACAAAAAAAAATTCTATGTTTGCTCAACCTATAAAACTTGTAGGGTCCGGCGTTCCTTCACTTGACCCGTGGCGCTCTGCTACTTATATAAAAAATTAAGTAGCGCCCTCTCCAACAGTCTGGGCTTTTGGTGCAGTTGGGTATGCGCTTGATCCTTCAAAACCCCCTTGGATTCAACAACTTTTATTCTGTTGGGGCTGCGGTCCGGAATCGCCCCCGCGCTACGGTGCTATGCGGTAATGGCTTAACTGGCTGCCCCGTGGATCCGCCTGAGGACCAAGTTGATATAAAGATTAGTTGTGCCATCCTCCATCAGTCCGGGCTTTTGGTGCGAGTGGTTGCGCTAGGTCCTCTCAATTGGTATCAGAGGGGGTTGCGGGTTCGAAACCCCGGGGTCGTTTCCGGGGGGGGATTGTTGGGGCTGCGGTCCGGAATCGCCCCCGCGCTGCGGTGCTATGCGGTAATGGCGTAACTGGCTGCCCCGTGGATCCGCCCGAGGACCAAGTTGATATAAAGATTAGTTACGCCGTCCTCCATCAGTCCGGGCTTTTGGTGCGAGTGGTTGCGCTAGGTCCTCTCATATTCCTCCTCACAGCCTACTTGAAACAATCTCTTCAAAGAAAGATAATACCTCAAAAACTCTCTTCAAGCGCTATGATGGCAAAGATGAGATTGAAGATCTTTCACGACGAAGACAAAAGAACTGGCTGTGAAATCTCCTTTTCCTCATGCTGAAGAACTCACGAATGGCGACTTACAAGTTTTGCGAACTTCACTAATTCATAGAACGACAGACGTCTCTCAATCGAGATTAGGTTTCTTTTAGATTTAAACTGTCTATACCTATAAATAGGACTTGGCATTCCACTTAGACAAAACATTAACAACAATTAGATGAGATTAACAAGATCCAATGACCTAGAAACCACGAGATTAAACAATCAGAACAACGTAGATTTGGCTCTGAACCCATCTCGTCGACACAGATAGTGCGTCTAGTCATATGAATCCCTTCTCGTCGATATGGACCATGTGACCTTCTAGTCAATAAACCACTGCAGTCTCGTCGACATGCACAACTCTTCGAGTCGACATTCTGACTCTTTTTAGTTGACATGCTCTAGTCAACATTTCTGCAGTCCATTCTAGTCGACATGCCCAAGTCTTCTAGTTGACACAAACCATCTTTAATTCAACATTCCTAAAGTCTTCCAGTCGACACACAACCAAGATTCTAGTCGACACAGGTCATCTTCAATTCGACATTTCTGAGCCTTATAGTCGATATTCTGTAGAAATCATACATGATCTGAATTTTGTTTCTAAGTCATCACGACTCTCCTTTAGGGGTTGTACCCCAACAAGTCACACTTAAAATGAGGATGCCAAAAAGAGCAAACATATTCCTGAGGTAGCTCGTGCTTTTCTTTTCACTAAGCATTTTCCCCATTATTATAAGGGAGAAATCTTTTCAACAGCCACTTACCACATCAATTATATGACTTTAGAATTTCAATTTCCTCACTTACTGTTGTTACTCTAAGTGTACAACCCTGTGCCCGGTGAATGGGTCCATCAGGGGAAGACCCAGCTGAGTAGTGTGCAGCCTTTGGCTTAGGCGAGTCGGACGGGCGAGTGGGAGTGTGGGCCCTATTTCGCTTAGGCCAAGTGGCCAAGAGTGTGTGTGTGGGGGGGGGGGGGGGGGGGGAATGGAGAATATAGGCTCGCACTCGTCCTGGGCCCATAGTAAGGAGTGGGCGAGTGGGGTAATCAAACCCGCACTCGCCCTAGGCCCCGGGCTGGCGGCGAGTGCCGATCCTATTGAGCACTCGCCGCCCCAAACGACTGGTATTTCATGGACCACTCACTCATTAGTGTTTTTTTACCAGAATGCCCCTATTGGCTTGCCAATAGCCCCTCCAAACAGTGGAGTTTCGCTGTTGGCAGACCGTTTTGGGATGCATATAGAATATCTGAATAGCGGAGTTAGGCTATTTGCAGACTAGACTTAGAATTCTATAAATAGACCCTGAGGGAACCTTTGGAGAGGATCTAGGTTTTTTGGCTTCTTCCTCCTTAGGTTGTTTTGGTTGGCTGCGAAAGCCCTCCAAGGTGCCCAGCTCAGCTTTTGGCTTGGGAGGGGAAGCGCTCTTAAAATCTTCCAGGTGTGTGGTGGGATGTCCATGCTACAGCCCAGGGTAGGTTCTCTGATTCTAAGTGTCTGGTCAGGAGTTCAAGTTCGGGAGAAGTAAGTGCAAGCTACCCCCTTGGGTCCAAACTCTCGTTGAGACCAAGTTTTGGTTTCAACATTTTTGATGCGCTGAGCGTGGACCATAGCCTGCACAAGAAAATCTTGGGCTAAGCTCCATGGCTAGAGGTGAGGGAGAAGAAGATGGCTTAGGCGGCTCGCCACCTCTGGTGAGTGGTGTCACGGTCGGGATGCCGAAAGAATTCAAGAGGGAGGTCCTACAAACCATTCACCTAGCATTTGTCGCAAGGAGCGAGTGGTCAACTCTCTCTGTCCCAGTGGTCGCGGCCCCATCTCTGGGCGACAACTCCCCTGGTCAGCGACTCGGGAAGGAGATGTCGGTCAAAAGCGGCGAGAGGGATCTCTCCAAGTGATAACTATTCCCAGGACAGGCGAGTGATAACAGGGTCAGCGAGCCCCGGGAAGAGATGATCCAGTACAGCATGTACAGTGGTTCGAAGATGTCGTATCCATCAGACAGATGTTGGACGTCTTCAAGTGCTGACTTTTCGCCATCACCTTAAGGAGAAGGCTAGAGATTGGTTCCACCAGCTTACAGCAAGCTCAATCTATTGCTTTGAGGACTTACGATGTGGGTTCCTCTTGAGGTTCTCGACGTCAAAAAAAGGAAGAAGGGAGTAGAGTGCTTGTTCGCGATCAAGAAAAAGCCGGAGGAGACGCTAGGGTGTTACGTTGATCAGTTCCAAAAGGAGATCCTTGTTGGTTCAGGAGGTTCCTCCTAGTCATGATCGACTACTTCTCGAAGTAGTTGGAGGTGAAGGTGCTGGCCAAGGTGACCTCCCAGGTGATTTGCAACTTCGTGTGGAGAGAGATCATTTACCAGTATGGGCTTTCTCAAGCCATAGTCACTGATAACGAGCCCCAGTTTTCCAACAAAGAGTTCATCAGCTTCTACACTCAGCTAGGGATAAACCTCAGGTTCGCCTCCGTCCACTACCCTCGGAGCAACGGGCAGGTGGAGGCGGCAAACAAGATCATTGTGAACCTATTAAAGAAGAAGGTGGAGAATCTGAGGGGGAACTGGGTAGAACAACTTCGCTCGGTACTATGGGCCCTGAGGACTACCCCCAACACGGCTACGGGAGAGACCCCCTTCAAACTTTATCACAATTGTGAGATGTTCCACCAGTGTAGTTTGAGGTCAGGTCGCCACATATGGTGGTCGCCGAGGAAGGAGACGAAGAATGGAGGATAGAAAATGAAGGGGGCTAAGACTCACACTGTACCTGACAGAGGAACTTTGCGACATAGCCGCTGTCAGACAAGAGGAGATCAAGCGACGGATGGCCCGGTACTTAGACAAGCATGTCAGAATCAAGCAGTTCACAGGCAGGGATCTAGTCCTAAAGAAGATAGATGCTCCGGGAGATCAGCAGCTATGGGAAATCTCCAATCGAATTGGTAAGGTCCATATATCGTCGAGAAAGCACTGAAATCAGGAGGATACCGCCTACAAAATGTGGAGGGGGAGTCCCTAAGTCACACCTGGAGCGGTGATGATTTAAAACATTTCTATCCCTGAATCTTGTAAATAAAAAATTCTTGTTTATTGACTCTTTTTTCAAGATCTCTTATGGGTAAACTATGTATGAGACTGATGGTATATTGATATGTAGTCCCCAAGCAAATCCCGCCGACCAGGCTTACACTAGCTGTAGGTATGGAAGTCACTCGGTGGTAGATTGGAATGTTGGCCCCGAGAAGATCCTACTGACCAGGCTCCTACTAGCTGGCAGGTCTGGAAGTCACTCAGTGGTAGGTTGGTGAGAGGACCTAGCGCAACCACTCGCATCAAAAGCCCGGACTGATGGAGGACGGCGCAACTAATCTTTATATCAACTTGGTCCTCGGGCGGATCCACGGGGCAGCCAGTTAAGCTATTACCGCATAGCACCGCAGCGCGGGGGCGATTCCGAACCGCAGCCCCAACAATCCCCCCCCCCCCCGGAAACGACCCCGGGGTTTCAAACCCGCAACCTCCCTCTGATACCAATTGAGAGGACCTAGCGCAACCACTCGCACCAAAAGCCTGGACTGATGGAGGACGGCGCAACTAATCTTTATATCAACTTGGTCCTCGGGCGGATCCACGGGGCAGCCAGTTAAGCCATTACCGCATAGCACCGCAGCGCGGGGGCGATTCCGAACCGCAGCCCCAACAGTTGGAATGTTGTTCCCGAGCAGATCCCGCTGACCAAGCTCCCACTAGCTAGCAGGTTTGGAAGTCACTCGATGGTAGATTGGAATGTTGACCCCGAGCAGATCCCGCTGACCAGGCTCCCACTAGCTGGCAGGTCTAGAAGTCACTCGGTGGTAGGTTGGAATGTTGGCCCCGATCAGATCCCGCTGACAAGGCTCCCACTAGCTGGAAGGTCTGGAAGTCACTCGGTGGAAGATTAGAATGTTGGCCCCGAGCAGATCGCGCTGACCAGGCTCCCACTAGCTGGCATGTCTGGAAGTCACTCAGTGATAGGTTGGAATGTTGGCCCGGAGCAGATCTCGCTGACCAGGCTCCCAATTACTGGCAGGTCTGGAAGTCACTCGATGGTAGATTGGAATGTTGGCTCCGAGCAGATCTCGCTGATCAGGCTCCCACTAGCTGATAGGTCTAGAAGTCACTCTGTGGTAGATTGGAATGTTGGCCTCGAGCAGACCCCACTAACCAGACTCTCACTAGATGACAGGTCTAGAAGTCACTCGGTGGTAGATTAAAATGATGGCCCCTAGCAGATCCTGCTGACCAGGCTCCCACTAGCTAGCGAGTCTAGAAGTCACTCGGTGGTATATTCGAATGATGCCTCGAGCAGATCCTGCTGACCAGGCTCCCACTAGTTGGCAGGTCTGGAAGTCACTCGGTGGTAGGTTGGAATGTTTTCCCCAAGAAGATCCCGTTGACCAGGCTCCCACTAGCTGGCAGGTCTGGAAGTCACTCGGTGGTAGATTAGAATGTTGGCCCCGAGCAGATCCCATTGACCAGGCTCCTACTAGCTGGCAAGTTTGGAAGTCACTCAGTGGTAGATTGAGATGTTGACCCTAAGTAGATCCCGCTGACCAGGCTCCCACTAGCTTGCAGTTCTGGAAGTCACTCAGTGATAGATTGAGATGTTGACCCCGAGCAGATCCCGCTGACCAGACACTCTCTATCTGGCAGGGCTTGAAGTCACTTAGTGGTAGGTAAAGGAGAGTGGGACTTCTGGCCATGATCTCACTAACAAGCTGGGGTCAAGAAATACTCGGTTGTAGGTAAGGGGGTAGGTGAGTGCAGTCGCTTTGGGGTGGATCTCGCCACCTAGGTACTCGCATGTTCCCCGAGGAGCCAGTATCAAACGCCTTCAAGTCAGAAGGCGAGTTGGACCTAGTCTTCCACTCGCGCTTAGTCTTTAGGGTGGCGAGAGCAGGTAACCCCCTAAGAGGCGAATGCGCGAGCCAGCCCGATCCTACTACGAGCCACCCCATTGCGTTCCGCCTTAGAGTAATCACGCTACAATAACTGCAAGGAGACGAGTGGTTCCTAATTACTCATGCGGCGCGTGCTCATGGGTAGCGAGTGGTTAGTTCCTAGCCACCGAAAGAGTGGGAGTGCGAGACGCTCGTGCAGCGCGTGTTCAAGGCAAGCAAGTCGTCTGAAACTAACCTAACTCGGGTGGATTCAAATGTAACGTGTTTACCTTAGAGAATCACGACTCAAAGGTGGTGTGTGCGTGCGAGTGCGACATGATAAAGAAGCACATTACAAAAAAGTAAGAAAAGTGACAAGGACAGGAAGTAGAGAGTTTCATTAAATAATATGTAGTTACATAAAGATCGCCTCGCGAGAGAGTGTTCAAAATAGTGGGACAAATTATAGAAAAGAAAAAATTACAGTGAGCCCCCCCCCCCCCAATTGCCTCCCCCATAACTGCCCATCTCGGCTGCCCTCCACCTCGGCGAAGAGCGAGTCGAACTCATCCTCCTCCTCGCCTGGGATAGGGATGGGGATGAATAGCTTGGGAACTAGATCCTTGGCAGTGACCCTCTCGTAGTAGGGCGTCGACACCTTGAGGTCTCGCGGCATCTAGAGCGTGTGGTCGGCGGCCTTGATGGAGAAGGCCCTCATCAACTCATTGACCTTCGCCTCGTTGTACAGCCACGACCTCCTTCCTTGACTACTTGACTCGCCGCGAGCTAGGGGAGGACGGTATCAACCAGGCGAGTGATCTCAGCCTGGAGCTGCTTATTCCGCCCCTCCAGCAGTTGGTTTCGCTCCTCAAGGTCAGCGGCGCGAATGTGCATGCGGTCGGTGGTCTCAGCATCCTGCGAGAGGGAAATTGGGAAGATGTTAAGAATAACCCTAAGTTCTTCTCAAGGAGGGGGTCAGATATGATCGAAACTTACCACCCCGCTGGAGTTCTTCTCGAAGAGGTTCTTGGCAATCCATAGCTTACGCTTCAGGCCCGCCGCCTCATCCACAACGAGAGCCCGTGCTTCCTTGGCGTCAGACCACTTGCGGCTGAGGGAGAAGCCGCGAAGGACAGTCTTGTCCGCGAGCTACAGAGAGCACATTTGGGCTTGCATACTCTCGTAGGCGAGCTACTGCATCGTCATGTCGTCATAGGCCTCTGCGTCCTCACGGCCATAAAGATCGAAAATGAGGGTGAAGGCGTGCCCGTTGGGAGGTCAACACTCGGACCAGGAGGGGAGGAGCGAGGAGATAAGGACTTGGTTGGCCTTCTCGTCACACATCACCATGGGCTCGCCGGCATGATCCTTTACCTTCCCGCCGAGGCCAAAATTTCGGTGGGCACTCGGCGGTCCCACCTCACGGGTCTCGGACCCCTCCACGGCAGGAGACCCGAGGAGGTCGATCTCATCTCTCCCTCACAAGTGAGTCCCCCTAGACCTGCTTACCTTTGGACACCACCGTCTTCTTTAGCTTTTTCCCATCGATGGAGGGATGGGCGAGCCAGAGTCGACAGGGGCGGGTATCTTCTTGCTGTTGGAGGGCCCAGATGCATCCAACTCTCTCCTGCATGTCATCACGACTGCCCTCTCCTAGGCAAGTGTGTCAGCATCCATCCCAGCATCCACAAAGGGATGGTGCTCTGGGACCAACCTCTCCCCTGTAGGAAATGTACTTGGCATCATCAAGGAAAAATATCTTTCAGCGAGGCCAAAGTGAAGCGAGTGGGAAGCATACGTTCTCTAGGGAGAACTAGCGGGAGCAAGTCGAGGCCCCTTCGCAGGAAAGCGACCTCGAATTCCTTGTGGAGGAAAAACTGATAGAGGTTGGCATCGTCACCCAATACTGCTGGCTCCTGATACGTCTCCTCGCCTCGTTGAATGGGAGAGTAGGGGATGTTGCCGAGATCCCCCTTTATGAAGACAAATTTGGTAACCCAATTGTGGTTTTTGTTGGTGGTCTCGTGTACTTTGAACTGCGAGTTGACGAAGAAGGCGACGCCGTCGTTGATGGTGTGGTAGATGAAGATCTTTCAGAAGACGGCGAGGTTGAACTCAATCCTCTCCTTCTGGAGGAAGCTCGCAAAGGCCACTAACATGGCAATTGCATTTGGGTTGTGCTGAGCGGGGACGACCCTGAAGTATTTTATAACCTGGAGAACTTCCGGTCAGAGGGGAAGGCGCAACCCAACCTCGAAGTGTGAGATGGGTAAGGCGAGCTCATCGGCGAAAAAGGTATTTATCGCCTCGCTACTACTCGGTTGGTGTGCAGTAAACCCCGGAGTGACAAAATCGGCCACGAAGGCGAGATACTCCTCCTTCAAGATATTCTCGTCGAGTACTCGACGAACTGCTTCGCGCATTTGAATCTTCCGTCAACATTAGTCTCGCCTTTCCCATACTAAAAAAGTGGCTCTTGTGATTGCTAAGGGCGAGAAGTCCGAGGTCAAGAAGGTATGGCTACAATAAATGCGATGGGTAAGGATAGGTAGGGGGTCCTATTTATAGAAAAAGAGATAGGGTAAGGCGAGTCGCTCTCTCAGGATGACTCTCTAACCTCGACATTGACCCTCCGTGACCTATTCTACCATCGAGCGAGCTGAATTCAAGTTGGGACCTTGCACTCGCGAGAGACAAACAAGCATAAAGTACTGCATATATTACAATTATTACATAGGCATAGTTCTGTGAATGTCCTCAAACAAAAAAAGTAAGGGGTAGAAAAGTTATTACAAGCCGCGAGAGGACCACAAGGGGACGAAGGGGCGAGTGCCGGTAGGCTCAGAACGAGAGCCATTTCCATCTTCCCCGACCTCGCGCCCCAGTCCCCAGTGGTCGACGTGGATTATTGAACTCGCGGACTGTCTCGAGGTCTCGATGAACAAGGCGCATGTTTTCTTGTATACGGTCTATAAGTGGTCTGGGGGAAGTCATCTCGCCGCCTGATCCTCGCCTCACCTCGTCGGCCAGCCTCGCATAGTCAAATTTGAGGGTGCGCAGTCGCTGCTCCCCAACTACCCTCTCCTCCTAAAGCTCCTGCAGCATTAATTCTTACTTCTTAATTACCACTATCATTCGTTTCTTCATCTCGGTAGGGTCGTCCAAGACATCTAGGAAGTCCTCAAGCGAGTTGGGAGAGGGAGCGGCGAGAAGAACCCAGGGTCGGAAGATTCTTCGGCTTCTGAGTTCCCGGGAAGGCTTGAGACAATGATAGTTTTGTAAAGACGCGACTCGAAAGGTAAGAAGGGGGAAAGTATTGTGACTAATCGTGCGAGGTGGAGATCCACTGGTGGTGAGATTGGCAGGAATAACTGACTATCCTTGGTGGGGCCAGCCGAGGGGTGCGACAAGTACCTTGCCTTGACCCGGACGGAAGGAGCCTGGGTTAGAGATCAAAACAAAAGGGGGAACAGGGATGTCCACGATGCCCCTCTCCGTGAGAGCATATTTAGAGGCAGGGTCGCATGTGGGCTCGCAAGCCGGCGATCTCAGCAACAGAGAGCCCATGCTGGTAGACCTAAAGGGAGGGGATGAAATGAAGTAATGCAAATGAGTAGGGTGACAAGAAAGATAAGATAAGAAGATAAGTTGCTCGAAGTTCTCGCAGGGTTGTCAGTAATGGTTGGGGGGTGTGAGTCCTTGGGTGAGTGGTTGACCTGGATCAGGGGAAGACTCCCGACCTAGCAGGGTAGAGCACCCTGGTCGGAGAGAACCTCCTCGGCACCTGTTGGGTATTGTATCCACAATGTACCTGATTTGAAGAAGCCCCTGGACCAGCTAAGGTGAATTGACATTGTATTTGATCATTTGTTTTCAAGTTGTGCTTGCAGTTATTCCACGCTAAGTACACACCAATGTCAGGGTATAGTGGGTCAATATACACGGGTCTGCGCAACGTAATCCCTCGTTGAGCAGATCAGTGTATTGGCCTACGTGTACTCTCTCTATTGGAGTGTACTTACTTTCAAGTACAGGGCTGAGAAAGATCAAGAGCAGACAAGGAGCAAGGATGGGTCAAAGAGCAGCTCACGGGTGGAAAGACGAAAAATCTTCTAAGTAGAAATCGTCGAGAATCACGAAGTGATTCTCGCCGATTCGACGACTAGTGATTCTCGCCGAATCATCGACAATCACTAGCTGATTCTTGCCGATTGCAGCCGGCTGTCTCAACGTCGTCTTGATTTCTGCTTAAGGCAGAATCGTCGAGAATCACTAGTTGATTCTCGCTGAATCGACGAGAATGACTTTGCATTCTCGCCGATCCGTCGAGAATGAATATTGATTCTTGCCGATTCTCTCCGGATGGCAAGATCTTCAGCCAGAATTCTGCCAAGTAGAATTCGGCGAGAATCATAAGTGATTCTCGCCGATTCGTCGAGAATCACCTTTGATTCTCGCCGAATTTTCCTGGGGCGAAATTCTGGTGCTCGCTGGACCGGACCAAGTTCCAGGCGCTGTTTTGAAACCGGAGCTAGGGTTTCTTTTGGTGGGGCCCACAACGGTCATAATGTATGACCTACAGTATAAATACTATTGTATTTCGATCTTTACACATACCGAATACAACGAATACAGAAACAAGAAAACCGAGCCGCCGACGTGACCTAGATCGCGGATCTCTCTTCCGCTGCCGTCGTCGCCGCTCGGGAAGTTAGTCGCCGCCATTGATCGTGGATACCTCCTGATCTTCCGGCGACAGAAGCTTTGCCAAGCAACGCGTCTCACGTGTCCTTCTTGAGATCTTTTGTCTTTTGGTTTGTAGATCGGGAATACCTTCCCTTTCCGAATCGATCGAGACGATTGATCCAAGGAAGACCGTTGGTAGATCTTGCTAGCATAGCTACGAAGGTTGGATCTCTAAAGCTCAGCCGATGCACTTCTTGCCGCCGCCGGTCCCGAACGCCAAGCCGCCACTCTTCTTGCCGCCGCCGGTTTCGTGGAGATTCATTCTAAGTGAGAGCTAAGGTCGTGGACTCTTCGTCTTCATCAAGAACGTGTCATCGAACGAAGAGGGACACCTAGCCTCCATAAGAAGTTTGTATATTTTATACATTCCATTTTAATTTTGTTGTAAAGGAACGTAGGTTCCTCGTTGTAAGGGTTGGGTGCAACCCGTGGTGGAGGAGTGATGACTCCTTCGCTTGGAAGGGTTCCTTTCATTAGTGTGTGGATTGGATTTCAATCCGGTTGGTGAAGTGACCGAGTCGTCCCTTGTTGGGAGATAGGTCGAAGGGGGAAAGTGGACGTACCCAAATCGGGGAACCACTATAAATTGCTTGTGTCTTTCTGTGCTGTGTTGTTTTGTTTATTTGTGCAGGTATAGTTTTAATTCCGCAAAAACGCTGCAAGACACCTATTCCCCCCCCCCCATAGGTGAAGGTAGTTGGCACTAGGTGAACTTTCAAGTGGTATTAGAGGGAGGTTACTCATCAAAGCGGTTAACACCTCGAGTAAGTTCCTGCCACTAGTGTTAAGAAGAAGGCAGATATCTACTATGGACGGACTCAAGTACTCAGGCAAGATCCCAGTGTGCAACAGGCTAAACTTTCCTATCTGGAAGGAAAGGATTAGATTTTACATGAAAGCAGTCGACCCTCGACTCTTCATGGTCGTGGAGGAGGGACCTTATATTCCCACTAAGGCCTCCACCATTGATCCTACCAAAAAGGTGCCAAAGAAGCTTTCTGAAATGGACAAGGACGAGATGGTGCTGGTCGGACTTGACAAGAAGGCACAGAACATACTATTCAGCGCAGTCGATGATTCCATGATGCAGAACTTCTGCAACTACAGGATAGCCAAGGATATCTGGTACAGCTTGATTATCCTGATGGAGGGCACAGATGAAGTGAGGGATGATCGGAGATCCCTCCTGAACCAGAAATATGAGGCCTTCAGGCAGGGGCCCAAGGAAGAGATCGGAGTTACCTTCGAGAACTTCCTCAAGATCGTCAATGCTCTCAAGAGATATGGAAGAGTGTTCACTGATGGTGAACTTAATGATAAATTCTTTAGGTCCCTTACTAAGGAATGAGACACGAAGATCTGCGCCATCCGAGAGTTTGGCAGATTAGCTGAAACTGATCCTCAGATACTCTTTGGGAAGCTCATGTCCTATGAGCTCCAGTTGAACACGAGGAAAGCTGAAGAAGAAGTAGAGAAGGCCGCAGCCAAGGAAAAGACTGTGGCCCTAAAAGCCATTCACTCCAGGAAGGGCAAGGGTACGGCTTCATCCCGTGCGGGGAAAAAGGATGAGGAGGAAGACTCCGAGCCATGCTCCTCCGGCTCAGAGTTGTCTGAAGAAGACTTCTCCCTCATCACCTGAGAATTCAAGAAGTTCCTCAAGATGAGGAATCAAAGAAAGAGAGACGGCTCCTCCTCCAGAAATCAGAAGAAGAATTATTCTTCTGATAGGTATGAATCAAAACCGAACAAACATCGTCATACTGACATCATTTGTTTTGGGTGCAATAAGCCAGGACACGTCGTGGCCGACTTCCATCAAGGCAAGAGAGAGAAGGGGAAAGGAGAAGAGCACAGAACCTCTAGAGATAAAAAGAAGGAGAGGAGCCCCCCATTCACTGGGAAGGTAAAAGCTCGTACCCCCCTCTCCAACTCTGACTATGAGTCTCCTGATGATGATCTCGAGGACATCCCATCTGCCCGAGAAGCTGAGCTCCTCGAAAAGTATGAGCTTCTACTCAACACCTTCGAGGAATGTCGCAAGATATTGAGGGCTCAGAAAAAGGAAGTCAAATTCCTTAAGGTCGAGGGTGTCTCCCTAAGGGAAGAGATAACTAGCTTGATTTCTCTCCGACAGGAGCACCTGGACCTGATCTCTAAGAACACAGAGTCTCTAAGTCTCCTTGACCTTAAACAGGAAGAGATTAATAAGTTGGAAGAACAACTTACGACAGAAAAGAAGATTGTCCAAAGCTTCTCTATGCCAAAGACTGTTCTTCCACTGGTTGATACCTTCTCTCCTCAGGCTAAGGGGGCTGGCTTGGGGCATGTGGGTGTGTCTGGTAAATCATCCAGGAGAAACAAAAAGCAGAGGAGAAATAAGGCTGCTAAGAAGGCCTCTACTGCAGAAAAGGGAAAGGCCTCACTCAACCCTGTGGTATTCAGGAAGCCTGGCTATCCCTGCAATGAACAAGAATTTAAGTCAACCTATGGCCACTTCTTCCGGCCCTCGGTTGAAAAGCCCAAGAGCCGGTATGAGGGGTGGGCCTTCCCCCGCAACTTTGGCGAGAGTGTCTTCAAGGCACCTTATAAGGAAGTTCAAATGGAGGATTATGGCCACTTCTCTAGCGGCCATAATAGGAAGCAGGCACCCAAGGCCAAGCCTGTTACACTGAGAAACCAGGAGGTGAATAAATCATGCAACTGTTGTCATCATGATGCCTCCACCTCCAGGTCCAAGGCCCCGGCTGAACCTTCCGTTCCAAGGGTGAAGCAGGTGCCTAGGAGAAAGTATAACAGATTTGATTGCTGGTGCTGTGGCAAAGTTGGTCACTTTGCCCTGGATTGCTGGTTTAATCCGAGGAATAACGAGACTCCTCACGTTGGCAATGCGAGGCAGACCACTCGTAGGGCTAACCATCCGAGGGGGAGTATGCTAACGAGGAATCTAGGACCCAAGTTCGATTGGGTTCCTAAGGGAAATTAATTCTGTTTTGCAGGAATGTCCAAAGGCCACCAAAACTCCCATATGGTACTTGGACAGTGGATGCTCCCGGCATATGACCGGGACAAGAAGCCTGCTGCGTGATTACTCTCCAGTCGAGAATGGACCCAAAGTCATCTTTGGGGGATCAGATCGAGGAGTCACCAGGGGTTACGGTATGATTTCCAACGGTATAATTTCTATCACCAACGTGGCTTATGTTGAAGGGTTAAATCATAACCTGATCAGTGTAAGTCAGTTATGTGATAAAGGTTATGACGTTAAGTTCTGCAAGGATAAATGCCTGATAATATCGTGTGCCTCTTCGGAGACGGTATTAACAGGCATTAGGAGCAGAAATATCTTCTGCTTAGATTTTCTTAGTTTAGATTCATCTACCCCCGTATGCCTAGTAGCAACAGGCAGTGAATCTCTTTGTGAACAATGACACAAGAGATTGGCACATATTAATTTCAAGATAATTAGTATGCTATTTTCTAAAAACTTAGTAAGGGATGCTCCCATCATTAAGTGCATCAAAGATAGCCCCTGTCCTGCATGCCAGAAGGGCAAACAGACTCGGGCTACCTTTAAGGGCATCGTTGACAAAGACTCCTCCAGATGTCTTTATCTTCTGCATATGGAATTGTTTGGTCCAATGCAAGTTCATAGCTTGAGAGGCAAGTCTTATACGCTAGTGATTGTTGATGATCACTCTCGGTTTACTTGGGTATTCTTCTTAAAACGCAAGTCTGATACGTTTGACATCTTCACCAGTTTTGTCAGGCAGATTCAGAACGAACTTAACTGCCCGGTGGTCAAAATCAGAAGTGACCATGGAACAGAGTTCGAGTCTGGTGCTATGACAGAGTTTTGTGAAGAACTTGGTATCTTTCATGAGTTTTCCTCCCCGCGCACTCCTCAGCAGAATGGAGTTGCGGAGAGGAGAAATAGAACGCTCATTGAAGCCTGCACGACAATGTTGAATGACGCTTCTCTCCAAGAATATTTCTGGGCAGAGGCTGTCAATACGGCGTGTCATGTACAAAACTGGGCCTTGATCAACAAGAGTCATCATAAGACGCCTTATGAGCTACTGAAAGGCAGGAAGCCAACCATGTCCTATTTTAGGATCTTTGGCTGCAGATGTTATGTACTGAATAACGGGAAGTACCCGCGTACTAAGTTTGGTGAAAAATGCTTCGAAGGCATATTCATGGGCTATAGTAGCCATAGCTGGGCTTATAGGGTTTTCAATAAAAAAAACCCTAGTGGTAGAGGAATCAATAAATATCGTATTTGATGAAGGAAGCTTGCTTAATTGCAATTCTTCCAGTGGTTTTCTTGAAGATGCAGGTGCAAGAATCGAACAGCTACACCTGGATGAGCCCGATAAAGATGCAACTCCAAAGTACGTCAAGGTCTCCACCTCAACGCCGATCGGAGATGATGACGGTCAGGATGGAGTAGTCCTCCCTGAAGAGGAAGGAGCCCCAGAAAATGCTAGATCTCCTGATGCAAGACTACTAGAGCTCCGACACATGAGGGATCATTCCAGAAATCAAATCATCGGAGATCCTCGAGACGGTGTCAGAACTCGCCGAGGTACACTTAACGAGTTTCTGCATTTTAGCTTCATATCGCAGGTTGAGCCAAAGAAGTTCGACGAAGCAAACAAAGATGCGTCTTGGATATTGGCCATTCAAGATGAGCTGCATCAATTCGAACGATGCAACGTCTGGACGCTGGTTCCCAGACCAAAGACGCAGAACGTGATTGGCACCAAGTGGATCTTCAGAAACAAGCTGGATGAACACGGGGTCATCATCAAGAACAAGGCCAGACTGGTGGCTCAAGGATACAGACAGGAGGAGGGGATCGACTTCGACCAAACGTTTGCGCCGGTTGCAAGGCTCGAGGCAATCAGACTGTTTCTAGCATATGCCTCTCACAAAGGATTCATTGTCTATCAGATGGACGTGAAATCGGCATTCTTGAATAGAGACCTGAAAGAGGAAGTATACGTCGCTCAACCCCCAAGTTTTGTCAATCCTACTTATCCTAATCATGTATACTTTCTTAATAAAGCTCTATATGGCTTAAAACAAGCTCCACGAGCTTGGTATGAGACTGTCTAGTTTTCTTCTTGAGAACAAGTTCTCTAGAGGAAAAATAGATAAGACATTGTTTCTTAGGGAAGTCAAAGGCAAGATCTTGCTAGTGCAAATCTATGTTGATGATATTATATTCGGCTCAACGGATAACACTCTTTGCAAAAAGTTTTCTAAACTTATGCAAGGAAAGTTTGAAATGAGCAGTATGAGAGAGCTAAAGTATTTCTTGGGACTTCAAGTAAAACAGTCTGAGGATGGAATTTTCATTTCTCAGACGAAGTTCACAAATTTACTCCTCAAGAAATTCGGAATGGAGAATGCAACCTCTATGAGGACTCCAATGGGATCCACTATGTCTCTGGATAAGGATGAGAAAGGGAAACCTTTTGATGAAACCAAATACAGAAGCATTATTGGATCCCTGCTCTACCTTACTGCAAGTAGACCGGATATTATGTTCTCCACATGCGTTTGTGCCAGATATCAGGTGAACACTAAGGAATCTCACTATGTCGCTGCAAAGCGAATTCTTAGATACCTTAAGGGTACACCTAATCTTGGCTTGTGGTACCCGAGAAACAATGATGTCGAGCTAATAGGCTTTTCAAATGCTGACTTTGCAGGAAGCAGGGATGATCGAAAAAGCACTTCCGGGATGTGTCAATTCCTCGGAAGAAGGCTTATATCATGGAATAGTAAGAAGCAGAATTGTGTTGCAACCTCCACAGCTGAATCTGAGTATATCTCAGCAGACAGCTATTGCACACAACTACTATGGATCAGAAACTAGTTAGCAGACTATGACCTTCAGTTCAAGGAAGTACCAATGTACTGCGACTCCTCCAGTGCAATTGCCATTGCGAACAATCCGGTATCGCACAGCAGGACAAAGCATATTGAAGTACGCTACCACTTCATTAGGGAGCACGTGGAAAACAAGGACATCTCTCTCTGCTATGTCCCCACGGATAAGCAGATTGCAGATATTTTCACAAAGCCCCTAGACGAGGCCAAGTTCAGTCTCTTCAAAACTGAACTGGGGATGCTAAACTATGAGGAATGAAGACTACAGAAGCTCCAGGCTCGTGCATCTAGGGGGAGCATCCGCAAGAAACTCAAGTGTAAGCCCAAATGCAAGAACTGAGGGGGAGCATTGTGGCAAGTGCTAAAGTCCCAAATTTGTAGAAGCCAAAAAGGGGGAGATTGCCCTCTCGGCTAAGGTGTTAAGGTCTAAGGTGCTCTCGCAAAGTATGCTTCAAATGCTCTAAAGATAATGGTATGGAAATTCTTTCTCAACTGAGTATTCAGTTTAGGTTTTTCTTCCATCCGTTATATTCACCTTTGCTTGTATGGTTTAGGCTTCTTCAAATAGGGGGAGAATGTTGGGTATTATATCCACAATGTACCTGATTTGAAGAAGCCCCTGGACAAGCTAAGGTGAATTAACATTGTATTTGATCATTTGTTTTCAAGTTGTGCTTGCAGTTATTCCACGCTAAGTACACACCAATGTCAGGGTGCAGTGGGTCAATATACACGGGTCTGCGCAACGTAATCTCTCGTTGAGCAGATCAGTGTGTTGGCCTACGTGTACTCTCTCTATTGGAGTGTACTTACTTTCAAGTATAGGGCTGAGAAAGATCAAGAGCAGACAAGGAGCAAGGATGGGCCAAAGAGCAGCTCACGGGTGGAAAGACGAAAAATCGTCTAAGTAGAAATCGTCGAGAATCACGAAGTGATTCTCGCCGATTCGACGAGAATCGCTAATGATTCTCACCGAAAAATCGAGAATCACTCGCTGATTCTTGCCGATTGCAACCGGCTGTCTCAACGCCGTCTTGATTTCTCTGCTTAAGGCAGAATCGTCGAGAATCACTAGTTGATTCTCGCCGAATCGACGAGAATGACTTTGCATTCTCGCCGATCCGTCGAGAATGAATATTGATTCTTGCCGATTCTCTCCGGATGGCAAGATCTTCAGCAAGAATTCTGCCAAGTAGAATTCGGCGAGAATCATAAGTGATTCTCGCCGATTCGTCGAGAATCACCTTTGATTCTCGCCGAATTTGCCTTGGGCGAAATTCTGGTGCTCCCTGGACCGGACCAAGTTCCAGGCGCTGTTTTGAAACCGGAGCTAGGGTTTCTTTTGGTGGGACCCATAACGGTCATAATGTATGACCTACAGTATAAATACTGTTGTATTTCGATCTTTACACATACCAAATACAACGAATACAAAAACAAGAAAACCGAGCCGCCGATGTGACCTAGATCGCAGATCTCTCTTCCGCCGTCGTCATCGCCGCTCGGGAAGTTAGTCGCTGTCATTGATCGTGGATACCTCCTGATCTTCCGGCGACAGAAGCTTTGCCAAGCAACGCGTCTCACGTGTCCTTCTTGAGATCCTTTGTCTCTTGGTTTGTAAATCGGGAATACCTTCCCTTTCCGAATCGATCGAGACGATTGATTCAAGGAAGACCGTTGGTAGATCTTGCTAGCATAGCTACGAAGGTTGGATCTCTAAAGCTCAGCCACCGCACTTCTTGCCGCCGCCGGTCCCGAACGCCAAGCCGCCGCTCTTCTTGCCACCGCCAGTTTCGTGGAGATTCATTCTAAGTGAGAGCTAAGGTCGTGGACTCTTCGTCTTCATCAAGAACGCGTCATCGAACGAAGAGGGACACCTAGCCTCCATAAGAAGTTTGTATATTTTATACATTCCATTTTAATTTTGTTGTAAAGGAACGTAGGTTCCTCGTTGTAAGGGTTGGGTGCAACCCGTGGTGGAGGAGTGGTGACTCCTTCGCTTGGAAGGGTTCCTTCCGTTAGTGTGTGGATTGGATTTCAATCCGGTTGGTGAAGTGACCGAGTCGTCCCTTGTTGGGAGATAGGTCGAAGGGGGAAAGTGGACGTACCCAAATCGGGGAACCACTATAAATTGTCTGTGTCTTTCTGTGCTCTGTTGTTTTGTTTATTTGTGCAGGTATAGTTTTAATTCCGCAAAAACGCTGCAAGACACCTATCCCCCCCCATAGGTGAAGGTAGTTGGCACTAGGTGGAATTTCAGCACCCTTCTCCTTAGAGTGTCCTCCCTGCAAGCATGTCCAGAACAATTATATCCAGGCCGTTCGTTGAACACAATAGGAGCGAGCAGAATCGTCAAGGACCTGTGTCAAGGAGGGGGAGGCGAGCCCATGGCATGTTGTTGAGGGCAGATTTCCAAGGGGACCCGCCAGCCGCCAAGTCGGGCCTAGCCTTCTTCGCAGGCTTGCGCTTCAACATTTTACTTGGGGACTGGTTGGTAAGCCAGGACATGAGTTCAGTGGTGCGGGATGAATTAATCTCCCTCAAGGTTGCGAGCCTCTCTTAGAAATCCTTAGAGAGAGGCATGATGTGGCAGAGATCGGGAATATATGAGGGGGTAACAATGTCCCTTTTCCCCTAGCAGACATGTATATATATAATTTTGTGGAGCCCACTATAAGATTCCTTCTGGCCTCAGTACCACTCGTAGAACGCCCGGGGTTGGATGATTCTTTCCAAGCTTGGGAAATCTCGTAAAGAGCGGAGATTGTGTATAATCCCGTGCCCGACGAGTGGGCCCGTCAGGGAAAGACCCAGCTCAGTAGTGTGCAGCCTTTGACTCAGGCGAGTCGGACGGGCGAGTGGGCCCCGTTTCGCTTAGGCCAAGTGGCCAAGAGCGTGGGGGCGAGTGGAGCATATAAGCTCGTACTCGCCCTGGGCCCATAGCAAGGAGTGGGCGAGTGGGGGTAATCAGACCCGTACTCGCCCTAGGCCCGGGGCTGGCGGCGAGTGTCAATCTCATTGAGCACTCGCCGCCCCCAGGAGAGTGGTATTTCATGGACCACTCGTCCATTAATGTTTTTTACTAGAATGCCCTTGTTGGCTTGCCAATAACCCCTCCGAACAACGGAGTTTCACTGTTGATAGACCGTTTTGGGCTGCGTATTGAAGATCTGAACATTGAAATTAGGTTGTTTGCAGACCAGGCTTGGAATTATATAAATAAACCATGTGGGAACCTTTGGAGAGGATCCAGTTCTTTTGGCTTCTTCCTCCTCAGGTTGTTTTGGTTGGCTGCGAAAGCCATCCAAGGTGCCTAGCTCAGTTGTTGGCTTGGGATGGGAAGCGCTCTTTAGATCTTATGGGTGTGTGGTGGGACATCCATGCTATAGCCCAGGGTAGGTTCTCTGATTCTAAGTGTCTGGTCAAGAGTTCAAGTTCGGGAGAAGTAATTGCAAGCTACTCCCTTTGGTCCGAACACTCGTTGAGACCAAGTTTTGGTTTCAACACTAAGGGCCGATTCAGATATCTGGAATTGGAAATGAGAATTGAAATTGGGGAACATAATTCGAATTTCAGTGTTTGGATGTTAGGATATCCCGCGGAATTGGGAATTGATAAAATTCCATGAAATTCAATTTTGTACTACGGCCAATTCTTAGGGGAAAGACAGATATTCCGTGAAATTCAGTTTTATACTATGGTCATCGTCGTCTGATCACGTCGTCATTGCCCGATCACACCGTCGTCGCTCGATCTCGCCATTATCGCCCAATCTCACCGCCATCACACAATCTCAATGTTGTTGCCTGATCTTGTTGCCCGTAGCTCGATCTCGTCGTTGTCGCCTGATCTCATCGGCATAGCCCGTTCTCTCTGACGTCGCCCGATATCTTCGTCATCGCCCGATCTCGCCACCATCGCCCGATCTTGCCATTGTCGCCTGATCTTGTTGCCGACGCCCGATCTTATTGTCATTGCTCGACCTCGTCATCATAGCTCGATCTCGTCGACGTCATCGACTGATCTTGTCGTCGCTCAAACATGTTTTCCTACTTTTTATTATGTGTTCTCAACAAACTTATCATAATTAATTGTTGGTACACAATCTGAAGTTGATTTCTCTAGCATTACGTTCCTTTTTACAAGCTTATGCATGTTTGAGAGATCGTAAGGAATAATCCTCTTTACCACTAGATTTTGTTGCAATAACTTCGTCCTTATTGACTCCAGACTGCAACTTCCAATTGTCATGGTCTCCTGATCCTGTAGTCATGAGAAAAACAATTCCAAACAGATTCCAATTTCAATTCTAGAAATTCATCTTGCAGCCGAACAAATACAATGGAATTTGATTTATTCATATACTAATGATAGGGTCTCCCACAATTTATAGGAATTACGGGCTGCAAATTGCCAAAATTCCATGATATATATATATATATATATATATATATATATATATATTTGTGTGTGTATGTCTCTCTCTTTCTCTCTCTCTCTATACTCTTGATGGGAAAGGGTCCATTTATAGCATTATTGGGTGCAATTATCCTACTCCCTATGATCCCATCATCCAAAATGGAGATCATGGGGGAAACGCCACGCATGCGAACGACACATGTGATAGCGCGCAATCTGCGCTTGGGGGATCCCGAACCACCTGGGGCCGGCCACTGAGGACGACCCCTCTCTCCGCCACCGACAGTCCTGCTCTAGCGGGCCCGGATTCCAGCCGACCGAGGGGCCGCACCTCGCGGCCGCGAGGTGCGGCGATCCCGCCGGCAACCCCGGCTGGCAGGGAGGAGCCTTCCCTCCCGCAACCTCCGCGGGAGGTGCCGAGCGCAATCGGTCGCGCCCCGCCCCTTGGCAGGGTGTGCTCACCTCCCCCCCCCCCCCCCCCCCCCGCTCGGGCCGGCCGGCCAGCGCCGTAGCCAGCGGCTGGCGCCGGATCTGTACCCAGCTGGGGCCGTGCCCAGTATGCCGCCCGACTGTGGCCGGCCGGCCCACTCCGGCCGACCGGCTGTACCCCCGGCCGACATCGCGTCGGCGGCCCGCCGTCTTCGTCGAGGTCAGCCACCCTTGAGGTGGTGGCCGACCGCCTCTCTTTCCCTCCTTGGGCGCCTTCTTCGTCATCTGATCGTTCTGCCATGATCGCGACCATCCAATGTACGGGTAATCACCCGGGTAACCACCACCAGTAATGGGGGCCTGTTTTTAATGGGGTCCTGCACTTAGTAAAATTAAATATACGAATAATATTCGCCCTAAACTATACTTAAAATTATGATAATGGTGGTTATGGTGTGCGGATAACCGCATAACCACTATTACTACCTCTTGGAGGCTATAAAAATTCCCCCAGGCCTCCTCATTTGCTCATCCTTCTCTCCTCTGCTTTCTTCCTCCTCAGGTCAGAGCTCTGTCGGATTCCTCTGACGAGCCACCTTCGAGCCACCTTCAAGCCACCTTCGAGCCACCGCCTCTCTACCAAAAATCCTCCTAAGTCCCAAAGTGTGCGGCAAGAAGGAAATTCCTACTACAACAAGTGTCTGTTTGCCCACAATTCCCCAACAAGTAATCTCATGTGAAGCAGCTTGTTGCTTGTCGCGAGCCTAAGTAACTCTCTCTCGTCTCCAAAGTGTAACAAGGAGCGGCCTATCTCCCTCGATTCTTCAAGCAAGTTGTAACTGCAAGAAGATAATGGAGTTTGACCAACACAGATCTGGTCGTTTGGTTTTTGTGAAAGTAGCGAACAAACGACTAAAAACAAGCCGGAAACTTGAATAATTGAAATTTTGTTATTCAAAAAGATATCATTTACAAAGGTATGGCCTCCATTTTATAAAATAGAGGAGAGAGAAGAGAGTATAAACTAATAATGTGGGACTAAACCTATACAAAATCTGAGCGGCTAGAACAACAGACTGAACAGGCCGCGCGGTTAGACAATGGGCTAACCGCTCGGCAATACCAGAAGTAAGAGAGGGAGATGCGGTAGGAGACCGCTAGACTGCCCGGTTTCCAAGCCACCGGAGATAAACCGCCAGACCGCCGGACTACAAACAGCAACAGCCTGGATATCAAACCGCTGGAGAGTAACCGCTAGACCGCGCGGTCTATAACCCGCCAAGCTTACACCGCCAGACCGCCCGGTCTCATACTTCAACACTCCCTCTCAAGCTGGAGCATAGATATCAATCATGCCCAGGTTGTCACAAATGTAAAAGAAGGAAGTAGAAACCGGCTTGGTGAAGATATCCGCCAACTCTTTGTCGGAGGTGACGAACGAAGTGCAAATCTGTCTCTTCAAGACCTCTTCTCGGATGAAATGACAGTCGACTTCTATATGTTTCGTTCTCTCGTAGAAGACCGGATTTTTTGATATGTATATAGCGGCCTTGTTGTTACAGAACATAGGCAGAGGATAGTCATAGACCTCTCCTAAGTCAAGCATGAGAGCCCGCAACCATTTTAACTCACACGTCGTTGACGTCATACTCCGGTATTCGGCTTCTGCACTGGACCTTGAGACAACCGACTGCTTCTTGCTCTTCCATCTCACAAGATTACCTCCAACAAATGTGTAAAAACCTGATGTAGATTTACGGTCACCTTTATCATCCGCATAACTTGAGTATAAGTAGGCTTCAACTCTCAGATGACCATGCTTCTGAAAGAGTAGTCCTTTTACTGGTGCTGCTTTGAAATACTCTAATATCTTCAAGGTAGATTGAAGATGACATTCCCTGGGAGCTTGCATGAACTGACTGACCTTGCCTACAGCATAGGCGATGTCGGGTCTGATCACCGTGAGAAAAATGAGTTTGCCCACCAGACGTCTATATCTCGTGGCATCAGATATAAGAGGTGAGTCATCTGTCCATGTTTTGTCCTCTCTAGTAGCCATGGGATACCGGGCCAGTTTGGCACCAGTCAATCCTGCCTCTTGTAGAAGATCAAGAGCATACTTCCGTTGGGAGAGAACCAACGAGTCGGGCTTCCGAGAGATTTCTATCCCCAAAAAATATTTCGGGAAGCCCATATCCTTCGTGACTAGGTGTTGACGGAGGTGTTTCTTGGTCAAGTCCACCCCAGCCTGGTCATCGCCGGTAAGAAGAATATCATCTACATACACCGCCAAAACCACAAGTCTCGATACGGTTTTGCGAATAAATAATGAGTGATCGGCCGAACTTCTTATAAAGCCAATGGAAGCCACAATGCCACTAAACTTGTCGAACCATGCCTGAGGGCTCTGTTTTAGGCCGTAGATGGCCTTCTTCAACTGGCATACTCGTGTCTCCCCCTGAGCAACATATCCAAGAGGTTGCTCCATGTAGACGTCCTCCTGAAGATCCTCATAGAGAAATGCATTCTTGACATCAAGCTGGGAAATAGCCCAATCCCTGTTGACGGCCACAGAGAGAAGAACCTGGATGGTGCTGAGGCGAGCAACTGGGGAGAAAGTATCAAAGTAGTCAACTCCATAAGTCTGAGTAAAGCCTTTGGCCACCAGTCGGGCCTTGTAGCGGTCCACAGTGCCGTCTGGGCGAAACTTCACAACAAACACCCAGCGACAGCCAACCACATCAGTACTTACTGGTGGAGGAACAAGGTTCTAGGTACCTCTTTCAGTAAGAGTGGTGATTTCCTCATCCATGGCAGATTTTCAATGAGGAATAACAAGAGACTCCTGGTAGGTGCGGTGAGTGGTAATAGCCGAGATAGCCAAAGCAAAACACCTGCGAGAAGGAGTAAGCCGATCATAGGAAACAACAGCCGCAAGCGGGTGTTGGGTACACTCCCGCACCCCTTTGCGAAGAGCAATATGAAGATCCAGGTCGACTCGTGTCTCAGGGACCGAAGCGTCCGTGGTGGAGAAAGCTGGCCCGGGACTAGAGAGAGATGGCTGCGGAGAAGGGGGTATAACAGAGAGAGGAGGAGACGGCAGAGGAGATGATAGAGGAGGGCAGATGATAGAGGAAGGAACACAGAGTGATGGTGGAGATTCAGAGACATCAGGAGGAAGGGGGTTGAGAAGAGAAGTAGGATGCATTCTCGAAGAAGGTGACGTCCGCGGAGACAAACTGTTTGCGCAAAACAGGTTCAAAGCAACAATAGCCTTTTTGAGTGGTCGAGTAACCCAAAAAGACACATTTTGTGGAACGGGGGGGAACTTATCACGGGTAGCGAGAAGGAGCATACACAAAAGCCGTACACCCAAAGATACAGAGAGAGAGAGAGGAAAGAGTTCCTTGCCAGGGTAGAGAATGGAGAAGGGGGTCTTGCCATGGAGAACCGTGGAGGGAATGTGATTGATGAGATAGCAGGCGAGAAGAACAACATAGCCCCAATAGGAGCGAGGCACCTGCATCTGCGTCATGAGGGTGCGAGCGACATCGAGAAGATGACGGTTTTTACGCTCCGCCACCCCATTTTGCTGGGAGGTATAAACACAGCTGGTATGATGAATAAGACCATGTTGCATACAAAAATTGGAGAACTCATGACTGAGATACTCTTTAGCATTATCAGAGCGAATTACTTTAATAGAAAGATCAAACTTAGTTTTAATCATATAATAAAAAGATTGTCATACAGAAAGTAGTTCAGAGCGATCTTTTAATAGATACACCCAGGTATATCTAAAGAAATCATCAATAAAAGTTACAAAGTACGAACTACCCCGACCAACGGTGAGACTAGGAGCAGGACCCCAGCCATTAGAATGAATGAAATCAAACGGGCGAGAGGAACCACGACCTTGCTTCGGTGGGAAGGATGAGCGGTGATGTTTGCCAAGCTGACACGCATCACAGTCGAGCAGAGGACTGGTGTGAGGTAAGTGCGGTGGAAGCTGACGAAGAATCTGAGGAGGAGGATGTCCAAGGCGAAGATGTCATTGAAGCAGATCGGTAGAAGAGGAAGAGAAGGCGGACAGAGCGGAAACGTTATCGAGGAAGTAGAGGCTGCCACTCTCAGTCCCAGTAGCAATCGTCCGTTGGGTCCTCGGATCCTGAAAACAACAAGAAGTAGGAGTGAATAAGACAGAACACTGAAGTTACTTGGATAAAGTAGTAACGAATAATAAATTGCAAGGGAACTTCGGGACATAGAGGGTGTCTACTAAGCGAAGCGACGGGGTGACTTGAACTGTGCCCGTCCCATGAACCGGGGATGGTGAACCATCCACAACAAGAACCGGGGGTAACCGATTATGCGTTTCTAGGAGAGAGAAGCATTGAGGATTGCCGGTCATGTGATTTGTAGCACCAGAGTCAATCAACCATTTACCTTGGGTAATGATGTGAGCACTACCTGAGGTCGTGGCCATAGAGGCAGATGGCCAAGAGGAGGCGGAGGTTGAGTAAGATGTGTCACCAGAAGGGCGAAGATGAGGATGTTTCTGCCAGCAGCGGTCAACAGAATGGACAATACGACCACAGTGAGAGCAGAGGAATCTGGACGAACCGCGCCCGCCAGACTGGCTGCGGCCACTAGGGCCACCCCGCTGAGCTTGGTGAGCATAGGAGTCATGTGGAGGAGGGGAGGACAATAGAGGGCGCTAAAGAAGCGAAGTAACAGCGGCGATGCGAGCCGCAGTGGCATCCAAGGTGGGAGACTCTGCTTCGCACAAGATCTGCTGACGGATCATATCAAAAGACTCGGGGAGTCGGAGAAGATAACAAACAACCAGGAGCTCTTGGAAGTGTTTGTGCTGCTTGGCCAAATTCACGGAGAAGGGGCGATTCTGGAGGATCTCGGCGCCAAGAGCCTGAACTTACTGATAAGCCGCAACAGGAGACATGGAAGGACGAGCGAAGAGGTCCGCATAGAGAGTATAAATGCGAGATGTCTGGGCCCCTTTGAGTAGAGAGCAGCAAGGTGAAGCCATGCGGCCTTGACCGTCTCATCATGGCGTATGACGAGAAGGCATTCATCAGAGAGGCTGTTTGCCAGCCAAGTGCGGACAAGGACATCACTCGCATCCAAGTCCTCAAAGTGAGCAGAGTCTGAAGGAGGAGGGTCATCGGTGAGGTGATGACGTTTGCACTGAGAGCGAAGGAGAAAGGTGAAAGAGACGCTCCAATCCGGATAATTGGAACCAACAAGTTTAGAAACTGTGCCAAGGTTCCCGGAAGGAGTAGGAGGAGGAGGAGGAGCCGAATTGGCAACAGGAGTGGTGGCAGTTGAAGTCTCAAAAGGAGCCATAGGAGAAAGTAACGGGAAGCCGAGCGGTTAGGAAACAAGCCACGCGGTTAGGAAACAGGAGCTAGGCAGCGGTCATGATGTCAGACACCAGCGGCCAGAATAGCCACGACCAAGCCACAGAACCAAGCAGAGGGAAAGAAGTCGAGTGGCTAGAAGGTAGCCCGCGCGAACAGAAGGACGATCCGCTTGGAGACAAATAGATCGCGGCGACAGGTCGCGGAGAGTAAGCACAGGTCGCAGTGAGAAGATGGGGAAACAAAGAGGTCGCGCACACAAAGGGCAACGACAAGGAGAGAAGGAAGTCGCGCGAACAGAGCACAAGCTGGCGGAAGAAACAAGCTGCAAGGACAGGTCGCGAGAAGAAGCAAGCCACGTGGTTAGGGCACGCGGTTAGAGAGGCCGCACAGAATCGGGAGGAGATCGAGTCCTCTGATACCATGTGAAAGTAGCGAACAAACGACTAAAAACAAGTCGGAAACTTGAATAATTGAAATTTTTGTTATTCAAAAAGATATCATTTACAAAGGTATGACCTCCCTTTTATAGAATGGAGGAGAGAGGAGAGAGTACAAACTAACAATGTGGGACTAAACCTATACAAAATCTGAGCGGCTAGAACAACAGACCGAACAGGCCGCGCGGTTAGACAATGGGCTAACCGCTCGGCAATACCAGAAGCAAGAGAGGGAGATGCGGTAGGAGACCGCTAGACCGCCCGGTTTCCAAGCCACCGGAGATAAACCGCCAGACCGCCGGACTACAAACAGCAACAGCCTGGATATCAAACCGCTGGAGAGTAACCGCTAGACCGCGCGGTCTATAACCCGCCTGGCTTAAACCGCCAGACCGTCCGATCTCATACTTCAACCGTTTTTTATCAGGTTGAGGGGTTTTTACACGTCAAAAATCATGTGCATAATCTTTCTCTCTCTCTCTCTCTCATTGACTGTGTGCGTGCTCGACTGCTCCGTGAGCTAAGACGGTCTAAGTTAATCTGGTCCGACAGGGGCGTCGAGTTTGGCCGCAATAGTTTGGCACTGTTTGTGGGAATCAAACCCAACAACCTCACAAGATCGAGACATTACATTTTGTTGATGATGAGTGACATCAAGACCATTGTCGGGATCCCAAATTTCTCCTCCCAGATATTCTCAATTGACATTCCTGAGAGAGGTCATGAAGACAAAAGGCTCGGGAGGGACAAAACCATCACATTTTACAACGATGACCTCGTGGGATTTCAAATTCCCCACCACGACCTGCTCGTGATTAGCGCGGAAATTGGGGATCCATGTTATAATGTCAAAAGTATCATGGTCGACAATGAGAGTTTTGTCAACATATTACTCATGTCTACCCTCTAGAGCATGAAGCTCACCAAGCAGCACCTCGGTCCCATAGCAGGACCTGTCTACGGGTTCGACAACCACCCCATTTCGGTCCAAGGAACAATCACCTTGCTAGTTATAATGGGTGAATTCTCGAGGCAGATAAAACATGACTCACGATTCATTGTCATATACTCAAGCACAGCTTACAACGCCATCTTTGGAAGGTCAATCCAGTCTATTTTTAGAGCTATCCCGTCAATTCCACACCTATCTATGAATTTTCCGACTCCCGACGGGATAAGGGTTGTTAAAGGGAGCCAAAATGAGGCTCGTACTTACTCCTCAAAGAAGGCTCATCCAGCGAAAACAATTACCAACAACATCGATGACTTTGACTTGTGCGATAAAACGACAATGCAGCGCGGGGCTCCCATAGAAGGGTTAATTAGGGTCTCACTTTCCGAGAAAGACCCAACTCGAAGAGTGCAGCTGTGATCCCTCTTGTCCGAGGTTGAGAAGGAGGAACTCATCATCTTTCTTGGCGCGAACAAAATATTTTTTTCATGGAAACCCGAAGACATGCCTTGAATAGATCCTCACGTCATTATGCACTTTCTCAGCATTAAACTCGCATGCAGGCCAGTAATCCAGAAGAAGAGAAACTTCGCCACTGAACGACTGTAGAAAATCGAGGAAGAGGTCGAAAAGCTTTTGGAAATGCGATTTATTCGAGAAGCAAAGTACCCCACCGACACGTCAATGTCGTCATGGTGAAAAAAGACTGGAAAATGTAGGATGTGCGTTGATTATAACAACCTCAACCAAGCCTGCCCAAAGGAGAGTTTTCCTCTCCCCAGGATCGATCAGCCCGTGATTCAACCGTCGGGCACCAGCTTCTTAGCTTCATGGACGCATACTCCGGCTACAACCAGATAAGAATGAATCCCGCTGATGAGGAACACACCGCGTTCAGAAATGATAAAGGAGTGTATTTCTAAAAAGTGATGCCCATTGGCCTCAAGAATGTCGGGGTCACTTATCAACGACTGATGAATGAAGTGTTTAAGAACCTCATCGACAAGACAATGGAGATATATGTGGATGACATGTTGGTAAAAAGCGTCTCTCGCAGCAATCACTTGGAAGAACTCGAGAGGTGCTTTCACCTCCTTCGCCGCTTCCAAATGCGGCTCAACTCATACAAGTTTGCCTTCGGTGTCACAGCCGGGAAATTTTTAAGGTTCATGGTAACCTAGCGGGGAATTGAGGCAAATCTTGAAAAGAGCAAGTGGTTGGAGGAAATGTCACCCGCACGATCAATCAAGGAAGTACAATGTCTAAATGGAAGAATCACCGTGCTCTCGCATTTTCTGGCACACACCAGTGACAAGTACCTCCCCTTCTTCAAAATTCTCCGGGGGGCGCGCAACTCCGGTGTTTAGTGGACGGACGAGTGCCAAACTGCTTTTGAACACCTCAAATAGTATCGGGCCTCGCCTCCGCTTTTGTCAAATCCTGCCCCCAGAGAGGTTTTATATCTGTACTTGGCAATATCTCCAGTACCCTTAAGCTCAGTATTAGTCAAATATGAAGGGGGGATCCAGCGACCAGTCTACTACCTCAGCAAGATCCTCACAAATACTGAAACTCGGTATCCTGTTGCATACAGAACCGATTTAGCCCTCGTCATTTCCGCAAGGAAGCTACGACCATACCTCCAAGCTCATACAATTAAGGTACTAACCGAGCTCCCACTCTGTGCAATTCTTCAGAAGCCAGAGGTATCCAGAAGATTAGTGAAATGGGTTGTTGAGCTAGGAGAGTTTGATATCTACTCTCTACCCCGACCAATCATCATTTCTTAGTTGTTGGCTGACTTCCTCATGGAAGGTACCATTCCTCCTGAGGCTGGGGTTGCATCTGACATTTCCTATCCTTACTGGACTCTATACGTCGATGGAGCCTCAGGAGTCGAGGGAGCTGGAGCAGGGCTACTCCTTGTCAACCTAGAAGAAATTGCTTTGGAGTACGGCCACAGACTCACCCTCATTGATGGAGAGTTGTTTAAGAGATCCTTTTTTGTACCTTATTTGAAGTGCCTTTCAGAGTCCGATGTACAGTATACCCTGAGGGAGGTCCATGGAGGAGTTTGTGGAGAACACCTGGGAGGCAGGGCCTTGGCTCGGAAGGTTTTGCGCCAAGTATTCTACTGGCCGACCATGAGTAAGGATGTAGTAGAATTCGTCCAAAAATACAAAAGCTACCAGCTTCATGGCAACATTCCCCATCAACCACTAGTGGCCCTTGGAGCTCTTCAAGGTGCTTGCCCGTTTGCATAGTGGGGTATCGACCTTCTCGGTCCTCTGCCTGTAGCGATAGGTCAAAGAAAGTTCATCATCATGGCAATCAACTACTTCACCAAATAGGTAGAAGCTGAGCCCCTGAGAAAAAATAACAGAAGAAAACGCCAAACAATTTGTCTGGAAGAATATCGTCTGTCACTTTGGTTCATCATCATGGCAATCAACTACTTTACCAAATAGGTAGAAGCTGAGCCCCTGTCAAAGATAACAGAAGAAAATTCCCAACAGCTTCAAGGAAGAATATCATCTATCATTTTGGGATCCCAGCCACCATCATTACTGATAATGGAACCCAATTCACAGCAAAATCATTCACAAAAATGTGTGAGGATTTGAAGATCAACCTGCGTAACACCATCGTAGCGCATCCACAGACAAATAGACAGATCGAAGTAACAAATAGGACCATCCTCAAAGGGCTGAAGACTTGGTTAGAAGAAGTTGGGGGCAGTGGGTGGACGCGCTCCCCAATGTGCTATGGGCATACCGTACTACCGAGAAAACCCCTACCGGGGAAACCCCGTTCAATCTTTATTACAGGTTGGAAGCGTTCATCCTCGTCGACATCAACGTCTCAAGCACACACATTCTTAACTTCAATCCTGAGAAGAACGACGAGTTGCTCAGAGAAAACCCGGACTTCATCTCAGAGATCAGGGATACAGCTGTCATGCGCATCGCTGCATACCAGGGATGAGTTTCATGTTTATACAACCGGAGGGTAAATACCATGCTAATTAATGTAGGGGTCCTTGTTCTACGAAGCATCGAGGCAGTTGGTAAAGTGCTGCAAAGGGACAAACTCTCACCATAATGGGAGGGGCCATTCATCATTACCGTCGTTGTTAAACCTGGAACCTACAAAATAAGAATTGAAGAAGGAAAGACTCTTCCCCGCACTTAGAATGCGCAGAATCTGCGTCGCTCTATCAATGAATCCTTATACTATTTTCTGTCTTTTACTTTTTATGATGTAAAAGCTGCGATCCACGACTAACGCAAACTATCTTTAATTTGATCATATTACATTGTGTTTTCCTTATTCTCATCTCGGGACTTCTTTGGTCAGGCTATGCAACTCTCCGGATTGAATACTTACATTCTCCTGCAAGAAACTCCTGAACAGGCTCGATCACTTCCTGATCGAATCTTTACATTCTCCGGGAGCCAACTCTTCGGCCAGGATAGGCCACTCCTCGGATCGAATACTTAAATTCTTCAGCAAGCAACCCACACATGGGCTTGGTCGCGCAACCGGATCGAATCATTACATTTTACGACGATCGAATTGAATCATTACATTTTCCTTCGTTACTGCAGGCCAACGCCCTGCCATCGCCAGGGTCTTCCCCCTCGTGGTCGTGTAGTCAGATCGTATACTTACATTATTCGACACCCGGATCGAATCCTTACATTCTCCAGCAATCGTCTCATATCTAGGCTAGGTCGCACAACCGGATCGAATCATTACATTCTCCGGCGATCAAATTGAATCATTACGTTCTCTATCGTTACTGAAGGCCAATGCCCCGCCATCGTTAGGGCCTGCCCCCTCGCGGTCGCGCAGTCGGATTGAATCTTTCCAATGTCCAACACTCAGATCGAATCCTTACATTCTCTAGCAATCGGCTTAAAGCTAGGCTAGGTCGCGCGACCATATCGAATCATTACATTCTTCGGCGATAGGATTGAATCATTACATTCTCCATCATTACCACAGGCCAATGCCCCGCAGTCTCTAGGGTCTGCCCCCCTCGCGGTCGCGTAATCGGATCGAATCATTACATTCTTCAACACCCGGATCAAATTATTACATTCTCCGGCGATCGGATTGAATCATTACATTCTCCGTCGATACTGCAGGCCAACGCCCCGTCATCGTCAGGGCCTGCTGTAACGCTCCTGATTTTTCGATGTTTATTTTAAATTTCTTTAGTGACGTATTATTGACATTAGGGCGTTACGTTGACACGTAGTTAACGGGCATCGTTGTTGGAGCGTGATTTTGCTCATCAGAATCCGAGGTTTTGAATCGAGAAAATTAGTATGGCTAATTTTTAATGTGTTTGTGAAGTTTCATTGCGAACCGGGTTTATTTGGAGACTCGGTGGAGTTTTTAGGATTGTTGATGTTTTGGCTTCTTTGAATTTTAACCCGAGTTTGGGTTGTCGGATCCTGATTTCGACTTCGTCGTTGGATTCGTAGCATTGATGTTTAGCCTTTGTGTGAATTTTGTGGCAATCCGAGGTGATTCGGATTTTCTTGTCGTTTGGACGTTTAGCTAATTATATTATTAATATATTATATATGTATATATATAAACATGTAAATCGAAAACCCTATTCATCATCTCTCCCAAGACGACGGACATCGCGAAGAGCGGAAGTAGAGGACGGGGAGTCATCGCAAAACCTTTCGACCGCCGCCGAACGGAGTTCTGGTGCACGAAATCGTCGACGGAGGGTAGATTCGGAAAGCTCACGCCGAGATCTTCACGTGCACGGTGAGTTTTTCCCGTTTCATGGATTTTTGGGCGTTAGGGTATTCGGTTTTGACCCTCGTTTGCCACAAAAAGTTTCAGGAATTATAGTCGAGGAGTTCTTATGGCCAATCCTTGTGGCGGAGCGCTCGTGAGGCCGGATTTCGGAAGGTTTGAGGCAAGTGGTGATTTCTTCCCCTTGCAAAGTCCATTGTTTTCATTACCTTTCTTCTTCTTTCCTCCTTAGAAGATTGGAGTAGTGTAGGGTTCGGCTAGGTCGAAATCTGCCTAGTATAGTAGAAGGCCGACTAAGATAAATTCGTCGGGTAAGGGTAAATTCACTGAGTATGGGGGAGTCAGCATGTGTGAAATCCGCCGAGTATGGGAATTGGTCTAGGAAAAATTCGTCGAATAGCAGCATTAGGTCAAGTCAATTCGTCGAGAGATTTTGGCGTCGAGTTCGTCGAGTGAAACCGGTTGGCGTCGAGTGAAGTCTTTTTCGTCGAGTATTCTCGACGTATCCGTCGAGTGAAACCAGTTGGCGTCAAGTGAAGTTAAATTCGCCGAGTATAATTCATCGAATATCTTTGAATGTATTAAATTTTGTTAAAGTATAATTCGTCGAGTTTAACCGTCAAACCGAGTCTATTTCGTCGACTTTTGCCTTGAGGTAAGGGAGAAACGTCGAGTATTATCGACGAATTCCTCGTGGACTTAGAGGATTATGTGTCAATTCGTCGAGTATCGCTAGGTTTAGCTTAATTTTGCCAAATACAATTTGTCGAGTAAATCCTGTATTCGTCGAGTATATTCGACGAATCCGTGTGGACTTAGGATTTTTCTCGTCGAATGAAGTCCAATTCGTCGAGTATTTCCTTAGAAGAATTTTCGGGATTTTTCCTCCCTTTCCGTCGTTGGAGAAATCTTGTGCCATGTTTGGGGTTTTATCGGAGTTTATGGATGTTTAGTTGTGGTCTTTGGTTGGCAGTGGATAAAGGACAACCAACCTAGTGCCGGTTTGTGAATCATTACACTTGGTGGGTTTTCGTACTTTCTTATGGACTGTTGGGTTGTGTTGGATAATGTGACCACCACCATAGTGCCTTTTTAAGATGTTTGGACTGTTGGGTTCTGTTGGACAATATGGCCACCACCACAGTGCCTTTTAAAGATGTTTGGACTGCTGGGTTAGGTTGGACAATGTCGTCACCACCACAGTGCCTTTTTGAGATGTTTGGTCTGATGGTTTGTGTTAGACGATATGCCACCGACTCAGTATTGTTTTTGTTGGAGTTACCATGGTGATATAGAAGTGATCAGACATGTAATCTCACTGCCAACGCGATATGAGCCTGCAGGGTCGCACATAAGAGCATGTAGAGAAGTTGGAAGATTGACTGTGTTGGTAAAGATTACCAATCACCATACAGAATAGGGGGTCAGGCAAACGTTGCCAAGGAAATTCGTCGAGAATCGTCGAGTATGACTCGACGACTCTCGACGAGTTCGTCGAGAATCATTCGTCGCGAATGATTCGTCGAGAATCGTCGAGTATGACTCGACGACTCTCGACGAATTCGTCGAGAATCGAAATGTTTGATTCTCGGCGATTGGTGATACTCAACGATTCTATCCTTGATTCTCGACGATCCTGCAGATGATTCTCGCCGAATCTGTCTGCTGATTCTCGCCGAATCTGGATATGATTCTCGCCAAACCTGGAGTTCATTCCCGGCGAATGACTCTGAAACCCTATGTTGTGTGGTCTGCGGATAGCGATTCTTTTAGGTCTGTTTATACCTTTGGTATAAATAAGGACTTAGGGTTTTAGGAGGATATGTGAATACATCCTTTTCTCTTGCGGCCATATAGAACCCGACGAAAGAGTTCCGCCGTGCCGATCCGCCGCATCCCGTAGCCCGCCGTACGGAAGAGTTCCTTTTCCGCTGATTGTTTGCTCCGCCGACCTACTTTCCGGCGATAGTCACCGGTGTTGTTATTCCTGGTGCGGACCTAGCAGTCCGTGGAAGTGCAAGGTGCAGACGATCTCCTTCCCGATCTTTCGTGCGACGAAAAGCTCGGTGTTCTCCTGCTCGTGTGGATTTCTGCAGAGACGTAGACGTTATTCTACGTAGAACTCGCCACCGACAAGGACTCAAAGCTTGGAGCATCTCCGTTGAGTTGTGACTCAACGCCACTAAGGTAATTTTTGTCAGTTGTTTGTTAACTTCTTGATTCAATATTCATGGCCTGATCCCATCTCTTTTGGGTTGTTCTTGATGTTTTATTCCTTCCGCTGCGTGCACAAGTATTGTGCCATCCTCCAAGAGAAACCCAACAGTGGTATCAGAGGGAGGTTTAGGCCATGATTGTTGTATTGGAAGTTAGGTTATTCCAGTACGTGTAAACCTAGGGATTTAGAAGTGTTCTAAATGTCTAGATTTAATCATGGTACATCAATTGTTGATGGTTTTTCCAAGGGAAATCGGTGGGCCCATAACCCACAGGTTAGGGGCTCTGCCCCCTTGGAACCCTGCCAGGAACGTCTGGGATTTCGTGATAATTTCTAATTGTTAGAAATTGTTGTCTCCTTAGCAGTAACCGTCCCTCAAATGGTTAATGAACCAGTGTATTGCTTTGGATTTTGAATCCAATAATGAGAGACGAGTTTGTCTACTGCTTTAAGTTGAGTTGTCTTTGCCTTTGTCCAATTCATGTAAATCTGAAGATTTGGAAGAGTCCGGATGTTCAGATTTAGCCCTTCCTTCTATCAAATGTTGATAGTACCATGTTATGCACATAAGGGATGCATGTGGATTTTAGAAATTATTTTTCTGTGGATGTGCACATTGATCAAATGTTGATCATGGTTAATAGTTAACCTATAATCAAAATCCCTTCGTCTAATATTAAGTGTTCGGATGCCTTCCGATGGATGACACTCTTCCTGCCTCGATCGATGAAGTGTGGGCTTGCCAAAGAAAGGTACATTAATCTATCTTGATAAGGGTGCGAGCGGATAATTGTGATATCCCACTGTCGACATCGGGTCCAACTTAACTAGGTAACCTCAAAGGTTGAGTTCCTAGAGGCATAGGGTTGGCATGCACCATTTGATGGATTCGAATAAGGAGTTATTCACCAACCATACAAGAATTACATGAGGATGCAATTGGCAAGCGTTGCCTACCTAAATAACCACATCGTGAGAGGAAAGCCAAAGCTGACTCATTGTGTTGGTGAAATATGGATCTTGTCCACTAAGAGAGTAGCTCGCATGAACTCTCCGAATTGATAGTGAGGGCTATTATTTCGAATAAAAATAGTGGGAGTTTTAATTGAAGTCCAAATTAAAAATAAATTGTATTTTGAAATTTTGGTACTGATATTATTCTGCATGAATTCTTGTAGAATTCCATGGCAAGTGGTTCACACTCCACTCTGTCTCTGAGAGCTATCCTTGAGAAGGATAAGCTCAGTGGGACCAACTACATGGATTGGTACAGGAACCTGAGAATTGTTCTCAGGCAAGAGCGAAAACTCTATGTCTTGGAAGAAGAAGCCCCCGAGGTGTCGACCGGGAATTCTTCCCGTGCTGATAAAGATACTTATAAGAAGTATACTGATGACGCCTTAGACGTCGAATTCCTTATGCTTGCCACCATGAACTCTGAGCTTCAGAGGCAACATGAGAACATGGGGTGCAAGGAGATTGACGGGCATCTCAAGAAAATGTTTCAAGGGCAGGGTCGTCAAGAGAGGATTGACTTCACAAAAGCATTATTTCAGTGCAAGATGGGAGTTCGAGACTCAGTAGGGACTCACGTACTCAAGATGATTGGGTATATAGAGAACCTTGAAAGGCTGGGTTTTCCTCTAGGTCAAGAGTTGGCCACAGATCTGATCCTGCAATCGTTGCCGGACAGTTATGAGAAGTTTGTCTTGAACTACAACATGAATGAAATAGACAAGACACTGCCCGAGCTCCTAGGCATGTTAAGAACTGCCGAGATCAACAAGAAGAAGGCCAAGCCTGCCAGCCCCATACTGATGGTGCATAAGGGCAAGGGAAAGTCCAAGTCCAAGGGCTCTAAGAAGACGAAGGTGGGACCTAAGTCACATCTTGAGCCCAAGTCTTCTGCACTGAAGAAAAAGAAGAGCACGGTGAAGGAAGGGAAATACCACCACTGTGGTAAGGCTGGTCATTAGAGGAGGAACTGTCCTTCTTACATTGAGGGTCTGCAGAAAATGAAGGGAGGTATGACTTCCGCTTCGAATATTTACGTTATAGAAATAAACATCTCTGCTCCTTCATCTTGGGTATTGGATACCGGATGTGGTTCTCACATTTGTACAAATGTGCAGGAACTGGAAAAGAGAAGATTGTTGAGTAAAGGGGAGGTGGACCTGCGTGTCGGCAATGGAGCAAGAGTTGCTGCTGTAGCCGTAGGGGTTTACTGTCTTTCTTTGCCCAGTGGGCTTGTAATAGAATTAGATAATTGTTATTTTGTTCCGGTCATAACTAGAAACATTATATCTATTTCATGCTTGGACATGATTGGATTTTCTTTTATAATTAAGAACAACTGTTGTTCTATATTTAAGAATGATGTTTGTTATGCTGTAGCCCAATTGTTTAATGGTCTTTATGTTTTGAACTTGGACCATCTGATCTATAATGTAGAAAATAATAAAAGACTAAGAACAAATGACTCAAACCCTACATATCTCTGGCATTGTCGTTTGGGCCATATAAACGAGAAGCGCATATCCAAGCTCCATAAAGATGGACTTTTGGACTCATTTGATTATGAATCATTTGAGCGATGCAAATCTTGTTTGTTAGGCAAGATGACTAAAGCCCTTTTCACTAGTTATACTGAGAGGGCTGAGGATCTCTTGGGTGTTGTACATAGTGATGTATGCGGATCCATGAGCTTCATGGCTAGAGGTGGGTATTTCTACTTCGTTACGTTTACTGATGATTTCAGTAGATACGGATATGTGTATCTTATGAAGTGCAAATCTGAGACCTTTGAAAAGTTCAAAGAGTTCAAGAATGAAGTAGAAAACCAGTTGGGTAAAAGGGTTAAAGCACTCCGATCTGATCGAGGTGGCGAATACCTGAGTCATGAGTTCTGTGATCATCTGAAAGAGTGTGGTATTGTATCATAGCTCACTCCACCTAGAACACCACAACATAATGGTGTGTCTGAGAGGAGAAATCGTACTCTATTAGACATGGTACATTCGATGATGAGTCATGCAGACTTGTCTGTTTCCTTTTGGGGTTTTGCTTTAGAGACTGCTGCAATGACACTGAATCGCGCTCCAACGAAAACGGTTCTGAAGACACCATATGAGATATGGACTGGGAAGCGTCCTAGTATGTCATTCATTAAAATTTGGGGTTGTGAGGCATACGTGTGACGTCAAATGCCTGACAAGCTGGAACCCAAATTGGATAAATGTTATCTGGTGGGATATCCTAAGGAAACGAAAGGGTATTACTTTTACCTACCGTCCGAGGGCAAAGTGTTTGTCGCAAGGACTGGCGTCTTCTTGGAGAGAGAATTCTTATCAAGAAAGACTGAAAAGGTAGAACTTGAAGAAGTTCAAGAACCACAAGTAGTGAATGAACCGGAATTGGATTCTGAGACAGGACTACAAGATGTTGTAGCTAGAGAACCTGCTCAAGAAACACAAGTCCTACGTAGATCTGGTAGACCAAGATTTGAGCCTGAGAGATATGGATTTCTTGTGTCTCAAATAGGTAATGTGTTGCTTATGGATCATGATGATGAACCAACAACCTACCAAGAGGCTATGAATGGACCGGACTCCGACAAATGGCTTGAGGCTATGAAATCTGAAATGGACACCATGTATGCAAACCAAGTTTGGAACTTGGTGGAACCACCTGAATGGGTACGACCCATAGGGTGCAAATGGGTCTTCAAGAAGAAGACCGACATGGATGGGAATGTACAGACATTCAAAGGGCGACTGGTGGCTAAGGGTTTCAAGCAAATTCATGGTATTGACTATGATGAGACTTTTCCCTTGTTGTCATGGTAAAGTCCATAAGGGTATTACTTGCTATTGCTGCGTATTATGACTACGAGATCTGGCAGATGGATGTCAAAACGGCTTTCCTTAATGGAAACCTCCTTGAGGAAGTGTACATGACACAACCCGAGGGTTTTGCATCCCCAAATGAAGCCACTAAAATATGCAAGCTGAATAGGTCCATCTATGCACTGAAGCAGGACTCTCGAAGTTGGAATCTTTGTTTTGATGAGAAAATCAAAGAGTTTGGTTTCATCAAGAATGAAGATGCGCCTTGTGTTTACAAGCGAATCAGTTGGAGCATTGTTGTCTTCCTGATATTGTATGTAGATGACATACTGTTGATTGGGAATGACATTCCTACCCTAAAAGTTGTTAAGAACAACCTAGGGAACTGCTTTTCTATGAAGGACTTGGGTGAAGCGACTTATATACTCGGTATTAAGATCTATAGAGATAGATCGAAGAAGTTGTTGGGTTTGACCCAGAGTACATACATCGAGAAGGTGTTGAAGCGGTTCAACATGCTTGAGTCCAAGAAAGGATTTTTACCCATGTCTCATGGTGTGAATCTCTCTAAGGACCAGTGTCCAAAATCTTGTGAAGATAAGGACCGCATGAAGTTGATTCCATATGCTTCGGCAATTGGATCAATCATGTATGCGATGTTATATACTCGACTCGATGTCTCCTTTGCTTTGAGCATGACTAGCATGTATCATTCAGACCCCGGTGAGTGTCACTTGATTGTAGTCAAGAATATCCTGAAGTACTTGAGAAGGACAAAGGATGTGTTCTTGGTGTATGGTGGAGAGGAAGAACTCGTTATAAATGGTTACACGGATGCTAGCTTCCAAACTGATAGGGACGACTCAAAGTCTCAGTCAGGTTTTGTGTTTTGCCTTAATGGAGGAGCTGTGAGCTGGAAGAGTTCAAAGCAAGAGACAGTTGCTGATTCTACAACAGAGGCCGAGTATATCGCTGCAGCTAACGCAGCGAAGGAGGTTGTATGGATTAGGAAATTCATCGGTGAGCTTGATGTAGTTCCTAGCATTGTTGGTCCCGTAGTTCTCTAATGTGATAACAATGGTGCAATTGCACAATCTAAGGAACCTAGATCTCATCAACGCTCCAAGCACATACTTCGGCGGTTCCATCTTATTCGTGAGATTGTTGAACGAGGAGATGTGAACATTTGCAGAGTGCCGACTGAGGAGAATACTGCGGATCCACTAACAAAGCCTCTCTCGTAGAGAAAGCATGATGGTCATACTAGATCAATGGGTATACGATACCTAAATGATCAACTTTAATGAGAGTCTTGTGGGTTGCATGTAAACATATATTCTGTTGGCTATTTATTGTTTATTCATATGATGAATTGTGTACCTAGATTTTTCTTTTACAATTAATGGCAAGTTCTTTTATTATGATTTCTCTATGCGATAGTTAAATGTTAGCATAATAAATACCCTTAGAATGTTCGCCTCCATAGGACATCAAGTACGTGACTTGAATGTGAGAGCCTATGATTTATTTGAAGCTTCATTCTTAAAAGGTCCCTGGTCGTTGTATCATCATAGAAACTAAGGGTGATGATGATACATTAAGACTAGCATGTGCATTGACTGATGACCAGTTCTCACAGGTCATGATATTGTCATATCAAGTCATCACGTGGGTACTTGTTACTGAAAAAGTTGTACTGGACAGACCCCACCTGAGACTACTTTGTGGATTGTTATCTAAACGTGTCATGAGTAGGTCTCAATTGACAATAGTGTTGTGGTCCTTTGACCTGAAGTCACAACATTCATCAAGTGAGGAAGAGCGTGCTTTGATGCCATCTAAAGTCTTTCTTGAGAAAGGTTGATGATAAGGGTGGTTGTTGGGCACGTTACGAATCATTTGGGTGTTTGTGTGTGAGAAGATATGGGATTTGTCCTCCTATATGACAGGAGTTGCATCCATGGGCCCCTTGATGGAACTGGACTGAGAAATGCATGGTCATGCTTGGTTGAGTCAATATGTGATATTGGACTCACCATTCTCTGGAAGTCCGTTCTAGATCAAGAAACTTTGATTGAGCTATTATGAGGGTGACATGCTCCATGCCTCTAGCTCTTTCCGGATGTAAGGGACAAAGGGACAAAGACAACGCTGGAACATTTTTCATAAAGGCTTATGAGTTATGAACTCTTATTGCTTGGGTAGCAATGATGCATTGCTAGATGCCGCTCATTGTTTGTGAGGTTTTTGGTTTGATACTTTCAAGATCAAGTGGGAGACTGTTGGAGTTACCATGGTGATCTAGAAGTGATCAGACATGTAATCTCACTGCCAACGTGATATGAGCCTGTAGGGTCGCACATAAGAGCATGTGGAGAAGTTGGAAGATTGACTGTGTTGGTAAAGGTTACCAATCACCATACAGAATGAGGTGGGGGGGTCAAGCAAACGTTGCCAAGGAAATTCGTCGAGAATCGTCGAGTATGACTCGACGACTCTCGACGAGTTCGTCGAGAATCATTCGTCGCGAATGATTCGTCGAGAATCGTCGAGTATGACTCGACGACTCTCGACGAATTCTTCGAGAATCGAAATGTTTGATTCCCGGCGATTGGTGATACTCGATGATTCTATCCTTGATTCTCGACGATCCTGCAGATGATTCTCGCCGAATCTGTCTGTTGATTCTCTCTGAATCTGGATATGATTCTCGCCGAACCTGGAGTTCATTCTCGGCGAATGACTCTGAAACCCTATGCTGTGTGGTCTGCGGATAGCGATTCTTTTAGGTCTGTTTATACCTTTGGTATAAATAAGGACTCAGGGTTTTTGGAGGATATGTGAATACCTTCTTTTCTCTTGCGGCCATATAGAACTCGACGGAAGCGTTCCGCTGTACCGATCCGCCGCATCCCGTAGCCCGCCATACGGAAGAGTTCCGCTTCCGCCGATCGTTCGCTCTGCCGACCTACTTTCCGGCGATAGTCGCCGGTGTTGCTATTCCTGGCGCGGACCTAGCAGTCCGTGGAAGTGCAAGGTGCAGACGATCTCCTTCCCGATCTTTCGTGCGACGAAAAGCTCGGTGTTCTCCTGCTCGTGTGGATTTATGCAGAGACGTAGATGTTATTCTACGTAGAACTCGCCACCGACAAGGACTCAAAGCTTGGAGCATCTCCGTTGAGTTGTGACTCAACGCCACTAAGGTAATTTTTGCCTAGTTGTTTGTTAACTTCTTGATTCAATATTCATGCCCCGATCCCATCTCTTTTGGGTTGTTCTTGATGTTTTATTCCTTCCGCTGTGTGCACAAGTGTTGTGTCATCCTCCAAGAGAAACCCAACAGTTTTTGTCAGTGTTAATGATTCACGTATTTAGAGTTGATCAGTCTCTTCCTTCTTGTATATATAGATATGTGTTATTATGCTTACGCTTGCAGATGTTATCGAAGCATGTATTCATTTCGCACTTAGTGCAACTTCTTGTACTTAATTATGTAAATTACTCATCTCTTATCATTTATGACTTGTTTGTTATGGCTTGATAGTTATTTTTGTCATGGGTTGGTAACCCTTTGACTTCTCTTGATTATTTTACTGTTGATCTTTTATTACCACTTATACATTCTTGTTAAGACGTTCTTTTCTTTTGAATGCCACAAGCTCAGAGCAGTGGCCGTTCGAGCAGTTAGAGTTGGTAGTTGTTGGTGTTCTACAATTGTTGTAGTGGTTCTTCCTTCACTATTGCGAGGTTGTTTTTGTTGTCCTTGTTGTAGTTCAGACATGCATGATGTTTGGTGGGTTCGCGTTAGGTTGTTGACGCCCACTAGAGATTATTGTTGGATGTTGGTTTACTTTCTAGCTGCTAAGCCATTTTCTGCATGATTTATTGGATTAACTTGCTCTCTAGGAAGGATTTGTGTTAGGATTGTATGTTAGTTATTTTCAAAGTACAAAAGTATCATTATGCTAATCTCATCCTCATGGCATATTTTAAAATCCAAGTCATTATATTCTAACAAACATAAAAGCTCTTTCTGTACTTATATTAAATCTAGAGGTATGCATATCATGAGTTGTCCTATTGGATGTTCATGCTCATGTAGGGTAATAATCGAAATAAATAAAGTATTTTCCGCAACGTATTTTCATATGTTTACCCGTGGACTAGTTGATCCACTGAGTCGTGGGATACGACCATCAAAACTTAACTAAAAAAATATTTTCTTCATAATAAACTTGAGAATTTCATACAAAGTGTTGGGTTTAGGTTCTTGCCTAAGCATGTACAGTTGTCCCCTGCACGACGTGACATCACGACACATATTTTCTCTTACTCTGATACATTGTTTAATGCTGAGAAAATGCGGGTTGTGACAGTTGGTATCAGAGGTGTTGTTTTAGTGGTCCTATTCCATTTCATACACACATCGATGTGTCATCAGTACGCCGCTGATAGCATGCATTAAGACCTTTATTAGAATGCATAGCACAACATGCATGACATAACATAGCATTAACACATGTGCCAAGCTAAGATCAACATGATGACATATGTACACACATGAGTTTAAACTAAAGAATAAGAATTCATGCATTCATAGTTTATACACATGAGTCAATAGGATGACAGTATATCATCCTAAGTTAAAGCATAACATCATTAATGAAAATCCCAGAGCAAGTTAGCAGCATGAGCAAGTATTTATGCATGTATGGTCTGAACTAAGTTGAGTAGTTCTAGCGGTAAGCTAGGTTTGATGAGTTTTATATTGTATTATTAGGATGTCGCATAAGCGTGTTGCGACGAGGTTGACTCCCCAATCTAAGGGAAAGTCGTCAGGTGTGTAAAGTGAGGTTATGATTGAAGGGCTGCGACAGAGTAATGAGGCTCTGTCAAGGCAGATGGTTGAGATGCAATCGCAGATTCTGGCGCTGTGGACCGTCGTCTCAGGGAAGCAGCCTAGAGTGCAAGACCCTGCATTGGGTCAAGTCATTCCTATTCCTCCTGCTCCTTTGGTGCCTCCAGTTCTACTGCCACCAGAGATGAATTTCATTTTGCACTTTTAGCGATTAGGACCTCCTACCTATGACGGTAGAGCTGACTTCTTGGTATTGGATGACTAGATCATCGTTATCGAAGAGATGTTTTCGTATTCAGGAATTTCTGCTGACCAAAGAGTGATGGTCAACGCTTACCAACTTAAGGGCCTTGCGAAGAGCTAGTGGTTAAGGGAGAAAAAAAACCTTACTGATGGATGTTCGTGGGAGTCATTCAAAAAGTTGTTGCTGAGCAAATTTCTGTCATCGGTCGAGCAAGACCGTTTGATGAACAACTTCCTTCACCTGAAACAGATACAACTCACAGTCAGTGAGTACGAGATAGAATTTAGCAAGTTGAGCAGGTTTTCCCTAGATTTGGTAGCCTCTGAAGCGAGCAGAGTAAAGCGCTTTCTGGGTGGTCTTAGGAGTGACATCAAGCAATTAGCTACCGTGTACGGATCTGAGAATTATGTTGAGGTAGTAGAAGCTGCTCTGAAAGTCAAAGCTATCGATAATGTCAAGAATCGAGGTATACAAATGAGGAAGGACAAGAGAATGTCTGATGATACTAAAAGCTCTCGGGAATCTGGCCCTGCTTCGAAGAAAGGAAACAAGGAGGTGTGTAGTTTTTGTGGCCGGCCAGGCCATCCTTTCGAAAAGTGTTTCAAAAGGTTAAGAGTACAGAAGCAGCAGCAGGTGCTTGCCATTCAGAGCACACCCAAAGAAGATCTGGTTTATGCTTTGTGAAGCAGAAGAGGCATGATGTTGCCCGTTGTTGGAGTAAAGATAAGGTATGCTTCTAGTGTGGACAAAAAGGGCATTTGAAGTCTAGATGCCCGGGGTCTCAGCCCCCGCTGTAGCCAATTCCGCTTCAAGCCTTGCCGCCGTCGCAGCTGGATAAAGGGAAGGGCAAGCTGAATGTGATGATTTTTCAAGAAGCGCAGACTTCCACCCAAGTGATCTCATGTTAGGTTCTAATCTAGTTCTTAGCTCGTAGTTATAGTTGTGATGTTGTTCAGCTAGTTACGTATGTGATTTTATAGGGAAGTTTAAGGTAAAGAATCATTGGGCGTGTGTCATTTTTGATTCTGGTGCTACCCACTCGTTCCTGGCTAGGACTTTCGTAGAACGCCATCGTCTGACTCTCGATCAGGTTGGCGATTTGTTTCGCGTTAAGTTTCCTTCTGGTGATTTGGTGGTGTCAGACCAGGGTATCCAAAGTTGTCCTATTCTTCTAGGTGACTTCCTAGCCTTGGTCAATCTGAAGGTGTTAGACCTGGAGGACTTCGATGTGATTTTGGGCATGGACTGGTTGTCCAGATATTATGATGTTATCTAATGCAAGGTAAGGCGTTTGGACTTCAAGATGGACAACGACCACCCCAGGAGTGTATATGGCTTTCCATGCCAAGATTCCCCGATTATTTCTGCGGTGTGTGCTCGGAAACTCTTAGATTTCGGTTGTTTTGCTTACCTAGTTTCTATTTTGGAAACTGTTAGTAGTTTGTCGCAAGTCGAGGATATTTCTGTGGTGCGAGAGTTCCCCGACGTTTTCCCAGTTAGTCTTCCTGATCTTCCATCTGAGAGAGATGTGGATTTTGTTATTGATCTTGAGCCAGGTACTCGCCCTATTGCTAAGGTACCATACCGTATGGCCCCGCGTGAGTTGGAAGAGTTGTGTACCCAGTTAGATCAGTTGCGACAGTGTGGATTCATTAGGCAAAGTTCTTCGCCTTGGGGTACTCTCGTCTTGTTTTTAAAGAAGAAGGATGGTTCTATGAGGCTGTGCATTGATTATATGAAACTAAATAAGGTTACCATCAAGAACAGGTATCCATTGCCACAGATAGATGATTTGTTTGATCAGTTGTGTGGTAGTACGGTGTTTTCGAAGATCGACCTTCGTTCAGGCTATCATCAGTTGAGAATCCGTGAGACGAATGTTCCACGGACTGCCTTTCGTTCTCGGTATGGACATTTTGAGTTCTTGGTGATGTCCTTTGGGTTGATAAATGCACGCTCTGTTTTCATGAACATGATGAATAGAGTGTAAAGATTTCTTGGATCATTTTGTGGTTGTCTTCATTGATGACGTTTTGGTATATTCCTGGAGTGCTGAGGAGCATGCCCAGCACTTACGGCTAGTTCTATCTGCTTTAAGAGAGCATAAGCTATATGCAAAGTTGAGTAAGTGTGAGTTTTGGCTACCTTAGGTGTCCTTTTTAGGTCACGTTGTGAATAAGGATGGAATTTCTATTGACCCAGAAAAGATAGTCGTTGTTATGGATTGGAAAAGATCTACCATACCTAAAGAGATAAGAAGTTTCCTAGGATTGGCAGGCTATTATAGAAGGTTTGTGGAAGGATTCTCTGTGTTGTCTGCGCCTTTGACTAAGTTGACGCAGAAGAATGATGTGTTTGTGTGGAGTGATAAGTGTGAAGGAGCCTTTCAGGAGTTGAAAAGGAGGTTGTGCACTACTCCAGTATTGTCTTTGCCTACCGAATGAGTGGAGTATGCTGTTTATGTGGATGCATCGCACGTTGGGCTTGGATGTGTCTTGATACAAGAAGGAAAAGTGATTGTGTATAGGTCGAGACAATTAAATGTTCATGAAAAGAATTACCCTACTCATAACTTGGAGTTTGAGTTAGGGATTTATGCCCTGAAGTTGTGGAGACATTTGTTGTATGGCGTGTTATGTAAGATTTACACAGACCATAAGAGCTTGAAGTATGTCTTCACTCATAAGGAGTTGAATTTGCGCCAGCATAGATAGTTAGAATATGTCGCGGATTATGATGTCGAGATCTTATATCATCCAGGCAAAGCTGATGTGGTAGCTGATGCCTTGAGCAGGAAGACCGCGCAAATCTTTAACCTTTCTGTAGAATCCTTGGTGGAAGAGTTTTTATTAATGAATATTTCTGTTGGAAGTAGCAATTCGCCAAGCAGCTTGGAAGTGGCAGAGGCTTCATGGATTACGCTTACAAGGCTACATCAAAAGGATGACCCTAATTTGCAGCATATTCGTATTAAAATTGAAAAGGGGGAATTATTAGACTTTTCAATTGATGATGCGGGTACTTTGAAGTACCGCAATAGATATTGTATTCTTGCTGTTGAGGATATTCGAGCAAAGTTGTGTAGTGAGGCGCATGGTTCTAGTATTGCCTACCACCCTGGTTCCACAAAGATGTGTAGAGATCTGAAGCAGATCGTTTGGTGGTATGGGATGAAGAGTGATATAGCCAAGTTTGTGTCTGAGTGTTTCACCTGCAAGCGTGTTAAGCCAGATCATAGAAGGCCTAGTGGCAAGCTGACGCCTTTGGATATTCCGAGTTGGAAGTGGGAGATCATCTCTATGGACTTTATTACCGGTTTGTCGAGATCTCCCCGAGGACATGATTATGTGTGGGTCATAGTTGATAGATTGACTAAGTGTGCTCACTTCGTGCCGTTCAAAATTGGTTACTCCATGAAGAAGATAACAGATTTGTATTTGGATGAGGTCATTAGATTTCATGGAGTACTATAAGTATCGTGTTTGATCGAGATTCCAGGTTTACGTCTCATTTTTGGAAAAATTTGCAGGAAGGGTTGGGTACCGACCTCAGATATTCAACTGTTTATCATCCGCAAACCAATGGTTAGACGGAAAGAGTTAATCAGATTTTGGAAGATATGATCAGATGTTACATCTTGGATCACGGAGGAGCGTGGGATGAGCGACTTAGATTGATGGAATTTGCCTATAATAATAGTTATCATGAGAGTTTGCGGATGACCCCCTTTGAGGCTTTGTATGGGAGGCGTTGTCGAACCCCCATATTTTGGGCTGAAGTTGGTGAATGACCATTGTTGGGAATGGAATCCTTGGAAGAGATGAATACTTCGGTGACGCTTATTCGAGAGAAGCTTCGTATAGCTCTGGAGTGTTATAAGAAGAACGCTAACCGACGAAGGGTTGATCTGGATTTCGCAGTTGGGGACATGGTTTTTCTCAAAGTTTCTATGATGTCAGGTATTAAGAGGTTTGGAAGGAACCACAAATTGGATCTCAGGTATGTGGAACCTCTCTAGGATGTTGAACGCGTCAGAGTGTCAGCTTATAGGTTGGATTTGCCTGCTAATTTCTCTGGTGTGCACGATGTGTTTCATGTGAGCTAGTTGCGGAAATTTGTGATTAGTGACCAGCATGTCCTTGGCTCGGTGCCCCAGTTACACCCTAATCTTTTCTATGTCAAGGCACATGTTCGTGTTTTGTAGACTCAGGATCGGGTGTTGCGGAGGAAGACAATACTCATGGTCAAGGTTCTTTAACGAAACCAAAACGTTGAGAGCGCGACTTGAAAGTTGGAGTCAGTTATGAGAGAGGCTCATCCTCATCTGTTCTCCTAGTTTCTTTTGATAAGTGTTTCTATTCGATAACCTTTGGTTGTTTTCTTTCTATAGTACATTTGATTGCATATCAAGTTTCTAGACGAAACTTTCTTTTAGGGGGAGTAGCTATAACGCCCCTGATTTTTCAATGTTTATTTTAAATTTTTTTAGTGACGTATTATTGACATTAGGGCGTTACGTTGATGCGGAGTTAACCGACGCCGTTGTTGGAGCATGATTTGCTCATCGGAATCTGATGTTTTGACTCAGGAAATTAGTATGGCTAATTTTTAGCGTGTTTGTGAAGTTTCATTGCGAACAGGGTTTATTTGGAGACTCGGTGGAATTTTTAGGATTGTTGATGTTTTGGCTTCGGGGAATTTTAACCTGAGTTTGGGTTGTTGGATCCTGATTTCTACTTCGTCGTTGGATTCGTAGCATCGATGTTTAGCCGTGGTGCGAATTTCGTGGAAATCCGAGGTGATTCGGATTTTCTTGTCGTTTGGACATTTAGCTAATTATATTATTAATATTATATATATATATATATATATATATATATATATATATATAATTACGTAAATTGAAAACCCTATTCATCATCTCTCCCAAGACGACGGACATCGCAAAGAGCGGAAGTAGAGGACGGCGCGTTGTCGCGAAACCTTTCGGTCGCGGCCGAACGGAGTTCCGGTGCACGAAATTGTCGACGGAGGGTAGATTTGGAAAGCTCTCGCCGAGATCTTCGCGTGCGCTGTGAGTTTTCCCGTTTCATTGATTTTTGGGCATTAGGGTATTCGGTGTTGACCCTCATTTGCCCCGAAAAGTTGCAGGATTTATAGCCGAGGAGTTCTTGCGGTCGATCCTTGTAGCGAAGCGCTCGTGAGGCCGGATTTCGGAAGGTTTGAGGCAAGTGGTGATTTCTTCCCCTTGCTAAGTCTCTTGTTTTCATTACCTTTCTTCTTCTTTCCTCCTTAGAAGATAGGAGTAGTGTAGGGTTCGGCTAGGTCGAAATCCTCCCGGTAGAGTAGAAGGACGACTAAGATAAATTCATCGGGTAAGGGTAAATTCGTCGAGTATGGGGGAGTCAGCCTGTGTTAAATATGTCAAGTATGAGAATTGGTCTAGGTAAAATTCGTCGAATATCAGCGTTAGTCAATTCGTCGAGAGATTTTGGCATCGAGTTCGTCGAATGAAACCGGTTGGCGTCAAGTGAAGTCTCGAGTATGATTCGTCGAGTATTCTCGACGAATCCGTCGAGTGAAACCAGTTGGTTTCAAGTGAAGTTAAATTCGCCAAGTATAATTTGTCAAATATCTTTGAATGTATTAAATTTTGTTAAAGTATAATTCGTCGAGTTAAACCGTCGAACCGAGTCTATTTCGTGGAGTTTTGCCTTGAGGTAAGGGAGAATCGTCGAGTATTATCGATGAATTCCTCGTGGACTTAGAGGATTATGCGTCAATTCGTCGAGTATCACTAGGTTTAGCTTAATTTCGTCGAGTACGATTCGTCGAGTGACTCCTATATTCGTCGAGTGACTCCTATATTCGTCGAGTTACTCCTATATTCGTCGAGTATATTCGACATATCAGTGTGGACTTGGGATTTTTCTCACCGAATTAAGTCCAATTCGTTGAGTATTGCCTTAGAAGAATTTTCGGGATTTTTCCTCCCTTTCCGTCGTTGGAGAAATTCTGTGTCATGTTTGGGGTTTTATCGGTGTTTATGGATCTTTGGTTGTGGTCTTTGATTGGCAGTGGATAAAGGACCACCAACCTAGTGTCGGTTTTTGAATCATTGCACTTGGTGGATTTTCATACTTTCTTAAGGACTGTTGGGTTGTGTTGGACAATGTGGCCACCACCACAGTGCCTTTTTAAGATGTCTGGATTGTTGGGTTGTGTTGGACAATGTGGCTAACCACCATAGTGCCTCTTAAAGATGTTTGGACTGCTGGGTTGGGTCAATGTGGCCACCACCACAGTTCCTTTTTGAGATGTTTGGTTTGATGGTTTGTGTTGGACAATGTGTCACCGACTCAGTACCGTTTTTGCATGTATTAATGATCCACGTGTTTAGAGCTGATCAGTCTCTTACTTCTTGTATATAAAGATATGTGTTATTATGCTTACGCTTGCAGATTTTATTAAAGCATGGCTTCATTTCGCACTTGGTGAAACTTCTTGTACTTAATTATGTAAATTACTCATCTCTTATCATTTATGACTTGTTTGTTATGGCTTGACAGTTATTTCTGTCTTGGGTTAGTAACCCTTTGACTCCTCTTGATTATTTTACTGTTGATCTTTTATTGCCACCTGTACATTCTTGCTGAGACGTTCTTTTCTTTTGAATGTCTCAGGCTCGGAGCAGTACCCGTTCAAGCAGTTAGAGTTGGTAGCTGATGGTGTTCTGTAGTTGTTGTAGTGGTTCTTCCCTCACCGTTGTGAGGTTGTTTTTGTTATCCATGTTGTAGTTCAGACATGCATGATGTTTGGTGGGTTCGTGTCAGGTTGTTGATGCCCGCTGGAGATTATTATAGGATGTTGGTTTACTTTCTAGCTGCTAAGCCATTTTCTGAATGATTTATTGGATTAACATGCTCTATGGGAAGCATGTGTGCTAGGATTGCATGTTAGTTATTTTCAAAGTACAAAAGTATCATTATGCTTATCTTATCTTCATGACATCTTTTTAAATCCAAGTCATTATATTCTGACAAACATAAAAGCTATTTCTGTACTTATATTAAATCTAGAGGTATGCATATCATGAGTTCTCCTATTGGATGTTCATGCTCATGTAGGGTAATAATCGAAATAAATAAAGTATCTTCCACAGTGTATATTCATATGTTTACCCGTAGACTAGTCGATCCACTGAGTCGAGGGATACGACCATCAAAACTTAACTAAAATATATATTTTCTTCATAACAAACATGAGAATTCATACAAAGTGTTGGGTTTAGGTTCTTTCCTGAGCCTCTACAGTTGTCCCCTACACGACGTGGCATCACGGCACATATTTTCTCTTTCTCTGATACATTGTTTAATGCTGAGAAAATGCGGGTTGTGACACCTGCCCCAATCGCTATTGTGCAATCGGATTAAATCCTTACATTCTCCGACACCCAGATCGAATACTTATATTCTCCGGCATTCCTCTAATGGCCAGATTCGACCCCGCAGTCTGATCGAATCCTTACATTCTCCGACCATCGGATAGAGTCGCCAAACTCTCTAACATTGCCACAAGCTTACAGTCTGTTAGCTACTAGGATCTGCACAACCAAGGCAAGAAGAATGAGAACAGTACTATCATATCAATATAGGCGCAAATGCACTATATAAAATCACCAAATGACAATGACAAACATACATCAGACTCAACAAGAAAAAAACAAATGTATACAAGCATATAAAGATAAAAGCGCAAGCCGCTACACACCGGTTGCTTAAACACCATGCTCAAGTGTCACCTCCTTCGTCATCAGAAATGTCATTAAAGCTAAGTCACGAGACATCACACTTCAAACGCTTGGCTACCAGGCCAAAAGCCTTCGACACCCCGTGTCTGAGCGCAACCTCGAAGTCATCCTCTATCTGAGGCTCAACCTCTCTGGACCAAACATCCTCACGGACTTCCTCAGCAAGTAAATCACGATCACGCATATAGTCTAAGGAATCCCTATATTCATCAAGTCCAGCCGCCTTCATATCAAGTACCTGCTCTTCTGAAGAAAGATGCGCTATCTCAGTCCTGGAAGCCTCCAACTCCGCCCTCAAGCCGGTACTCTTATCCTGGGTAGTTTTCAATGTCTGCATGGTCTTCTCCACCAAGGACTTTTCTATTTGTAATGATGCACGAGCTTCCTCTAGCTCCGACTTCAACTCTGACCCGATCCGTCGAAATCGGGATACCTCTCGATCTAGCTTCTCTCTAGAGGTAGAAAGTGAAGCCTCTGTAGCCCAAAGCCTCTCCTGAAGAGCCAAGTATCTGTCCTTCAAGCTCACATAATGATCGTTCCATGTGAACGCAATATGCGCCTGAGCTTCAATCTGTAAACACTAAAGGGTTAAGGTAGTGCAAAGTAATCAGTTCAAATGAAGAAAGGTGAACGACTCACTTACCACGTCACTCATTGCCTTCAAAGAAGAAGACACTCGGGGGGTAGTGGTCTCTGTATGGGGGACTCGGGGGGGGGGGGCGGCAGACCTCTCTATCACCTTGAGATTTGAATCAACTGGAGTAGGCTCGTCACATGAGGCCTCCTCAATCAAGTCCTCTCTTCGACTTGGTGAAGTTTGTAACTTCACATCAGCATCACAACTATCCTCAAAACAAGCTTCCTCTTGTGAACTAATGGTCTGATCACAGCGTGTTCAGCATCAACTAAAAGGCCGCATTATGACAGACACTTCTCTTCCACAAATAAAGAAATACTAAATAAGCGGTTTGCCAACTCCCGAGAATCTGAAAATCCCAGAATCGGAGTGAAGTCCTGCTCTCGCCCTCTCTGACGTCGGCAACGATCGGGCAAAGAATTATAGAGTTCAGGCAAGCCCAGAGAGTTTCTGACATATTCAAATAAGGTGTTCCCATGACGACGATCCGTCCGGGTCTCAAAGTCAAGCCAACTTTTAAGATAGTGCAAAATCTCTGACTAACTCCAAAGAGAGTCTTGAGTCATGCTCCCTGAAGAAAGCTACTAGCCCAATGAAGCGAGTCATCCCTAGCGGAGTGAACTGGGATATCAGGACGCCACAGAACTTCAGAATGTCCACTACCTGCTCGCATGGTGAAAAGCGGAAGCCAGACCACAACGTCGTCTCGCAAATTATCAACCAACCCCTAGCTGGATTTTGAACCCTCTTTTCAGCAAGAGGTATCTTCATATCAAGATCAGCAGGGTACCCATATTTTTTCCTTCAAACTGTAACTTGCTCAGTAGTGAGCGAAGAGCGCAACCGCATATGCCTGATAGGACACTTCAAAGTTTGAAAATAAAATCAAAGGTTAGATAAATTGATCAAGTATCAGGTGCAAAATTGAGCACCTGACAACTGTAATCCTGGCATGGGAAGTCAAAAGCCGCACAAATTACGCGCTAGTAGGTGTGCATACACACGCACACAATCCACACACAAGCCGAGCAAAACCAACGATCCGCATAACCAAAAGGGGGCATGAGCTCCCACACAAGCAAAGGGGTGCGCCACACACACCCAGTAGTGTGCATGGTGCGTGCGCGCGCAACAATGAGCGCACACAGAGGTCCGCACGCTCGCGCGCACCAAGGATCGTGCGCGTACCAAGGAGCGTGCGTGCACCCAGGGCACGCGCCCGTACCCGCGCCCGCATGGTACGGGTGCGCGTACCAAGGAGCGCCCGCCCCCGGAGGAGCCCGGGCCTGCGAACCCGTCCCCGCGGCGGTAGGCTCCGCTCATTGGCAACGCATCCGACCTCCCACATCCGCGCACATTCCTCGTTTCCTGTCTTATTTACGGCTTACCTTCGTGCTGGGTATTGTATCCACAATGACTTTGATTTGAAGAAGTGTCCTTTAAACTAAGATGGATTGAGTTTGTATTTGAAGTTGTTTCTTTAGTCATGTGCTTGCAGGTTTATTGCTAAGTATGAACCAATGTCAGGTTACAGTGGGTCATGAAACACATGACTATACAATGTAATCCCTCATTGTGTAGGTCAATGTATTGGCTCACGTGTAGTCTCCCTATTGGATTGTACTTCTAGCATAAGTGCATTAGAAGGATCAAGGGAGGACAAGTTGTTGTATTCAGAAGAAATGGAAAATTTTCCTAAGTAAAATTTGTCGAGTATAGTAGTGGATACTCGTTGAATTCGTCGGATTTAATTATATATACTCATCGAATTCGTCTTGTATACTTACTAACACTCGTCGAATTCGTCATGTTTACTTGGAGAATTTCTTCTAAGAACTTGAAAATCGGTTAAGTAAGATTCATCGAGTATCCTCAAGTATACTCGTCGAATTCGTTGAGTGTACAAATCGACACTCGTCGAATATACCAGTCGATACATGTCGAATTCGTCGAGTCTCTCTAAAAATCTTCTGAATTCTCAAACTTACTTTTCAAGAAGTAATTCGACCGATCTTGTTTTAAGTTCTACAAAAGATTTCAGATCAAGCTTTCAAGAGAAATTTCTAGTCTTCTCCTTCCACAAGAACTTCAAGCTTTTCATTCCAAGAAAGAAGAAGATAGGATACTTTCAAATTTGAAGGATTAGAATGATTTTCAATCTAAAAGCATTGTATAAACTCTTTTGTACTTTTGTAGGAAGATTTTTCTTCCGAGTGTAGATCCTTGTGATAGGATCGAGTTGCAGGAGAGTTTGTTCTCCGAGTGTATGAGAGGTTGTTCTCCGAGAAGTATGAGTGTTTACTCCGAGTTGTAAGATTTGATTAAATCTGAGAAAGGTGAAGTAGCTGAATCTAGCCTTTTGTGGTAGATAAGCGAGGCGAGACAGTGGACGTACCCAAATCGGAGAACTACAATAAATTCTTATGTTGTGATGTGTTTGTTCTGTGTGCTTGCTTGTAATATTTTTAATCTGCTTTTAGACACAGAACTCACCTATTCACACACCCCCCCCCCCCCCCCCCTCTAGGTGATTTAGGTAGGCAACTAGGCACTTTCAATTGGTATCAGAGAGGATGTTGTTCGTCATAAGGTTAACAACTTGAACAAGATCTCAGTCTAATTGTCTAAGCATAAGTTTAGTTCAATGGACCGGTGATGATTAAAATTTAGGATTAAATATATCTCTAAATTCTACAAACTATAGGCAAGAGCACCTATCGTTCATAGTATAGGATATTTAAGAATATCAAGTGTCGTATTCTTCCAGGTCTGTTGAGTACTTCTACTCACACGAATTTATATTATTTTATCGAATATTAAAAGTAGTGAATAAATAAACTAAAAAGAGAAATTTCTAAAAGGAAATGTTAGTACTTGATCTAGAATCCCTTTGGATTTACATGAACTTTCATGGTATGATAAAAGATACAAGCTCTTAATTACTTACTTCGACTGTGGAGGTTCCCAAAATACAAAAGCGTCTCTCTCGAGCTCATGCTTTTGACTAACCTTAGGTTGATCGATGAAGACGTCTCGGCCAGTCGAAACCCCTAAGCTTGTTTTAGGCGGTGAACCCCACTATTGGATTTGACTCCAATTCAGAAGATTTATGTCGTCCTCTCTCGATGAGTGCATGCAACTCCTTTTATCTTTGAGCGATCTACTCGTATCTGCAACCTCTCGGTCATTTAAGATACGGACCTAGGATCGAAGAACATATCCGCGAAATATGAATTCGACAAAAAATAATTCAAAGATAAATCGATAGCGAGCAAAATAGAGAACTTGATCATTTAAATAAAAATATAGAAAGTTTTATTTCATCCAACGTTCATCATGATCAAGTGTTAAATAAAGTTTAGCTACTCCTCATAATGAAAGAACTACAAAAGAAAGAAAAGAGAAACATGATTGGAAAATGAAGAAGACTTGAATTGAAAAAAAAAAACTAAAACAAAAGCTAAGCTAGGAAATGAAAGTTACATAAAACCAATAGAATAAACCTAAACTAAACTACAAAAAGCTACCCCAAATCTTCCTCTTCATCTCCTGAATTTTTCTGGAATTTATAGGCAAAGTTGTTGGTAGTCTCGCCCCTAGGTCACGCCCGTGACCTATGTAAGGCTCGGAAACCGCTGTCTTGAAAGCCCGGGAATGTTGGCGAGAAACCGCCAAAACCTGTTAAATTGCGGGTCACGCCCCTAGGTCACGCCCGTGACATGGGGGCGTGTACTGACCGGGTCAGCAAACGGCTATAAATGGTGCAATCTGACATCAATTCGGAAGTTTCGGATAGGTCACGCCAGTGACATGGGGGCGTGTACTTAGAAAAAGTTCCAGAATTGTCACGGGAAGATTTCTGGAGAAAACTGCTTTTTTGACCTAGGTGTTCACGCTCATGACTTGGGGGCGTGTACTTATGAAACTCTCCAGATTTGTAGAGGACATCGTCCGCTTTCCGTTGACTGGTTGCACGTCCCGTAACTCTTCCTGATTTGAAAGTTATGACCATTTGAAGTTCAGCTATCCGCGACCAAAAATGTTAATTTTTTCCACAATATTTTCAGATCATGGTCATGAACTTGAAATTGATACTTGGAGCCCAATTATACCTGAAATTGGAAAATAAAGGAATTAGTTACAATATTCATAAAAACTAAATAAAATATAACTATTTATTAGATAAAAATTATATTAAAATAACTATAATTATTGACTTATCAACCGGAGCAAGGACATGTCCTCAATGAAGCTTCCAGTGTGCACTAAGGAGAACTTTCCTATGTGGAAGGAAAGAGTCAGATTCTTCATGGAAGCAGCTGATTCAAGAATCTTTCAAATTGTAGAAGAAGAACCTCATATTCCTACTCAACCATCTATTATGAATCCTAACGTGATGGTTCCTAAGAAGACGATGGATTTGAACAAAGATGAGATTGCTCTCGTCTCCTTGAACAAGAAAGCCAAAAATATAATTGCAAGTGCATTGGATGACTCTATGTTGCAAAATCTCTTCCACTGCAAGTCTGCCAAGAAGATGTGAAATTCTTTGGTTGTCCTGATGGAAGGTACTGAAGAAGTGAGAGATGATCGAAGATCTCTACTCAACCAGGAGTATGAAGAATCCAAATAAGACCCAAAGGATACCATCGCTGATAGTTATGAAAGTTCTTCAAGATTGTCAATGGTCTTAGAAACTACGACCGGGCATTCACTAATGGTGAGTTGAACGATAAATTATTAAGATCCCTGGCGAAAGAATGGGACACTAAGGTCGTGACCATTAGAGAATTTGGAAAATTGCTCGAGACTGATCCTCAAAATCTATTCGGAAAGCTCTTATCTTATGAACTACAAATAAATACAAGGAATAAAGAAGAGAAAAATAGTAAGACTTCAAGCAAAGAGAAGTTTATAGCACTGAAGGCCGAAGGGTCAAAGAATTATAGAGTTGTGTCACCGGTAAGGACACAAGCGTCTGATGCACAAGAAGATTCTGAGCCAAGCACTTCAGGCTCTGAATTGTCTGATGGAGAGTTCTCACTGATCTCCAAGCAATTCAAATGAATGCTCAGCAAAAGGAGGCAAAGGAAAAGCCAGTCCTCCTCTTCTGACTATAGAAGATCACATCGTGACGGTGATCATTCTAAGAAAAGCTACAACAGAGACGATAGGTACAAATCTAAACTGAACAAACATTCTTCTTCTGACATTATTTGTTATTGTTGCAATAAGCTGGGACACATGATCGCGGAGTGTCCTTACAAAAAGAAGGATCCACGAAAGAAGAGATCCTTCAAGGGTAAGCGGAAGGAAAAAAAATAGCTTTGTCGTGAAGAAGTCAAAGACTCTCAGCGATAGTGAATCAAGTGAGTCAAGCTCGGGAGATGAAGAAGCCAACTTCGGGCTCATGGCTCACTCAGATGAGGAAGTAGGTGACTCCCAATTTAACGGGAAAGTAAACTCGCACACCATGCTATCTAAATCAGAAACTTCATCTAATTGTCATGAAGACTATTCTTCTGGGAAAGATGATTCTGACTTGATGGCTCAGCATCAAGTTATTTTGAAAGCTTTTGACAAATGTCGTAAGGTAGTCAAAAAGTAATCAAAAGAAATTGTTCCTCTCAAGGCTGTGGAATCAAGTCTGAGGGAGGAAATTATAGAATTGCTCATCTCGGAGATAAAGTTCACTCATTGAAAGAGAAATTAAAATGCTCGACTGAGCTACTAAGTCAGAAAGAGAAGTTCTTACATGAACTAGAAGAAAAGCTTTTGGTTGAGAGGAAACTTGTAGAAAGCTACTCTAAGCCAAAGACTGTTTTTTCACTCATCAATGAATTTTTTGCACCCAAGAAGGGTAGTGGTCTAGGCCATGTAACTGAAAAGGGTAAGGCTGCTAAGAGAGCCGCTACCAATGGCAAATGGAAGGAACCTCAAAGTCAACTATCCTTTAAGAAGGTAATATTTCCTACAAATCAATATGACTTTGAGACATCTCATGGTCACTTTGCTAGGGCAACTTATGTAGAGCCTAGAGAGAACTACAAAGGATAGACCCGTCCCCGTGACTTTGGTGGAAGTGCTTTCAAGGCACCTTATGAAGAAATAACTTTTAAAGAGTATGATCCCTACGTTCATGGACCAAGTATTAAGAAAGCACAAAGAACCAAAACTGTTGTTCCTAAGGTTAAGGAGACGTTGAAGTATTGTGTTTGCTGCAATCATGAGGCCTCAACCTCCACGTCTGTAGCACCTTCTAGAACTCTCATTCATAAGGTAAAGCAGGAATATAAAAGAAAGTACAACAGTTTGAATGTTGATGTTGCGACAAGATTGGTCACTTTACTGTAGATTGTTGGTTTTATCCAGTCAAGTATGAAACTCCACGAGTTAACGTTGCGAGACCGACCGCTTGAAATATTAATATTCCTAGTGGTGTTAAGCTAACCAGGAATCAAGGATCCAAATCTGTTTGGGTTCCTAAGGGTAAGTGATTTATGAATGCAGGTATGTTCAAAGGCCAACAAAACTACTATTTAGTAATTAGATGGTGGATGATCTCGGCATATGACCGGGACAAGAAGCCTACTTCTAGAGTATACCCTAGTTGAGGACGACCCAAAAGTCATTTTTGGCGATTCAGACAGGGGAGTAACTAAAGGCTATGGTATGATTTCTAATGGCATAATCTCCATCACAGACGTGACTTATGTTAAGAGATTACAACATAATCTCATAAGCATAAGCCAATTATGTGATAAAGGCTATATCGTTGAGTTCTATAAGGACAAGTGTCTGATAAAATCGTCTGCCAATTTGGAGACAGTCTTAACAGTCACTCGGAGTAAAAATATTTTTTGTTTAAATTTTCTTTGTTTAGACAATTCTACATCAGTGTGTCTTTAGTAAAAGATAGTGTGTCTCTCTGTGACCAATGACAGAAGAGATTAACACATATTAATTTTAAAACTAGAAGTATGTCATTTTCTCAAACTTAGTACGTGATGCTCCCAAACATTAAGTGTCTTAAAGAGAATCCATGCCACGCATGCCAAATAGGTAAGCAAACAAGGGCTACATTTAAGGGTATTGTTGAAAAAGATTCTTCTAGATGTTTATATCTACTTCATATGGACTTATTCGGTCTAATGCCTTCACTACCAGAGTATTTCTGGGTTGAAGCAGTCAACACGGCTTGTCACGTGCAAAACAGAGCATTAATCAACAAAATCCATCGTAAGACACCTTATGAACTGTTGAAGGGAAGAAAATCGTCTGTGTTCTACTTTAAGATCTTTGGCAGCAAATGCTTCGTACTTAACAATGAGAAGTATTATCGCACGAAGATTAGTGAAAAATATTTTGAAGGTATTTTTGTAGACTATAGTAGCCATAGTAATGCATATAGAATTTTCATTAAGAAAACTCTGGTTGTAGAAGAGTCTATTAATGTTGTATTTGATGAGACAAGTATGCTTCATTGCAGCTCGTCTAGTATTGTTGGTGAAGATGCAGGTGTCAGGATTAAAGAACTGAACTTGGAAGAAGCAGTCAAGAAAGATGATCCAAATTCTGTTAAAGTTGTTAATCCCAGCATGATTGAAGAGGAAAGTCAAGATAAAGATCTCCATCCACATGCTGAAGGTGCATCGGGTATGGCAGAACCTCTTAGTGGGATGGGAAGGAATCTAGTGTTCAGGCACTCAAGAGATCACCCTATAGATCTGATCATTGGAGATCCTCGTGACGGTAAAAGAACAAGAAGAGGTACAGTTAATGAAGTTTTGCATCTTAGCTTTCTCTCTCAGGTTGAGCCAAAGAAATTTGAAGAGGCAAACAAGGATGCTTCTTGGATAATGGCTATGCAAGAGGAGCTCAACCATTTTGAAAGGTGCAAAGTTTGGGAGTTGGTGTCAAGGCCCAAAGGACAGAACGTGATTGGAACGAAGTGAATTTTCAGAAACAATCTGGACGAACATGGAGTAATTATAAAGAATAAATTCAGGCTTATAGCACAAGGATATAGACAAGAAGAAAGGATCGACTTCGATCAAACGTTTGCTCCAGTGGCAAGACTCGAAACGATTAGATTGTTTCTTGCGTATGCTGCTCACAAAGGTTTCAAGGTCTATCAAATGGATGTGAAATCAGCATTTCTCAAGAGGAAGTACATGTAGCTCAACCTTCAAGTTTTGTCAACTCAACTCTCCCTAAACATGTTTATTTTCTTAATAAAGTGTTATATGGTTTAAAACAAGCTCCCCGAGATTGGTGTGAGACACTATCTAACTTTCTTCTTGAGAACAAGTTCACAAGGGAAAAGATAAATAAGACATTATTTCTTAGGGAAGTTAACGGCAAGATTTTTTTAGTGCAAATCTATGTCGATGATATTATCTTTGGATCTACGAATGACCTCCTTTATAAGATGGTTTCTAAACTTATGCATGAGAAGTTTGAAATGAGTAGTATGGGTGAGCTGAAGTATTTCTTATGACTTCAGTTGAAACAATCTGACGATGGAACTTTCATCTCTCAGATGAAATTCACAAACGAGTTACTTAAAAATTCGAAATGGAGAGTGCAACCTCTATGAGGACTCCAATGGATTCAGTTATGTCTCTGGACAAGGATGAGAAAGGAAAACCTTTTGATGAACCAAGTACAGATGCATAATTGGATACTTGCTCTACCTTACTACTAGTATGTCAGACATAATGTTTTCAACATGCGTATGCGCTAGATTTCAGGTGAACACTAAGGAGTCTCATTACGCCGCTGCAAAGAGGATTTTGAGATACCTTAAGGGTACACCGAATCTTGGCTTATGGTACCCAAGAAGTAATGACTGCGAGATAATAGGCTTTTCAGATGCTGATTTTGCATGTAGCAGGGATGACAAGAAAAGAACTTCTAGAACCTGTCAGTATCTAGGAAGAAGGTTGATTTCTTGGAGCAGCAAAAAACAGAATTGTGTGCCAATCTCAACGGCTGAGTCAGAGTATATTTCTGCAGACAGTTGTTGCGCACAACTTCTCTGGATAAGGAATCAGTTCGAAGATTACCGCATGAAGCTAAAGGAGATTCCAATGTTTTGCAACTCCTCCAGTGTGATCACGATTGCTAATAATCCAGTCTCTCACAGCCGGATAAAGCACATCAAGATAAGGTATCACTTCATCCAGGATCATGTAGAGAATGGGGACATCAACCTTAGTTATATCCCAACGGATAGCAAGTCGCAGATATTTTCACGAAGTCGCTGGATGAGGCCACGTTCTCCTTCTTCAAAATGGAACTTGGTATGCTCAACAAGGACTCAAGAATATGATGAAGGATTCAGACTAAAGTCAGATTGGTCAAGGAATTCTCTCAGAAGGCAGGAATTCTTCATATCATAAAGTCAAAAAATTCTAAGGCAAATTTGTATAATATTCTCGTGGAATCTCGACGAATTCGTCGAGATAGGCTAAGTACTTTCGCCGACATTCGACGAATGGGACTCTTCACCTATGTTATTTCGACGAATTATCGGGATTACTCAAGGAATTTTGATGAATTTTACTCTAGTTCTTTTTTTTATTGGATCTGAAGAGTCAGTTCAGGCTAAGGTATGCGCATTTATATCTCTTTTAAAATATTAATTATATATATAAATAGATGTATCGGGAAAACAAACTTCACAATCGTCGAGACGCTTTCGGATTTCTATCGAGAAGACTTCGGCGCACTGTTCATCTTCTGCAACCTGTCCGCATCGACGATTCGTCTTCCTCAGTTCTCGATTGCTCTCCATGGCTCCAAGAGGTACCGAAAATCTTCTAGTAGGGGGAGAACTTGTTTGAACGGGATTTGCAACCGCCACCGATGAATTTCGCAACATCATTTTGATGTTTGAGGCCGCCGGACTATCCTTCGTTCTGAAACACCCGTGCAAGGTTCTGGATATGGATGTATTGGAATTTTTCCATCATGCCATGCTCCGTTGTGAGGATACGGTCATCAAGAGCAAGGACAGGAATATGTCGATCAAAGTGAAGGCCTCCCTCCTCACCCGATTCTTGAGATTTCCATAAGTTGATGAGGCCAAACTTGTTGAAGATAGTGATTTTGCAAGAGCTCTACTATTCTATGGTCTGCCCAGAGGAACTATTGCCATCAAGAGGAAATTAATGAATGATGAAGGAAAACTTCTCTCTGATGTCATTAGGAAAGTTCTGTTATGCAAAGTCGACTCCCACGACTATCTATCCAATGACATGTTCAAGCTCATTGCCGCAATCATCTGCAGGAAGAGACTTGATTGGGGAGCAGTTCTGTTTGGTAGAATCAAAGACAGCTTGCGTGCTCCAAATTTTGGCAGGATTCTCAGCCTTTACTTGAACCAAGTGGACAGGAACACTTTTGACATGATGAAAGGTGTATCAATTCATCACCTCAAGAGGATTGACTCTTCAATCTTCTCCAGATGGGAAAGGAGAATCCCAAGGCAAGGTGGACTCAGGGAAGTGGCTGAGAAGAGGAAGAGGTTGTTCCTGATGATAGAATTCCTACTCCTACCCCCCCCCCCATGAAGCTCCAGAAAGCTCTAGTGCAAGAGTTGAGGGGGAGTCAGCTTCAACTCAAGTGGCTATTGATGCTCAATTGCCCTTGATTATTCCGTCTTCTACAAAGACAGTTGATGTGGACTCAGTCATTACAGAAATAGTGGTTCCAGACACAGTGGTTTCTGAGACAGTAGTTGGTGACAGTGTTCTTGATGCTGCTGCAAAGGAGGTTTTGGCTGTGGATGCTGGTAGTGCTGAAATAGAGGTTGTTGATCCAGATACAGTTGCTAATGAGAACGTCATTGATGATCATGATCTTGTTGTTGTTGCTGCGGTTGAGATTGTGATTGTTGAGACTGCTGAAGATATAGTTGATGATGATGATTTGGATGTGACTTTGATGATTTTACTGAGGTAGAGATGGTTGAACTTGGTGATGTTGTTGCTGACAAGGTTGGTGAGCAAGATACAGAAATTGTGTTGGCTTCTGATGAGATTGTTGCTTCTGAAAACATGATCGTAAGTCTCTCAGAGATTCTTCTGGCAGAGGCTAAGAGGGAGCAGATTCAGCCTTTCGTTTCCATTCAAACTGAACTTGATCAATTTATTTGCAACCTACAAATAAGGATTGCTAAGATACAAGGTGGGTCTCCTGTTGAGGGGGAGGACATCGTGGAAATTTATAATGAGGAAGGAGAGGCTGAGATGCTTCCTCCTGTCCTAGAGGCTGAAGACCCCACCTTATTGTTGAAAGCTCATTTATCTCCAGTGGTAGAATCTTCAAGTGGCTCAGAGGACATTGCAGATCTTCCCTCTCCTCCAAGAATTCAAATTGAAGACATTCCAAGCTCTAGTATAAATAACTTCTTCCTAAAATCTAAACTCATGACACGAAGATCAGACACCAAGAAGCTGCACTCGGGATTCTTTAGTACTTAAAAGACTAGCCTAAGAAAAGGAAGCATGTTCTCCTCCATTGGGTTGATCAGTCACAACAAGCATGGTGTGGAAGTCTACACATGTATTGATTGTATATGTTACTCTACCGATAGACGGTCGCCTCGAGTCTCCTAATCTTGTGAGCGTATCAAACTATAAAAGGCATCAAATAGCAATGTAGATAACCCAATTTAGTATGATTGTACTAAAGTGAATAGAGGTTGGCAGAAACTAATCTAAAGATGGAATCATTTGGGTTCCCTTTATTAGTTAAAAAAATCAACTTGTGAATTTGTTCACAAAGGGTTGAGTGAAGCATCACTCACCGAAAATGTACAAAGGTTAAGCATGATTAAATCTAATGTCCATAAGGGGGAGTGTCAAGTTAGACAGGTTTGTTGCGACATAACTAACCTTTTGGTTTCTTCTTTCGTATATTATCCACCCAAGGGAAAACCTATTTGTGTCCCTTCAGCCACTCCTTAAGATACAGTCACCGCACGATCAGCCTAGGATAGCTTGCCTTTCAATACCATCCCCACTCCTCAAGCTAACACCATAAGCATCCAGCATTTGAAGCCTGAAAGAGTATGATTGAAGAGATTTGCCAGAAATAATTTTGGTGAGCATATCAGCAAGTTGATCTCCAGATGGCAAACGCAGTAGTAATGGATTGATCCTGAATTCTGTCCCGCACAAAGTGACAATCAATTTCAATGTGTTTTGTCCTCTCATGGAAGATATGATTATTGGCAATGTGGATAGCAGCTTGATTATTACAGTGTAGGTGCATGACCTCTAGAACATGGAAGCCCATTTCTCCTAAAATAGATTTAGCCCAAATCAATTCACATGTAGTGACGGAAATAACACGATATTCGGCTTCAGTAGCGGAATGAGCAACCACATTTTTTCTTACTGCTCTAAGAAATAAGATTGTCACTCACAAGGATAGAATATCCACTTGTAGATCTTCTGTCAAAGGAGGAACTAGCTCAATAAACATCGCAGTACCCGTGAATCTTAAGATGACCATGATTTTGCAAGATAATGCCATTTTCGGTGTCGTTTTTTAAGTATTTAAGAATCTGAAGAACAACTTGATTGTGATGAACTTTAGGACTATGCGTAAATTGACTAACTAAACCAACAAAAGAGATATCGGGTCTGGTAATAGTCAGATAAATCAATTTTTCCACGATGCGTTGAAATTCCAACTCTCTCAAGATCCGGAGAATTATCCTTGTGAATATCATAATTAGGCTCTAGGGGTCATCCACAAGTTTTACTCTGAAATATCCAATATCACTGAGGAGATCCAAGACATTTGCCCTGGGAGATCATGATTTTTTTGGCAGATCGAGCAATCTCAATCCTAAGAAAATATCGAAGAAGACCCAAATCTTTGATTTCAAAGGCAGATGTCAATTCTCTTTTTACAAGAGTAATGTGATGATCATCAGTTTCTTAATAATGATATCATTCATATATACAATAAGAATAGTGATAAATTCCTCTTTCTTGTAGACAAAAGCTGAGTGATCAGAAGTACAACGCGAGATCTAAACTCGGGAATTTGTCATTTAGCTTAGCAAACCATGCTCGGGGTGATTGTTTGAGGTCATATAAAGCTTTCTTAAGACGACACACATGTCTTTTAGGAACAACCATGCCTGGTGGAGGAGTCATGTAGATTTCTTCCTTCAATTCACTGTGGAGAAAGACATGTTTACATCAAGCTGGTGTAAGGGCCAAGACTTATGGGTCACAATAGATAACAAAATTCTAACAGAATTCAGTTTAGCAATGGGAGAAAATGCCCCTTGCAAGTCAATTCCATCAATCTAAGTAAAGCATTTAGCAACAAATTTTGTTTTTTATCCATCAAGAGTCTCATCTTGAAGATATTTGATAGTATATATTCATTTACACGAGACAGGATGACGCCCATACGGAATAGGGACAATTTCTCAAGTCTTTTGATGTTGGAGAGCATCCATCTCCTCCTTCATGGACTTCATCCAGTGGGGATTCAAGCTAGCTTCTGAAAACGATAAGGAATAGAAATAGAGGAAACTGGTGCAAGATAAGATTTCAAGGAATGAGAAATAGAATGATACCTAACATATTTATCAACAAGATATCTAATATGAACACAATGAAGTTGGAGAGGAGATGTGGTCTGAAGAGTGGTGTTGGTGTTTGGATCTAGCACAGTGGTGGTGAGTGGCGGAGTATGAGTATGAGATTCTTGCCTAATAGTTCTGTTTTGTCTTCTCTGGTAGACTTGTTTATTTCTTCTTTTATAAACACATAGATCATTGGTGGGAACTTCCTTTCTGACCAGAACATCCAAGCTACTATGAGTAAGAATATCGATAAGAGCATATAGGGGTGGGCATCACATCATTCTCCTCTTCAGATTACTCCTGATACGTAATAATTTTGCCTTCATCGAAGTAATATGGAGTGTGCTCAAAAAAGGTAACAACTTTAGATATTAACCTCCTACGGAGAGAGGGTGAGTAACACTTATACCCCTTTTGGTTAGCAACATACAACAAAAACAACAAGAGAACCCATATAGTCCCCAATTATTGGGGGTATGGGCGGGGGAAGATTGGAAATAGACCTAACCTTTGGCACTATGCACAAAGTGGCTTCTCTCAGAGGAGAAAGACATAACCTTTGACAATAAATGCACAAAGTGGTTGCTCACAAATACCACTAAAATAGTGGCCCCCTATACCGTCACGTTTGCTGCGGAACCATGCCCTCAAATCAAAGCCAAAGACATCAGAGAGGGCAGACCCAAGAATCCATTTTGATTTATGTGCACATAACCATGTTTCCTTCATTCAGCATCCATAGAATTGGCCTTGAACAAGATATTTGTGTGCAGCCACTTTGGTTAGCAGCATATTCAACAAAAATACACTTGTTGGCTTGAGGACCAAATGTATCTTTATGAGGACCCACAATATGAGCAAAAGCAATGCATGCAAAAATCTTAGGAGTAAGGTTAAATAATGACATATTTGGACAAAGAAGCTTTAGGGGATACCCTAAAGTATCATAGGCCATCTGATTAATTAGGTAGACGGACGTGAGAACACCTTCATCCCACAATCCTTTAGGGGCGTGCATCTCTTGCAATTATCAACGAGTAGTTTCAATGATATAACAATTCTTCCTTTCGGCCAAACCATTCTATTGAGTGGTCCCAGGATAAGAAGTTTGGAAAATGATAACATGATCGCCCAAGAACCTCTGGATTTCACCACCTATGTATTCGTCTTCATTATTGTTGAAGTTGGTGACCGGGCGGTCTGGCGGTCTGGCTTGGCGGGTTGATGACCGCGCGGTCTAGCGGTTTTCCTTCAGCGGTTTGGTTGTTGTGTGTTGATGTCTGAGGTCCAAGCGGTCTAGCGGGTTGTCTCTGGCGACTTGGAGACCGGGCGGTCTGGCGGTCTCCCATGGCGATCTCTCTCTCTCTGGTAGTAGCCGAGCGGTTAGTCCTTCTATCTAACCGCGCAGCTTGTGCGGTTTGTGTCTGTATAGTCCGCTTGTGTCTCTTGCAATACTCAGACCTATGAGGTTGATTACTTTGACACCTCTCCCGTGGCTCGTCTCAGCACTATACGGGTCCTTCTCTCTGTGGCGGTCAATAGAGCAGTTTCAATGATATAACAATTCTTCCTTTCGGCCAAACCATTCTGTTGAGTGGTCCCAGGATAAGAAGTTTGGAAAATGATAACATGATCGCCCAAGAACCTCTGGATTTCACCACCTATGTATTCGTCTTCATTATTGTTGAAGTTGGTGACCGGGCGGTCTGGCAGTCTGGCTTGGCGGGTTGATGACCGCGCGGTCTAGCGGTTTCCCTTCAGCGGTTTGGTTGATGTGTGTTGTTGTCTGAGGTCCAAGCGGTCTAGCGGGTTGTCTCTGGCGACTTGGAGACCGGGCGGTCTGGCGGTCTCCCATGGCGATCTCTCTCTCTCTCTCTCTCTGGTAGTAGCCGAGCGGTTAGTCCTTCTATCTAACCGCGCGGCTTGTGCGGTTTGTGTCTGTATAGTCCGCTTGTGTCCGGTAATTTTTTAGTCCCACATCTCTTATTTTTTTTCTCTCATCTCTCATCCATTCTATATAAGGGAGGTCATATCTTTGTAATAGACATCTTTTTGGATAATAAAACTTTCAATTATTCAAAGTTCCGGCTTATTTTTAGTCGTTTGTTCGCTACTTTAACATGGTATCAGAGGACTCGATTTTCTCCTCCTGATTCTGTGCGCCCTCTCTGACCGCGCGACCTGTCCGCGCGGCTTGCTTCTTCTTCTCGCGACCTGTCCTCGCGGTTTGTTTCTTCCGCCTGCTTGCGCCCTGTTCGCGCGGCTTCTTTCTCTCCTTGTCGTTGCCCTTTGTGTGTGCGACCTCTTAGTTTCTCCTTTCTTCACGCCGCGACCTGTGTTTAGTCGTTGCGCCCTCCGTTCTAGCTGCTCCTCTTTTCTAGTCACCCCGGCCTGTTGTCGCGACTTGTTTGCCTCCCAGCGGACTTTTCTCTGTTCGCGTGGTGTCTCTTTCTTCTGTTCGCGCGGGCTGATTTCTAGCCGCTCAACTTCTTTCCCTCTGTTTGGTTCTGCGGCTTGGTCGTGGCTTTTCTGGCCGCTGGTGTCTATCATCGTGACCACTGCAAATCTCTTTCTCCTAACCGCTGCGATTTATCCCTATTCGCGCGGGTTCTTCCTTGTTTAGGCGGCCTCTCTGCCCTTCTTCCTTAACCGCTCATCTCTATCTTAGTCCCCGTGACCTGTCTCTAAGTCGCAGCGGCCTGTCCTCCTCTGTGCGGCCCCTCCTTTAGCAGCTCCTGCTTGTTAGTCGCCTCGACCTCCAATTTAGTCGCGCGGCTTGTGCTTCCCTCTTCTTCCCCCTTGACTTGCTCTGCACCTTGGTCGTGGCCCTTCTTGCCGCTGGTGTGCTGTCACCGTGACCGCTGCAGTTTTTGTTCCTCCCTTCATGGCTTTCACATCCTCCTCACAGTCGTTCGCCTCGGTGACGTCTTCTGGTAGTGTCCACGTTGTTACTCAAGGAAAATGGCTGATCGATGTCGGTGCTACCAATCATATGACCGGCAATCTCCAGTGTTTCTCTCCTAGAAACACATGCTCGGTTGCCCCCGGTTATTCTCGTTGACGGCTCTTCATCACCGGTCAATGGGACGGGGATAGTTCATGTCACTCCGTCTCTTCGCTTGGCGGAGACTCTCTACGTGCCCAAGTTCCCGTGCAACTTATTATCTGTTACCTCTCTCTGCAAGCAATTACAGTGTTCCGTCACATTTACTTCTACTTCTTGTTATTTTCAGGATCCGGACTCCCAACGGACGATTGCTACTGGGACTGAGAGTGGCGGCCTATACTTCCTGGACAATGTTTCCGCTTTCTCCACCTTCTCCTCCACCTCCACAGATCTTCTCCAATGACATCTCCGCCTTGGTCATGCTCCTTCATGTCTTCTTCGTCAACTTCTGCCCCAACTTCCTCCACAAAGTCCTCCGCTTAACTGTGAGGCCTGTCAACTTGGCAAGCATCACCGCTCCTCCTTCCCTCCAAAGCACGTTCGTGGATCTACAGGTCCATTTGATCTCATCACTCCGATGTTTGGGGTCCGTCTCCTACTCTTACCGTTGGACGGGGTAGTTCATATTTTGTCACGTTCATTGATGATTTCCCTCGCTGTACGTGGGTGTATCTGTTAAAAGATCGCTCTGAATTATTCTCTGTATGGACGTCCTTCTATCTCATGATCAAAACTCAGTTTAATGTTTCTATTAAAGTTTTTCGATCTGATAATGCCAAAGAATATATCAGTAATAACTTTTCTACCTTCTGCATGCAAAATGGGATTATTCATCAAACTAGTTATGTCTATAGTTCACAACAAAATGGTGTGGCAGAACGCAAAAACTGTCACCTCCTCGATGTCACTCGCACCTTGATGACCCAGATGCATGTTCCTCGCTCTTATTGGGGCTATGTTGTTCTCCTTGCCTGCTACCTTATCAATCGCATTCCCTCCACGGTTTTCCACGGAAAAACCTCGTTCTCCATTCTGCATCCGGGCAAGGAGCTTTTTCCTCTTCCTCTCCAAATCTTTGGATGCACTGCCTTTGTGCATGCCCCATCTGCCACCCGTGATAAGCTCTCCCCTCGCTCCACCAAGTGTGTCTTTCTGGGGTACTCCACCACTCAGAAAGGCTATTGTTGCTTTGATCTCATTCTTCGTAAGCAATTCGTCTCTGTTGACGTCACCTTCTTCGAGAATACCTCCTACTTCTCGGATGACTCCTCTCCTCTTCTCCCAGCTTCTGATTCTCCTATTGTTCCCTTCGTTCCCTCGTCTCCCACTACGATCTCCACCCCTACACCATCTCCGTCCACTCCTCTCCCTCCGCCTCTCTCTCCCTCTTCTCCGCCACCGTCTCCCTCATCTCCGTCGTCGTCGCTCTCTACTCCCGGGCCAGCTCTCTCTGCCACGGATGCTCCGGATGTCGTGGGACCCGCTAACCTGGATCGTCCTATAGCTCTTCGCAAAGGGGTGCGGGCGTGTACCCTACACCCCCTTGTTGTTGTTGTTTCATATGATCGTCTTACCCCTTCTCGCAGGGCCTTTGCACTGGCTATCTCTGCCACTGCCACACCCCGCTCCTACCAGGAGGCCCTTGCTATTCCTCATTGGAAGATGGATATGGATGAGGAAAGGCGACCCTAACTGAGCGGGGTACCTGGACTCTTGTTCCTCCTCCCTTCGACACTGATGTTGTTGGCTGTCGCTGGGTCTTTGTGGTCAAATTTGGCCCAAACGACACTGTGGATCGTTATAAGGCTCGCCTTATTGCTAAGGGCTTTACTCAGACCTATGAGGTTGATTACTTTGACACCTTCTCTCCCGTGGCTCGTCTCAGCACTATACGGGTCCTCTCTGTGGCGGTCAATAGAGATTGACTGATTTCCCAGCTGGATGTCAAGAATGTCTTCCTTTATGGTGATCTTCAGGAGGCCGTCTACATGGAGAAACCTCCTGGGTATGTTGCTCAGGGGGAGACACGAGTATGTCGACTGCAGAAGGCAATCTATGGCCTCAAGCAGAGCCCTCGAGCTTGGTTTGACAAGTTCAGCGGCATCGTGGCGGCCGTTGGTTTTGCGCAAAGCTCTATCGATCACTCGCTATTTATTCGCAAGACCTCCTCGGGACTGGTGGTTCTTGTTGTGTACGTCGATGATATTCTTCTCACTGGCGATGACAAGGAAGGGGTAGCCTTGACAAAGCGGCATCTTCATCAACATCTGGTCACGAAAGATATGGGCTCTCCAAAGTACTTTCTGGGGATCGAAATCTCTCGGAAGCCCAACTCCTTAGTCATATCCCAGCGTAAGTATGCCCTTGATCTGTTAAAAGAGGCAGGATTGACTGGAGCCAAACCTGCCCGATGCCCCATGGCAATTGGAGAAGACAAAACCTGGACAGATGATTCGCCTCTTCTTTCAGATACTACGCGGTACAGGCGTCTAGTTGGTAAGCTCATATATCTCAAAGTAACCAGGCCCGACATTTCCTATGTTGTGGGCAAGGTGAGTCAATTCATGCAAGCACCTAAGGAGTGTCATCTATAGTCCGCCTTGCGGATCCTGGAGTATGTCAAAGCAGTGCCTGGGAAAGGATTACTCTTTCAGAAGAATGGTCATCTGAGGGTTGAAGCATACTCAGATGCAAGTTATGCTGATGACAAAGGGGATCGCAAGTCTACCTCCGGTTTCTGCACCTTTGTTGGGAGAAATCTGGTAAACTGGAAGAGCAAGAAGCCTTGAGCTTTCTAGTTAAACTTTCATTTTCCTCCAGAAGGTAACCGGTGTTCTCTAAATTGATATACATACCTGTTTGAGATCTCACATACTTTCCATCAGTACTACGAATCCAACCTAGAGGAACCAAGTTAAAATGTAAGTCTCAACACTTCTCTTTCCCATGTCCTTTCTTCCCACAATGAGGACGTTTCATCTTACTCGTATCTTCTTGTCATATATTTCTTGAATGTCACTTCTTTATTCAACAACAAGAGCAGATTTATCATGGTCAATATGAACATCCATACGAAGAGCATTTATACGACTCGCCTCCCCTCAAATATAGTGGGTCACAGTCTCCAAATCAAGAACATAGTCACTTCCCAACATCTGAACTCTTTGAAATTCAAGCTCTGAAGGAAGACCAAAAAACATTTCAAACACCCTCAGACTCTCAATTGCATAAGTCCAGCCTTGTAGTCCTCAATTGTTTGGACAGTAGAGTATTGATCAATTTCTATCCACTTATGAGAGTTCACTATAATATTTTTTGAAACCACGCATTCATGTCATGTGTATCTGTTTAGTTTGAAGTTGATATATCCTTACTAAGACTTTCTCTTTAGCATAATTCCGTTCAATTGGTTCCCACATTTCTTTAGAAGTTTGACAGAAAAGGAATTGACTCACAATCTTGAGTTCCATAGAGTTGACAAGCCAATTAATCACAGTAAGGTTCTTACCTTTCCATTCCTCATACAAGTGCTCAGTCTTGCTTGGGGCCAGCTTGGATCCGATCATAAACCCAAGTCTTCGATGGCTCCCAATAAATATCCAGAAAGACTAAGCCCATAGGAGACAGTTTCTCCCATTCAGCTTGATGTGAGTCATACCCTGATTGAAGCCCATGTAAGAACTTTCTCCACTACAGTGTCTAGAGTGATCAGCAACCCCTTCAGGTATATTCAGACCCTTGAGTTTGTCCTCCATTAGGGCCTAACAACTACAAGGGGGAACGAGAAGAACTGGCAGAAATAGCCCACAACAGCCAACAACAGCAGGAAGAAGGCCCTGTTTAAAGCTAGAATGTTGAGAGAAGACAAGAAAGGAGGTTGTATAGCCAACAACATCAAGAAGAACAACCCCTTAAGGAATTGAAACAAATCCCCGCAGCAAAGCAAAAGGAAGGGCTTCGAAAACATATGGAGGAAAGACTCATCGACTGGAATGACCGTCGACAGGAATGATCGTCGACTAGAATACTCGTCGACAAGAATACTTGTCGACGGGAATACTCGTCAACATGAAGCATTGCCAAAACCAATGACGAAATACTCGACGACGGAATACTTGTTGATGACAGGAAACGGCAACAAGAACCGCCGACACGAGTCTTTCCTTCGTCGACGATAGGTATCTATCCTTTGTCTAATCGACATCTACAGGAATCGACAACAGGAACCGAAGAACTGAATAGAGACAGAACGATCTCGCAGACACTTGACGGCGAGGAAAAAGAATATGATAGGTGAAAGACGAACTGTCGAGCCTTAGGGTCGGCGGTGCCGAGCAACTCCCTCTGATACCATGTTGCGAGAGAATTAACCTTTTGGTTTTTTCCGTATATGATCCACCCAAGGGAAACCCTATTTGTGTCCCTTCAGCCACTCCTTGAGATACAATCACCACCCGGTGAGCCTAGGATAGCTTGCCTTTTAACAAGGTTTTCATCGGTACAAGCGGCTAGAGGTAAATATAATTGGAGTATATTTTGACAACACAAGGAGATTGAGTAATAGTGCAAGGTGATAAGTCCCCCAAAAGTACTCTTCTATGGGAATAATCTCACCAAAATGTGAGACTACATAATAAGTTTCATAACCACACTTTCCTGCCCACATTAGTTTCCAATATAGCATGTAAAAGGGCAACCCCTCTTGCTTATTACTGAATTTCAGTATCAATCTTACACATTTTGTGCGAGAAAATGTATATTGAAAATGAGTTAAAAATAAAATCATCATTTATGATGATAATGGTGCCCTATGTGAAGCATACAATTAAGCCTAAGCCATGAAATGATTAAACTTAAAAATCAAATGTACAGATGATAAATTACAATCAATAGTTTTAGATTTGGGGGATAGCGACCGTTTCTTTCCAGGACTACGATTATAATGACACCCACCTGTATAGGGTCCTCGGAGAATTTGGCAAGAACTGTTCCTGATCCTCTCCATCTGCTTTCCCATGCCAAACAGAAACTGGAACCATGGACACACTTGAGCTTCAAGATTCACAACAACAACACTCAAACCTTTATTGAGATCCATGAAGCAATTAAGGGACTGTTTGGTTTGCTATCTGACCGTCGGTGCGGGAGCAGACGCCACTGCAAGGCGGGAAAACAAGCGGGCAGCGTTTGCTCCTGCCGAAGGCTTGCGGAACGGAGAAAACGCTCTGTTCCAAACCCGCACCTCCCCCCTCCGGCCCCGAAAGGCATCGGCGTCTGCTCCAACCACATCTGCTCCCTCCGACCAAACGAACCCTAAAGCAAAATACTCAACGCAAAATGAAATAGGAACCAACCATATAATTACTGTAGGCAAAGAAAATCCTACACCTAAACCTGAGAAATAATTGGCATTCTCATAACACAAGCACTCAAATAAGGTAAATTAGTTAGGTTCTACATAGGGTTTCATCACAAAGAAAGTTGCTAAGCTAAACAAAAAGTAAAAAGCTAATAATACGAAGCATGCAAAAATTTGAGCCAGTAAGAAAAGGAATAACAGAATTAATTTTATATGCTGTTTAAGAAAATGATATGTTTGCTGCCGGCAAACAAAGTGTCAGTCAGAATCACATGGTGCCTGATAAACAGGTAGATTGTATGTATCTAGCAGCCAGTATTTGTGTTTCACACCTGTCCACACGTCTTCGGACAAGCAGTCTTTGACAGGCAATGCAATGAACTGTGTACTGTAACCAAGATTTTCAAGTTCTAAAGCAACTAAGTGACAATAAACTACATGAAAAAATGCATTGCTGCCACAAAGGCCGTTAAAGTAGGAATAGATTCCACCTGGTTTAAGCAGCCTGTGAAGATGCTTGTGAAATTCTCTCATGTCTTCATAGTACTCACCATAGGTGTCAAAGAAAATTCCTACATTAGCAGAGATCTTTAAGAGTTCATAGACAGATTAGGTTAAAATATAGCTTGGAATAGTTCGTAAACAAGACCATAATTTAGTTAGTCTATCAGTTTGTTCAAGTTAATAATATCCCAATTTGTTCAAATAGCATGTTTAAACTAGTCCTAAAATTCCAATACCACACATGAGAATCATTACCGAGGATCAAATATAACATCATAATGGAACAGTATTTTATAGATTCTCCAATTAGTTACAGAAAGCACAAAATTTTGGCCTATTTGGGATGGTTGTGGCTCCATGGAAAGTAGAGGTGGGAAATCAGTGGTGCGATCAGGGCACTGTTTGAGACGGTGGTGGCGGTAGAAAAAGTGGTGGTGGGAAACCAACGGTGACATTAGTGATGCGGAGCAGAGGAGAGGACGAGTTTTGGGTCCGTTCGGGGCTGATTTGGCGACTTTCCATATATGAAATGCCCGGTTCGACGATCGGACTTCGCAGAAGTGTCCGGATTCGCATTGCGAATCAATTTGATATATTATTTTACTATGTTTACATTTATTTTGATGTATTTGAGTAGCCTCACCTCCGGCCAATCATAGCCGTTGACGGGGGATGCCCTAATCTTCTCTTTATTATAAATAGACCTCTTATGGCCTGATTAGAGGCATTGCAGAATTTGGTGAAAAGAAATCCCGGATTCCCGCGATCATCCCACGGTGCAGACTCCGTGGAACCCTAGGTGACGACTTCTAGGTGCGTATCTCCCTCCCCAAGGTATTCCCTACCCTCGGTCACTTTTTCCCCCTCCAATTCCCCCTTACAGCCACCTACCATCCCCCCAATTCCAGCCCACTTTGCTGTCCAGTTTTCCTTACTGTTTTTTCCTTGAATTTCACTGTTCATATATGAAATTTACTATTCTTCATATATAGTTTCCCCCCAAGCTTCCACTGCCACCGCTCCTTAGCCCTTCCCAACAGCCGCCGGACACCCCTCTGCCCCCACCAGCCCCCTCCCACCCCTCTACAGCTTCCGCCCCCCCCCCTACAGCTGCCGTCGAGCTGTTTACCCCCACCGACAACCATTCCCGCCCCTCCCCTCCGTGGAACAACCCCTATTTTCCTAGATCCCTCCAGATCTAGAAATTTCAACCCCCGATCCGCTATTCCCTTCATCCGTACTTCACCAATTAGCCCGGATCCGCTACCAAACATTGGATCTACCCACCCCCGCTCGGATCTCTACCTACATGGCCGAATCTATCCATTTCCGTCCCATTTTCATCTTTCGCTGCCGAGGACAGTCACCTCCATTATTCCCATGTCGTCGGCTCCACCTCGGATTATCGTACACGCATCTCCGGCTTCAATTTCTCCAATGTCTTGGTCAGCCCACTATTTGGTGAGATTTCGTTGTATCGGATAATTATTTTCAGCATTACTATTATTGATTTGGATCTTGTACTTGTTTGGGTCTATTGTATCGTGATTGTTTGTTTGAATAAATATTGTGATTTGCAGGGTTTATTCGCCGCACGCTCTTGCTTTGGCCCTCCACGCGGAGGAAAGCCTAAGCTTGCTTTTTGCCCTAATAAAATATTATGTCTTGCTGTGAATTATCTGCGTGGGATGTTGAAATTTATTATCTAATATGTGATCTAACCGTCGGATCTGCATAGCATGTAGGGTTAGGTCGCAGATTTTCCGCCGCCTATAGATTCGCCCTGCGTCAATTAGAATTGTCGAAAAGTTGTTTTGAAAAAGTTGTGGACTATTTAGAAAATCTTCATTGAAGTATTTTTTAAAAAGGTATTTTACATTTTTTGTTTGGAATAAAAATATTAATAATATTTTTTGCCTTTTTTATAATGCGTGTCATGGTGAAAAATGCGTGCAAGGGCGCACTCAGGGGAAAAATGCGAACCAGAGCGGAAAATGTGCGCCCGGGCAGAAAAAGTGCGTCATGGCGAAAAATACGAACCGAGGTGGAAAAATGTGCGCCAGGGTGGAAAATAGGGCATCCGGGCGGAAAAATGTGTTCCCGAGCAAAAAATGTGTGCTTGGACGGAAAAATGCGTGCCCAAGAAAAAAATGAGTGTCAGGGCAAAAAATGCGCGCAAGGGCGAAAAAATGCACTGTCGGGCGAAAAATGCGCGCTCGGTGGAAAAATACGCATCCGGGCGGAAAAATGCACACACGGGCGAAAAAATCGTGCTTGGGTGAAGAAAACACGCCCGGGCAAAATTTGAGCGACCGGAAGGAAAAATGTGCGACCATGCAAAAAAATGCAAGCCCGGGCAAAAAATGCACCCATGAGAAAAATGTCGGCTGAACAAATAATGCGCGACATGGCAAAAAAATATCGTCCAAACGAACATGCCTTTATGGAAAGTACGTTTTTTAAAAAACACTAAGGAAAGTAGGGAGTCCCCAACTTTTTGAAAAACCTTCAAAACTCTATTTTTTTAAAAAAAACTATTTTGTCATCGCTGCGCAAACAAACACCAAGAAAACTGTGGTGGTGATAGGAATAGAACTTTTCCCGCCGCAACCACCCGCTCAAACAGGCCCTAGATCCATCGGGAAAGCAGTGATAGAGAAGTTTCAAATTCTTGGAAGCTAAGTTGTCAAGGCGCGCGCCTAGGCGCGCCTGAGGCGCCGGGCGCACCAGGCGCAGCCCGCCGCGCCTCAGCACAGCTGAGGCGGGCGATGTGCCTCAGGCGCGCCTCAGGCGCGCCCAGGCGCGCACTTTACAGGCTCCCAGGCGCGTCAAAGGCGCGCCCGGGCCTTTTAAGGTATTTTTTTAAAAAAAAAATTGATATTGGAAAAAACATGATCTTAGACGCACCCGAGGCACCCCCTAGGCGCACTTGGGCGCCCAATTCGCTGAAATTGTGCGAATTGGGCGCTCATTCGCTCAATTTCAGTGAATTGGGCTCCCAATTCACTGAAGTTCAGCGAATTCGCTCAATTTCAGCGAATTGGGCGCCGAATTCGCTCAATTTCAGCGAATTGGGCGCCGAATTCGCTCAATTTCAGCGAATTGGACGCCGAATTCGCTCAATTTTCTTTTTCCCCAATTTTTGCGCCTCACGTGCCTCAGGCACGCGCCTGCGCCTTGCGCCTTGAGCCTTGCGCCTAGGCTCCAGGGGCCCTTTGCGCCTCGGTGCGCCTTGCGCCTTTGATAACTTAGGTTGGAAGAATATCTGTTTTTAGTACTGTTCAGAATGGAATTGTAGGTTTATCTGCTTGGAAGAACAACTGTGTGATAAATGTTTAGTTTTAAATGTCCAGAATACTCTTTGATTAAGTAAAATTTTGTAATGACAGTAAAAACAGTTCACTAAAAATGCATATTATTGATCCAAAAACATAGGCATTGTTCTTATTATTGATCACAAAAATATGTATGGCAATCCCATCTGGTTAAAAAATACATCATATAATTGATTAAAGGACATCAATCCATGGAAACATAAATAACACCAGCGCATAATTAAGGACTTTAGTTATTAAAGGCGCAAGTCGCACCAAGGCGCAAAGGAGTGTTGGAGTCTAGGCGCAAGACGCAAGGCTCAAGGCGCAGGTGCGCGCCTGACGAAGGCAAGACGCAACCACATCCATTTTAAATAATCAACATTAAACATCATTTCATCTTCTCAATCAAATTCTTCATATATTATACTAATTAATCATTCATTACTATCATTTATATCTCTTAAAAATAGAATCAATGGAAGTCACTTTCATCATATCTAAGTCTCAATGCACAATTATTGAAACCCGATCATGTGATAGAGACGAGTTCGATGCCAATTGCAAAGGACTCGTGGGTCGTGGTACGCCCTGTAAGTATTTAAGATAGTGAGATTCAGAAACAATGCAATATGGAGTTCACACTTGCTAAGGTTCGGTAAGGCAACTACGGACATGAAGAATACTATTGGGAGAAAGAGCAACTCATGCGGCGGAATATCTATTCACTTGAGGTATGAAAATTTTGGAACGAAATTTCTATAAGGAGAGAAGAGTTGTAACACCCCAATTTCATCCATAAATCCTCTAAAATTACTTGTTCATGCATGAATCGCCTGTGGAGAGTGCTTTGAACTCAACTCCGGTAGAAAATAAGTCATTTGTGTGGTGTGCAGTGTCATTGAAAGGCCTAAAAATAATCGTCCAATTGCAAGAGATTGAACAAAATCGTATGTATTATTTCATATTAGAGCTTGGTTGAAGGACCCAAAAAGGGTATAAACGTCCACCTCCAAAGCTTGCTTCGTCATAAGTGCGATTAATGATTGAAATTGGTATGATGAAATGCTATAAGCATTCATTGTTGTAGAAGAGTGGTTCAAACCTTGTATATACTTCTTGAATACAAAAATACAACTATTAGTACAAATATATAGGAGAGAGGAGAGGAAGACTCAGCTATACAAGCAATGTGGGACTAAACACTAAATCCTACATGGGCCATATTAATGGGCCAATACATCATTTTTCCTAGTATTCTCTAACACTCCCCCGCGAGCTGGAGCGTATAAGTCGTAGGCACCAAGCTTGGATAAGACTGGTGGTACATTTGTCGTGGTAGTGCCTTGGTAATAATGCCAGCAACTTGTCTTGACGCAGGAACATGCTCCAGCTCTAACTTCTTTAATTGAACCTTTTCACGAACAAAATGACAGTCAACTTCAATGTGGTTGGTCCGCTCATGAAACACAGGATTCTTCGCAATGTGAATTGCAGGCTGACTATCGCAAAACAAGGTTGTTGGTGAGGATAAAGTGACCCCTAAATCACCAAGTAGACCCTCAAGCCAGATGATTTCAGATACAACGGTTGTCATTGCACGATACTCAGCTTCAGCAGATGAGCGAGCAACCACAAACTGCTTCTTGCTACGTCCAGTGATAAGATTCCCCCAAAGTAGGTGCAAAAACCTGTAGTGGAACGTCGATCATCCAGGGAGCCTGCGTACTCCGCATCTGAGTATGCAACAAGAGATAGAGAGGAGGATGGCTTGTATACCAATCCTTATCCAGGAGCTATCTTCAAATATCTGAGGATGTGTTCTACTGCCTAGAGATGAGAAGTCTGAGGAGAATGCATAAATCGGCTGACCACTCCAACATCAAACGAAATATCAGGTCTTGTAACTGTTAGGTATATCAGTTTTCCCACAAGACGCCGATAATACTCAGGGTTCGTAAACAGGGAATCAAAGTCAGACCCATGAGCACATAACTTGTGGTTGGCATCTATCGGAGTTTCCACAGGTTTACACCCAGAGTAGCCAACATCGTGGAGGAGATCAAGACAATACTTCCATTGTGACAGAACAAGACAATCAGACCGTCTTACAACCTCAAGTCCAAGAAAGTACCTGAGAGCCCCCAGATCTTTTGTTTGAAAAACGGAGTTCAAGTGTTGCTTGATTTTTTGTATCCCTGTGGTGTCATCACCGATATCATTCACATAAACCAGGAGAATGACAGTTCCAGTTGATTGATGATGAGTGAAGAGAGAGAAGTCGGTCGAGCTCCGCTTGAATCCAACATCGCAAACAACCTTACTAAATTTTTCAAACCAAACCCTGAGAGATTGTTTGGGACCATAAATAGATTTCTGAAGATGACATACACGAGACTCCCCTGTGGTCTCAAACCCGTGAGGTTGATGCATGTAGACCGTTTCTTGAAGATCGTCATTCAAAAAGACATTTTTAATATCCAGCTAATGGAGAGGCCAGTGACGATGCACAACCAAGGAGATCAGTACCCAAATAGAGTTCAACCTGGCAAAGGGAGAAAAGGTTTCATCATAATCAAGTTCATGTGGTTGAGTAAATCCCCGAGCCACAAGACATGCCTTTAGCCGGTCGACTGTCCCATCCGGAGCATGTTTTATAACAAACACCCACTTGCAACTGACACACGAATGTCCGGGAGGAAGAGGAACCAGATCCCAAGTCTGGTTAGACCAAAGAGCAGTCATTTCGTCGTCCATGGCCGCGCGCCACCTTAGATGTAGAAGAGCCACCTGCACTGAGTTAGGAATAGAAATGGAGGTGAGGGAGAGAGCAAACTTGCGTAGAGGTGGAGAAAGGAAATGCAGAGAAACATAATTGGTCATGGTGTAAATAGTAGATGCTGATGTTGGATTGTCAGTCCGCGGGATAGCACTGATGAAGGAAGGTTGTTGTAGAGCTCCAGAGACCGGTGTACGACGAGTGTAGACACGAAGAAGAGGTGGTTTGGGTGGTAGAGGTGGAACAGGTGCCAGAAGAGGAGTGGGAAGAAAAGGTGATAGAGAAGACGTGACGGGAACAGTCGGACGAGGAATGGAAGGGGAGGGAGGAGCGGTGGCAGAGGCTGAGTCGTAGAATGGTTGAGCCTCCCGAAAGGTGACATCGGCAGAGAAAACAACTTTGTTAGCAGTCGGAGAATAACATACATAGCCTTTCTGGGTCCGAGAGTACCCGAGAAACATACACTTGCTGGCCAGAGGAGCAAACTTATCTTTGATCGGATCAAGATTGTGAACATAGCAAGTACAGCCAAATACACGAGGCGTGAGAGTAAACGGGGATTGGGATGGAAAGAGAATACTAAACGGAGTGGCATAGTTGAGCACAGAAGAAGACATGCGATTGATGAGGTGACATGCCGCAGAGACAGCAAAGTTCCAAAAATGAGTAGGAACCTGCATTTGAAGCATGAGGGACCGAGTAACATCAAGAAGATGGCGATTCTTTCGCTCTGCCACACCATTCTGTTGAGGCGTATATGCACACGAGGTTTGATGTATAATACCGAATTCAATGCATAAGTTCGCAAATGTCCGGCTAGGGTATTCCATGGCATTATCCGTGCGAATAACCTTTAGAGGAGAGGGGAACTGTGTACATATTTTGCTAAGGAAGGCGCGATGTAGTGGTTAGTTCAGCACGATCCTGAAGTAAGTATAACCAGGTTAAGCGTGAATAATCATCAATAAAGGTGACAAAATAACGATAGCCAAACATATCAGGGGTGTTAGAAGGACCCCAAATATCAGAATGCACTAATGATAATGGAGTATCACTCCGAGTAGAAGTATGATGAAAAGAAACACGATGTTGTTTATCAAAGATACACGATTCACAAGAAAACTCATGCAATGAGACATCCGGAAGAGCCTTCTTGAGAATCTGGAGGGGGCATGCCCAAGAAGGCGATGCCAATCGGTAGTAGAGACAACGGAGAGAGCAGAAGGAGGGACATCGAGGAGGTAGAGCCCATTTGACAGCCGTCCCTTACCAATGATATTCTGCGTTTGTCGATCCTGCACAACAAAGGTAAAATGTGAGAAAGTAACACAGCAATTAAGGTCTTGTGTGAGGCGGCTAACGGAGAGTAAGTTAAATGGGGAACCGGAAACATGAAGAGCAGAAGTCAGAGAGAGAGTGGGTGTGAGGGGTAGATCAGCAGCACCAGAAACGGGGGTGGTATCACCATTTGCCACAGTGATGAATTTGGGGTGAGCAGTCACCGAATATTGCGGAGGACGTTGCGACGTAATATGATGTGTGGCACCTGAGTCCACAATCCAGTGAGAGCCCTGTGAGAGACAAGATATACCCTTCATTGGAAATAGATGCGACGGAGCCAGACGAGCGAGAGATCACCCATTGCAGGTGCTAGAGCTGAGTGTGTAGATCATCAATGTCTGCCCGAGCAGAAGCAACAGAGTCCGGGGCAGGAGCAGCGGAAGGATAATCCATAACAGGAGCAGCAAGATGGGGAGGCAGATCATGTTTGCGATAGCAGGTGGCCTCAAGATGGTCATCCCGTCCACAATAGGTGTACTTAAACTGAGATTTTCCAGACCGGACACGTCCCCGAGATGTGTAGCGGCCCCCACGAGCTGAGGACCCGCGAGCAGGCGGAGCAAGTGTAGAGTGCTGGAGGAGAGCTTGGGAGAGAGTAACAGGAGCATCCTGGGGCGGGGTGACCTTCAGAAGCATAGAGCACACATGAGCCAAAGATAGGGTGGTAGTAGATGAAAGAATCTGGGCCCGAACACTGTGCAGGTGAGAGGGAAGTCGGGACATCATCATCGCAATCCCGACTGTTTCTTTCTGGGCCCGTTGAGTGGTCAGATCTGTAGTGGGAGGCAGATGCTGGATCCAGGCCTCGACCAGGGTCTTGGCTTTAGCAACAAAGGAGATCATATCACTAGGAGCCTCGGGAACAAGGTTTTGAAGATCCGAGATAATGTCGAATAAGTGTTGCAAACTATTCTGCCCAGAGTAAAACGAATGGAGTTCCTCCCACATAGCCTTTGTCGTGCCATGATATATATTCATTTGATAGGGCTCAGTGTCCATGGAGTTAAGGAGCCAAGATTGGACCCGACTATCATCCCGAAGCCACTCATCGGTGGGAGCGGTCGGAGTGACCCGAGTCAGGTGATGAAGAAGGCCTTTCGTCTGCAGGACGCGACAAACCGAGTGTACCCATTCCACAAAATTTTGCTTCCCATTGAGAGAGAGAGTAGTAATTCGGAATTCATCGCGAGGCTCGGAGACTGGAGCGCAACACAATCGGGTAGAAAAGAGGAGGCATTAGAATTTTTGGACGCCATGAGGTTGCAGCGGGTAGAAGAGGCCCGTATCGGATAGAGGTATAGCGGCAAGAATCCTGGTCGGGCGGAAACCAGGAGCAGAGGCCGGCGAACAGGCACTAGACTGTTCGGTTAGAATCAGACCACAACAAGATCAGCAAAGTTCACGAGAAGTCGCAGGCAATCCGCGCGAACAACCAAGTCGAACAGAGAAGCACTAAGCGGCAAGGTAAACGGCAAGAGAAGACCCCGCAGAACAAGTCTGCACGACAAGGAGACAACGCGGCAAGACACGAGGCCGCAACGGGAAAGAGTCTGTGCGACAAGAGCGATAAGACTCCTTGCGACAAGAGGTCTGTGCGACAAGGATACCGCGCGGCAAGAAGCGAGACCGCGGCGGGAAAGACTACTGTAGTGATAAGACCGAGAAGATCAGGTCGTCGCGAATAGGTCCAGGTCGCAGCGGACAAAAGCTGGTTGCAGCGGATAGGGGCAGGTCACCAGAAAACAGGTCGCAGCGGAAAAGAGCAGGTCACCGCGAATAGGACCAGGTCGCAGCGGACAAAACTGGTCACAGCGGATAGGGGCAGGTCGCCAGAAAACAGGCCGCCAGACAGTTAGATCTAGCCGCAGGAAGAAGGAAAGCCGCAGAGAGGAGGCAGCCCAGAGCGGTTTAAAAAAAATCTAACTGCACGAGAATGGGGTCCACTTGCCAGAGAGAGGAAGGCTATAAGATGAGCGTAGAACAGAGAATAGGTGGATCCACGGGAGAGAGAAAAGATGCGGTTAGAAAGGATGAATCCGCAGAAGCAATGCAGTTAAGCAGAATCACAGGCCGCCCGGTTAACCGGAAGACTGTGCGGTTAGAAAAAAACAGGTCGAACCTGGATCTGATACCATGTAGAAGAGTGGTTCAAACCTTGTATATACTTCTTGAATACAAAAATACAAGTATGAGTACAAATATATAGGAGAGAGGAGAGGAAGACTCGGCTACACAAACAATGTGGAGCTAAACACTAAATCCAGCATGGGTCATATTAATGGGTCAATACATCATTTTTCCTAGTATTCTCTAACAATTGTGATAGGTGTCAGGGCAGACCCGTGGTGTCGCCTGACTTGCATACATTTGTATAGTAAACACCTTATTTCATTGCAAAATACATGGAGAATGTGTATGATGTTTGTGACACTCTTCTATCGTTTAGAATGTGAAAATGATTTTTGAATTACTTTTATGTCACGAAGTGCTGATCTGTAATATGATGTAGTTCCGGGGGAAACGCTAAGGGTAGCCAAGAGGAGGTACTGTTACGTCATTTGTGGTTAGTTACCCCTTTCGCTTATCTCTCATATGTATTGGGTTGCATGGCATGGGATTGCTAGCAGGTGCTTGTTAGCGCCCAAAAAGGTAAAAGCCAAAAAAAGGACTAGTCACAGGAAGTGTTCAGTTTCATTTTGTTTTTCATTATATTTCGGGCTTACGCTTTAATATTCATGTATGATTTTTATGGAGGCATGTAACAGCCATAAGGTCAGAAATTTTTAGATGTCCATGTGATCTATTATTAGTGTGGACATTCCGATTAGTATTTCAAATTTTACGCTTTCGTGGTTTAATTGTGCAATCTGAGATTGATTAGTTTTTTTTGTTTATCATGTTCTATTTATATTAGTTGTACGGTGTGGGGCCTAGCCGAATAATATACTGTTGTTACAGGTAAGGTGTTACAGTATGTCATATTCAAGATCGAGAAGTCAATGCACATTCTCCATTTATTCTGGGATTTCTTGACAGAAGTCCGGTTCAAGAAGTTTGCTTCCAGAAGTTTTCCTACCGCTTCACAGATAAGCCAGAAGAGTGGAGGAGTGGGTGACCTCTTTTCGTTCTTGACTGAGCATGCATTGATACTAAGGCAATGATACGTGGCATTGGCATTAATGCCATGCATTTAGGTGACGTATAGAAGAACGTATCAAGAATGTATCACCAAGCATTCTCACAATTGATCTTCTTTCTTGGCACTCAACTTGCATTGAAGTGCAAAGTTCTACTTACATCACAGCTTGGATGGTGGGGTTGTTTATGTCATGTTCACATTGCATTGGGCAAGTTTTATGTTCAGTTCTTATACATGGGGTTCCATTTCTTCCAAAGATGTAGAATAGTATGAGCGACCACCGCCAAATGGGATGCCTCATGGTTGTTGGATGAGGTTGTGCAAGTACGCCCTAAAGGGCTCTTCCAATTTCAATCCTCTTCGATGACGAAGTGATTGACTAGGGTTGTTTTGTTTGTTGAAGGGATTGCTTCCTTTGTTGAAGGTGTTTTTGGCATACCTATCATACTAGTTTTTGTGCTTAAAACCAGGACCACACTCAATCATAAACGAGTGTCGAACATCGTTTCGTCCAAAGAAAGATTTGTAAACTTTGAAGTAATGATCAAATAGGGATGGAAAAATGACGAGAGAATCCGTTGAAGAGGTTATCCCTTAAGTGAGATTAGATCAAACTAAGGGGAGATAGTCGGAGAAGGGGAGGCAAATAGAAAGAGTTTTAGGGAGCATGGCTGTAAATGTCGGATATCAGGGACTTGTCGGTTTAGGTTTTTCATGCCTGTTTTAATATGTCGGGAAATATATCGGGGATATTTTAAATATCGGATTTTAATATTTAATTATTTATATGTGTAATTATTTATAAATTTAATTATTTTTTAATTTATATATATTAATATATTAATAATTTGATATTTATTGAACTCATAAATTTATCAAACTAATATAAACATTTTATGTTACGCATGTTATAACGGTATAACGTGCGAAATAAAACAAGATGAAACAGAATGTCAGGAAATTGTCAATGACAATGGAAGATAAGGAATCTTTAGTCAATAATTCAAATACCATGCATAATTGAAGTTGATGATGGACTTGAGCAAGGAAGACAGCCAGAGGAAGGGAAAAAACAAGCTAAACAATGAAACAACTTTGGTCTATTTTTATTAGACCATAGACACTAATTAAAATAAATTGAAAAAAATCAGTCGATAAAATGTCGGGATATATCGGCCGATATATCGGCGAATATATCGGTCAATAGGTCGGGATATTGGAGGATATATTCCAAGAGGATATTTTGCAAAAAAATATCAGAAACGTGTCATTCTGTCCATAAAACCATTATGTCGGCCGACATGTTGGCCATGTCGAAGGATATCCACAACACTGGGGAACAAATATTTTTAGTTTAATGAACCATCCTTTCTCGATCAAATACGAAATTCAAACCACTTATAAAGAGGTCCATGCTTCATTTTATGTTATCATGCATTTTTTCTTCAAGACCACTATTTGACAAAATTCAATGTTAGAAGATATCTCTTGGTTCCTAACATTCGCAGATATTTTGGTAACTTTATCTTTCACGTGGAGTTTTTTTTGGGGAGGGGATTTCATCTATTTTGACAATTGTAAAGCAACGGAGAAGGAAATCACGTACCTCACTACTCCGCATAACCCTAATCGAAGACGCCACTTGAATATAAATATGGAAGAGACGAACCGAATGAAGGGGCTGGACTGGATGAATGAGTTGAACCGAAAATAATTTCATAATCTAACACCTCCCTCAAGCTGGACCATGGATGTTAATCGTACCAAGTTTGTTACAAATGAACTACGATCTTTTCCCAATGACAGATTTTGTATGTCTGTTAATTGATCACTTGAGTGAATATTGTAGAGAAGTGGAAAAGCAACCTTGTATATATGTTCATTTGTGTAGAATACAAAAAATGAGTACAAATATATAGATGAGAGAAAGAGAGAGCAAGGTCCTATACACAATGTGAGACTAAAGAGGAGAGAGAAATAACAACAAAAAATACTAAATGGGCCTAGTTAAGTGGGCGTCTCTAACACTCCCCCGCAAGCTGGAGCGTGTAGATCATATGCACCCAGCTTAGACAAACACTGGTAGAACAAAGTTCTTGATAAGGCCTTTGTGAGAATATCAGCAACTTGATCAGTGCCCGGAACATGCTTTAACTCAAGTTTCTTCATTTGAACTTTTTCTCGTATGAAGTGACAGTCGACCTCGATATGCTTTGTACGCTCGTGAAACACCAGATTCTTCTCTATGTGTATGGCCGCTTGACTATCACAAAAGAGAACAGCAGATGAAAGAAGTTTTACTCCCAAGTCAGCAAGAAGGCTTTCAAGCCATGTGAGTTCAGAAACAACCGATGCCATAGATCGGTATTCAGCTTCCGCGGAGGATCGAGCGACCACGGCTTGTTTTTTACTTTTCCAAGTAATGAGATGACCTCCAAAGTAAGTACAGAACCCACTAATCGACCGTCTATCGTCCAGGGAACCAGCGTAATCGGCATCAGAGTAAGCAACCAATGTTGGAGCTGAGGTGGAGGTTTTGTAAACAAGCCCTTGACCCGGAGCTGCCTTAAGGTACCGGAGAATCCGTTCAACAGCTTGGAGAAGAGAAACTCGGGGAGCATGCATGAACCGACTGACAACCCCAACAGCAAATGATATATTAGGCCTCGTGACTGTTAGGTAGATCAACTTTTCGACAAGGCATCTATAGTACTCCGGGTTCTGGAGAAGCAGATCATTATCAGAGGCATGTGCACAGAGCTTGTGATTTGCCTCCATCGGTGTATTAGCTGGCTTACAACCTGACTGACCAGCATCTTTGAGGAGATCGAGCCAGTACTTCCGTTGGGAGAGGACAAGCCCATCCGGTCGTCGTGCGACCTCAAGATCGAGGAAGTAGCGAAGATGCCCCAGGTCTTTGGTCTGAAATACGGTGCTCAGATGTCGTTTGACCGCTTGGATCCCCTGTGAGTCATCCCCAGTAAGAAGGATGTCGTCAACATAAACCAACAGAATGACGGTTCCCGTTGCCCGGTGTCGGGTGAAAAGGGAGAAGTCAGCAGAGCTCCGAGTGAAACCCATATCCTGAACCACCTTGCTGAATTTGTCAAACCACGCCCGGGGGGATTGTTTGAGACCATATATGGACTTCTTTAGAAGACACACATGAGACTCCCTCGTGGTCTCAAACCCGGGCGGTTGGCGCATGTAGACGGTTTCGTGAAGATCACCATTCAGGAAGGCATTCTTGATATCGAGCTGATGAAGAGGTCAGTGACGGTGTACAACGACGGAGAGAAGCACACGAACTGTGTTGAGCTTGGCCACCGGAGAGAAAGTTTCCTCATAATCGAGGCCCTGCTGTTGAGTGAAGCCACGGGCCACCAGTCTGGCCTTCAGTCGGGCAATAGTACCATCCGGAGCATGTTTGATGACAAACACCCATTTACACCCAACCGGGTGCTGACCGGGGGGCAAAGGGACCAGGGTCCAGGTCTGGTTGGCCCAAAGGGCCGTCATTTCTTCCTCCATGGCAGCCCGTCATCCTGGATGTTGACGCGCCTCCTGTACAGAGTTAGGAATAGAAACAGAGGATAATGATGTGGCAAAGTGGCGAAGTGGTGGTGAAAGGCGATGGAGAGAGACGTAATTTGCCAGCGGATGAGCGGTGGAGGCTGGAACCGGAGCAGCAGGTGGCGGAGCATCAGAGGGCGAAGCCGACTGCAGTGGGGCAACGGGATGAGAAGTGCGACGAGAATAGACCCGAATAACAAGTGGAGTCGGACGGCCCGGAGCCGGAGCAGGAGGAGGAGAGGATGAGGAACAGGGAACCGGGATGATAGGACGAACGACAGGCTCTGGAAAAGTAACGACATCCGGAGCAGAAAAGAAGGGATGATCTTCCCGGAAAGTAACGTCCGCAGAGACAGTAACCTTGCGGGTAGTAGGCGAATAGCACATATACCCCTTCTGAGTGCGCGAGTAACCGACAAAGATATGTTTGGCTGCACGGGGATCCAATTTGTCGGTAGAAGGGCCGAGATGGTGAACATAGCAAGTACACCCAAAGATACGAGGAGTAACAGGGAAAGGCGGAGTGGTGGGAAAGAGGAGGCTGAACGGAGTAGCATTCTGAAGAACGGAGGACGGTAGACGGTTGATAAGAAAGCAGACGGTGGAGAGCGCAAAGTTCCTGTATGGTTTGGGAACCCGCATTTGAAGCATAAGGGACCGAGCCACATCAAGAAGGTGTCGATTCTTGCACTCGGCTACACCATCCTGTTGCGGAGTATACACACACGAGGTTTGGTGGATAATGCCAAACTCAGAGCAGAGGGTCGCGAAGTCATGTCCAGTGTATTCTCGCGCATTATCGGTACGAATAGTGCGAATGGGCGCAGAGAATTGAGTGTGAGTCTCAAGAATGAATGCCCGGAAGATGCGGGGAAGCTCAGAACGATCGCGAAGAAGATACAACCACGTCAGGCGCGAATAATCATCAATAAAGGTAACGAAATACCGATAGCCAGAAATACTAGTAATTTTGTACGGACCCCATATATCGGAGTGTACTAAGATAAAAGGAGCGGAGCTCCGAGTACAATGAGAAGGAAAAGATGAACGTGGCTGCTTGCCAAAAATACATGTTTCACATTGAAAAACAGGAAGAGATACATCCGGGAGAGCCTTCTGGAGGACAGGTAGAGGAGCATGACCAAGACGTCAATGCCAATCGGAAGAGGAGACAGATGCGAGGAGAGTAGGAGAGTCGTCAAGAAGTAGAACCCGTTCTGCAGTCGCCCCCTACCAATGATAGTCCGCGTCTGCTGATCCTGTATCAGAAAAGAAGAAGTAAAGGTCACTGAGCAATGTAAATCAGAAGTAAGGCGATCAATAGAAAGAAAATTGAAAAGAGAGCCCGGAACATGAAGAGCCGAGCGCAGGTGAAGAGAAGAGGTGAGAGGAATATCAGCACATCCAGAAACAGGGACAGAGGCGTCATTGGCCACAGTAATGTACTTCGGGTGAGGGGAAGACAAGTACTGAGGCGGCCGAACAGAGGTGATGTGGTGAGTGGCACCAGAGTCGAGGATCCATCGTGGGCCAGAGGAAAGGCAGGTGATACCTTCATTGGAGATGGAGGCAGCGGAGGAAATCGAGGCTGGCTGGCGGCTGAGCAGGCCATGAAGATGCTGAAGCTGAAGGCAAACCTCATCGAGGTCAGTACGAGTGAGAGAGGAGTCGGTGGCAGCAGCAGACGCCTGCGGACGAGGTGGGCGACCATATTTGCGATAGCACGTGGCTTCAAGATGCCCATCTTTGCCGCAGAACGAGCACTTAGGCTGAGACCGGCCACCGCGCCCACGTCCCCGCGAGTCAGAGCGGCCCCCACGGACGGAAGATGGTAGAGGCAGTAAAGGAGCAGGAACCTGCTGGACAAGGGCTGGAGAAGGAGGTCCTGACACATCCGGAGGCGAGGTGACTTTGAGAAGCATTGAGCACACATCTGAGAAGGACGGGGTAACAGTAGAGGAGAGGATGTGGACCCGTACACTATGAAGGTGATGGGGTAGCCGAGCCATCATCATGGTTATACCCACAGCCTTCTTTTGAGCACGTTGGGCAACAAGGTCCACAGTAGGAGGCTGATGTTGGATCCATGCCTCGACCAAGGACCGAGCCTGAGCCACAAAAGAAATCAGATCGGTCGCACCACTGCTATCAAGGGCCTGGAGAGCAGTGATAATGTCATACAGATGGTGGAGACTATCTTTGTCGGAGTAAAGATGGTGGAGACTATCTTTGTCGGAGTAAAGGGTATGAAGTTCATCCCACATGCTTTGAGCCGTCTTGTGGTACATAGTCAAGCGATAGGATTCACTATCAAGAGAATTAAGAATCCATGTTTGCACACGACCATCATTGCGTAACCATTCATCAGTCGGAGTACCGGTAACCACCTGGGTCAAGTGATGAAGAAACCCCTTAGATTGCAGGACCCGGCGAACAGAATGTGCCCATTCGACAAAATTCTTCTTGCCGATCAGAGATATAGTAGTAATACGGAGTTCATCCCGTATTTCTGGAATAAAGGCCGGGCGGTCTGCTGGAGGAACCGCCGTGCCAGTAGAATCAGCAGAAGAACCCATGGAAGAGAGGCGGCTAGGAGGGCAGACCGGCAGCAGAGGAGTCCGCGCGACTAGAACAGAGACCGCCCGGTCACGAGGTGGACAGAGGCAGGAGGCCGCGACCAGGGGCGGATAGAGACCAGACCACACGGATAGGAGGGGGAAGAAAAGTCCGCGCGACTAGAACGGAGACCGCCCGGTCACGATGTGAAGACACCAGCGGCAGGAGGCCACGACCAGAGGCGGATAGAAGAACCGGCGGATAGAAGAACCGGCGGACAGAGACCAAACCGCGCGGATAGGAGAAGGAGAAGACCGCGACCTAGATGCGGGAGGGAACAGTCCGCACGGTCAGGCTGAACACAGCAGCGGTCAGAGACGGAGGCCACGAGCGGGCAGAGAGAAGAGACCGCGAGTAAGGAACACTCAAGCGGATAGAAAGAGGTTGTGGCGAGCAACAGGTCGAGGCGAGCAAAGAAAGAACTCGGCGACAAGGTTAAAAGAGACCGCAGACCGCGCGAGAAGGGAGCTGCGACAAGGCAGAAAAAAAAACAATCAAGAACAGGCCGCAGGAGGTCGGCCGGATAGCGGGAGAGAGCCGCGGAATAGGAGACCGCGGCGGATAGCACAAGGGAAACCGCGCGAGAAGAGAGAGCTGTCGGGAGGGGAGAGGCGGGCCCCACAGGAAAGCTATAAGAGGCGGAAGGGGAGGGGTGGAACCACGGAGGGGAGAGGGGAGAAGAGAGGCGAAGCGGACAGGCAAAAGCAGACCGCCAGAGACCGAGCGGGAAGAGCGGGGAGCGGACAGAAAGGGCAGTCCGCAGCTAGCCGCACGCACAGACAAGAGACTACAGGAAGAGAGGCGGTTAAGCAGAGGGAAGTCGCCCAAGGAGGACCGGTGCCTCTGATACCATGTAGAGAAGTGGAAAAGCAACCTTGTATATATGTTCACTTGTGGGACTAAAGAGCAGAGAGAAATAACAACAAAAAATACTAAATGGGTCTAGTTAAGTGGGCTTCTCTAACAAATATATCAGAATTCAATAACCTGCTCGAGGTTTGCATTTATGATAAAATGACAATCCACTTCAATATATTTAGTTCTCTCATGGAAAACAGGATTATTCCGGATGTGCAACACAGATTGATTATCACACCACAACTTGGAGGGGCATTCAACATGATAATTAATTTCTCTTAAGAATTGATGAAGCCACATAATTTCAACAATAGTGCTTGTCATAGAGCGGTACTCAGCTTCACAACTTGACTTGGCCACCACATCTTATTTCTTACTCCAAGAAATTAGATTACCTCCCATAAATATAGCATAACCAGAAGTAGACCTTCTATCAAAAGGAGAACCAGCCCAATTAGCATCACAAAACGCTTCTATATGTGAGTGTCTATGACTCTGGAACAAAACTCTCTTTCTTGGATCCTTCTTCAGATATTTAACATTTAAAATTAGGAATGATTGTATCAGGGATAAGACAGGAGTAGCACCAATTGCAGAGAAGATACAAGAAGCTCGGGTAAGATGGTTTGGACACGTACAAAGGAGATCATTAGAGACACTTGTTAGGCGTTGTGAGAGTCTAGTCACTAGGCATGTTAAATGGGGGGGGGGGGGGGGTAGACCAATAAAGACTTGGAATGAAACAATAAGGAAAAACATGTTGTACTTAGGCATTAGTGAGATTATGACAAAAGATAGGGAACAATGGCGACAAAGGATCCATATAGGCGACCCCATTATAGTAGGATAAAGGCTTGAGTGTTGTTGTTTAATGCAGCTTCCCAATGAGGGATCCTGGGATCTGTCATAAACTGACTAACCACACTGACAGGAAAAGCAACATCAGGACGAGTCATGTTTAAGTAATTCAATTTTCCAACAAGTCTTTGATATTTCTCAGGTTCAGGAATAGAAGTACCTTCTTGTGGCATAAGCTTCTCACCAGGAAGCATAGGGGATTCACAAATATTTGCCATTGACATCCCAGTATCCTGCAATAAATTGAGAGTATATTTCATTTGCGACAAAAAGATGTAATTCTCATGCTTAGAAACTTCAATGCCAAGGAATTACCCCAGTGGTCCAAGATTTTTGGTTTGAAATTGCTCGTGGAGGAACACTTTCAATTTAAATATGCCAACGTTATTATTACCAGTAATCACAATATCATCAACATATACAACCATATATATGCAACCATCAGTAGTGATCTGGTAAAAGACGGAATTATCCTTGATGTTATGTTTCATGCCAAACCCTTGAACCACAGCCGCAGTAAGTCTGTCAAACCAAACACACGGAGACTGTTTAAGACCATATAAGGAGCGACGTAATCTGCAAATCTTATGAGTCTCTCCCTGAGCAATAAATCTCATTGGTTGTTCCATATAAACCTCCTCATTTAGATGTCCATTTAGAAAAGCATTTTTCACGTCAAGTTGATGTAACTACCATTTGCTCGAAGCAGCTAGAGAGATAAATAACTAAACGTAAATCATTTTAGCCACTAGGGAGAACATCTCAAAATAATCAATCTCATATTGTTAGGCATATCGCTTAGCAACAAGGCGAGCCTTTAAGCGAGCAAAAGACCTATCTGGGTTGATCTTGAGTGTGAATATCCACTTATACCCAATAGTTTGCTTATTCTTGGGTAAGGGAACCAGCTCCCAAGTACCATTTTGAACAAGAGCTTGCATCTCCTCAATCAAAGCAGCACGCCAACCAGGATGAGCCAAGGCATCCAAAATAGACTTGGGAACTTGCGTGGTATTCAAAGTGGCCATTAAAGATGTAGTTTGAATAGATAAGCCTTTATATGATTCGATATAAACCAACTTATTTTGGCACTTTCGAACACCTTTTCGAAGGGCAATAGGTTCATCATCAACCAAACAGTCAGTATCAGGTGATTTCCCAATATCATCCACATGTGATGAAGAATCCAACGAGGTACCCGCTTGAGGATCCAATGAGTCATTGGACGATGTATTGGTATAAGGTGATTGAGTGAGAGGAGTCACATCTTGAGGAGTTGCATTAGGGAGATAAGTAGGAGGCCACATTTCTAGTACATGAGTTTCAATTGTATGTTGCGGTGTAACATCATTAATAACATAAGGTGTCGAATCTTGAAAGGTGACGTCAGCGGACACAACATAACGTCCGAGATCAGGAGAATAACAGCGATAGCCCTTTTGATGCCGGGCATAGCCAACAAAGATACACAAAAGAAATCGATGATCAAATTTAGACACATTAGGTCTTATGTCACGAAAAAAACAGACACACACAAAAAATTGTGGGCATCATAGGAAATAGAGAATGAGTGAGCAACAATTTATGAAGATGATGTCGAAATAAAAGAGCACGATCAGCCTCAAGAAGATGCATGTTTTTATGCATAGTTATCACATTTTGTTGGGGTGTGTCGGGACATAAGGTCTGATGAACAATTCCTTTATAGGAGAGGAAATTTCTAAATTGACCAGATAGATATTCACAATCATTATCACTACGTAAGCACTTAATACTAGAAGAAAATTGATTTTAAATTTCAGCATAAAATTCACAAAATATTTGAAAAGCATCAGAATGATTTTTCATAAGATACACTCATGTCATAAGAGAATAGTCATCAATGAAAATAACATAATATCGAAAACCCAACTTTGATACAATAGGGGAAGGACCCCAAACATCAGAATGAACTAACTCAAACAGAAAAGACATTGGTTTATTGACTCTAGGAGCATAAGACACATGATGGTGCTTAACATACTGACATGACTCACACTCAAAAGAAATGCATTTAAACTAAGGAAACAACTGATGAAGAGTGGTAGATGAGAGATGACCAAGACGACAGTAAATGTCATAAGGTGATGTGGATGTGGCATGGTGAGCAACCGGAGGAGGTGCGACTTCAATCATGTAAACTCCTCCTTCAACCTTCCCTTTACCAATAGCCTTCCTCGTCAAAAGATCCTGAAAAATACAACCATCGGGAAAAAATGAGACCGAGCAATTTAATTGTTTGTAATTTGACTTACAGATATCAAATCAAAAGGTGAATCTGGAACATAAAGAACAGATGATAATTTTAAGTCTGTAGAAAGGTGGGAGGTCCCACTTCCCTTCACACTTGTTGAGGAGCCATCAGCAACAGTGATAGCACTGACGGGAGATGATGATCAAAAGATTTTAAGATTACCAGTTGACCCAGTAATGTGATCCGAAGCCCCAGAATCTACAATCCACTTCCCTTGGGACATAGAGATGCAAGAAGTGTGATTACCTGTATGAGCAAATGTAGCCACAGAGTTCCGACCTTCAATTTGAAATTGAGTATATCTCTGAAATTCCTCATCACGCATCTCAATCATCCTTTTTCTCATGAGTATGAGAGAGATCTCTATTCCGTGGAGAAGACAAAGATGTGTTTGCCACTTTGTTGCCATTGGAATACCCATGCAGCTTGTAACAATTATGCATTAAATGCACAGTGATCCCATAGTGATGACACACACGTTGATCTCTATTACCCTGAGCTCCTTTCCCACCACAAGGAGCACGACCACCACAATTGTCACGTTCACTATTCCTGGATAAGGAGAATAAAGCAGACTTATCATTAGCATCTTGTTGAGTTGTTGAATGAGATTCAATAGTGACACTGCTCAGACGATTGTACACCTCTAGAATAGATGTAGACATTTTCTCAGATAAGATTTGATTCTTGATATATTTCAGGCTAGGATGAAGACCAGATAAGAAGCACATAACACCAAGTTGTTCTCTTTGAATCATCATTTCAAGAGGAGAAGTGGGCATCGACCACAAATCATCAAGTTCATCAAATAAGGATTGGAACTTAGTATAAAATTCCTGGATAGATCGCACCTCCTGATTTAATTGGAACAGCTTCTTCAACAGGTCGCATATTCAAGATTTGTAATTGGTATTTGAATACATAAGAGTTAATTTGTCCCCCACATCATTGACTGTAGAGTAATTAGCAATTATGACTTTGACTTTCCGATCCATGGAATTAAGAAGATGACCAAAGATACGATTCTCTTCAATTTCCCAGAGTGGGTACCCTGAACAACCTAGCTGAGGAAGATCGGTGAGGTGTTTAGCTTTTCCCATGCAGATCAAACAAACAAGAACAGTCTTCTTTCAAATCTGGAAGTTTTGGGGGCCTTCTAGTTTCTCATTTGTGAGTCTAGTTGATGTAAACCGGATTCAGGGTTTTCAAATTAGATATTTTTTAAGCAAAAATAATATATTAGTTATGAAAAAAAATTAGGGATTTGAAAAAATGATTTTTTTTTTTTTTACTTTTAAAAGAGAGGCCGAGTGGCCAAATTCGAGGCTACGCGCGTGAACTTTACTCGTCGTAATCAATTTTACTAAAGTCGTTGAAATTTGTTAGAGGTGGATCTCTCGAGCGCGACTGAGTTGAATGTTTTGCGGGACTTACACAACCACAAGCAGACTCACAATAACAACTTATGAAATAACGATAAAAGAGTAGATGGAACGTTCGAGACAAGCTTAACAATATTTAATCGAGTCGCATAAAATTAGTTTGATAGTTCGAAAACAGCGAAAGAGTGCGCGTTATCGTAAGACACAGACTAAGTGTTCGGCGTGTTCTCCTTCCACTTTTATGACATTCTCAGTCTCGTGTTCGTGCTAAGGTTCAGGGTGAGACTCATTCACGTAAACTTCATACTCAGGCTCGCGTTCATCAGTAGAATCAATGATAGCGACGAAGTGGCGTCACGGGCACTCAGATGATTTGTGCCCCGGCTCCATACGCTTGAAGCATCGGAATACTCCAGTGTTGGGCTTAGCCCTAATAATCTCCTTACCCTTGGAGTGGTTAGTGGACGGGTCTTTGTTCCCAGTAGTGATGGGAGGGTGAGGGGAATCAGAAATCCTAGCAGTAGTGATACTGGTGACACTCGTGGTGGATCTATCAGTAGATCTAGCTCTGGATGACCGTTTTTGTGAGGCCTTTACTCCCCGTGCACGACTCGATATTTCTCCTAAGTCCTTGTAATCGAATAATTCTAGCTGGTCTCTAATGGAATAGCGCAACCCGTTCAGATAACGGGATAAGATCATGTCATCATCCTCTCGGAGGTCGAGGCAAGACTGAAGGACTAGGAATTCGTTTGTGCATTCATCTACCGTTAATTTGACCTGTCGTAGGTTGTGGAACCTACGGTAGAGGGTCTGCAAGTAGTCTGATGGGGCATACCGCCTTCGCAATTGAATTTTAAACTCATCCCAAGTAGTAATCGGGGGTAGTCCTAAATTGAATCTAGACCGCTCTAGCTGACCCCACCAAACCAAGGCGGAACCTTTCAACCTAAGGGTAGCGTACTCGACTTGCTTAGCTCGGGGCAATTGCTTCTAAGACAGGAAGCGGTCCATCTGTTCACACCAGTCTAGACATCCCTCGGGATCTAAATGTCCCTCAAAATCACCAACGTCAAATTTGATTCTGACATCCCATCAAGGTGGATCCCTAACATTTTGGCGCTCTTGTGCAAGTTGTCGTGGATTAGGGTTGTCATTTTTAGGTTGCCTAGGGTTAGGTTCTTCAATTTGGGGTGGGATAATTCCTAACTATTGATTGGCCTCCAAGATGTTTACACGCGTGCGTAACCCATTTACCACTTGCCCCATATCTCACATACTTGCATTAACATTCGTACTCATTGTCTCAATGGTTTAGTCAAATTCTTAATTTGTGCGCTTAGATCGGCCACTTCATTCTCTAAATTGCCCACACGATTTTTCATTTTAAAATGATTTGAAATTTTTTTTAATATAAAATAATAATAATAAAATAAAATAAAGATTTTTTTAATTAAAAGACAAATTAAAAAAAAATTGTTCTTACAATAAAATTATAAGCATTTAAAATAGATTTTTTTTTTAATTTTGAAATACGGATCGCGTGATTCGCAATAGGAGCGAATCACAATCCTCTGATACCAAACAGATGTAAACCGGATTGGGGGTTTTCAAATTAGATATTTTTTAAGCAAAAATAATATATTTGTTATGAAATAAAATTAGGGATTTGAAAATATGATTTTACTTTTTTACTTTTAAAAGAGAGGCCGAGTGGCCAAATTCGAGGCTACGCGCGTGAACTTTACTCGTCGTAATCAATTTTACTAAAGTCGTTGAAATTTGTTAGAGGTGGATCTCTCGAGCGCAATTGGGTTGAATGTTTTGCGGGACTTACACAACCACAAGCAGTCTCACAATAACAACTTATGAAATAACGATAAAAGAGTAGATGGAACGTTCGAGGCAAGCTTAACAATATTTAATCGAGTCGCATAAAACTAATTTGATAGTTCGAAAATAGCGAAAGAGTGCGCGTTACCCAAGGGAGAATTGACTCTCCCAAATCCCACGGTGAAAGCTTGATGAGTGGTAAAATTTGTTGATGGCGGTATGGGCAGGAACGGCCCGGATTCAACTGGATCGCCTGGGAAAAACAAGTCGTCGGAATAGTCGTTGTAGTAGACGACGACCGGAAGGGGAGGGCTGGTTGCCGACGAGATGGAACCCTGGAAGCGGCGCTTGGTCAGGCACGAGGTCGGCGGTGGCTGGTGCAGGCAGAGAAGGCCGACGGGACAGGGTTGACGGAGGAGCAGACGCAATCCCGTCGGGCTAGCTCTGGAGTTTCGGCGACGACTGGTTCTGGACGGGGATTGAAGACAGGAACAACACTGGCTGTAGAGAAAATGAAAATAAGAATTCGTTTTCTCTAATCTTCCGGCACCCCTAATCCAAGTTGTGCCTTCATTTTATATAGCCATTAATGTTTTGGCTGTCCATTACTAATTTGGCTATTAACAATTTTATTTCTTTCTAAACTTAGCATTACCATTTTAATACTGATTTCCTATTGCCATCATATTGACATCCGTGAATAAATCAAGATCTATACCAAATTATTTTTTCGAGTATTTTGACTCACTTTTCTTCGGGTTAAGTTTATAAGTTTCGCTAAATAAATTAAGCTTGTCTCTTACGTCATAACTACTCGAATTATCGGACTTTTATATTAAAAGTCTCATCGGTCGGTCACACTGATGAGCCAGCAATAATAATGGGTACATGTAAAGAAAAGATACATGGAATAAAAACTGCAAAGCAAACGAAATAAAATAAAAAATATTGAAATGGCGCGTGATGAAGTCACGTGTCCTCAAATGCGGCGAGAGCTGCATCACTAGTAGGAAAATGCATGGAGTCTTTTATGATCCCTCTAGACCCATCATCAATCATACCTTGTTTCAGAGAACCTTCTTTCGACATCACCCACTAAACTGAAGCGAGATTATCCCCTTACAGGAGACACAGCGGCAAAGGACGCGGACGCAACAGAGGACACACACGCCGAAACTGCTTCTGCGATGGGATCTGATGCTTCTCCGCCAGATCTGGAGCGAAACTTCTTCCAAGAGAACGGAGAGGCCGACTGCTTTGGTCTGTTATCGAGAGGAAAAGACGCGCGGCAGGAAAAAATGATACGCAGATGCGCGGCAGGAACTTCCCTCAGGAAGTCGCGACTGGATGAACTTCCCTCAGGGAGACGCGACGGGAAGACCTCAATAACATCGTAGACGCACGCAACAGTGAAGACGATGACGTCGTCGGAATATCTCAACCGACGAGGCTCTAATGCCATGTAAAGCAACGGAGGAGGAGAATCGCGTACCTCACTATTCCGCATAACCCTAATCGAAGACGCCACTTGAATATAAATATACAAGAGCCGAACCGGATGCAGGGGCTGAACTAGATGAATGAGCTGAACTGGAAATAATTTCATAATCTAACAACAATTAAAGGGCGAAGGCCCTTTAGATGCAGACTTTGGTCATGCTACCCATCAAGAATTCTTTATTGATATTCGGGTGACATTTTTAAGTAAGATCCCCAGTGTTACCCTCGCATGTTTGGCTCCAACATGTTATACCACCCGGTAGTCCTCATTGCTGGTCACAGTTTTCGACATGTAACATTGAGGAATAACTGGCCATACAACTTGAATTAGTATTATAATTTGGTCTAGGATTCTTTACAATAAAGGCACCGCTTGATGCGGCATTTTTGCTCTGATGAGTTTGGACAAAAACACCAACATCATAAAATGTATGTTTTGCATGACATCAGTTATGACCGCCATCAAGAAAAGAAACAAATTTTGAACATAAAAGTGGACGAAGTTCCTTGAGTGAGTTCAGTTCATAACCACAACGTTCACCACCACAGCCGCCGTATCAAACGGAGAGCAATAAGGCTCCGTTGGGGGGGGGGGGACTTATTTTCATCGGTCAAGCGGTTACGACCGCATGAACCGGACCGTAATTAAGGTCTGGTTCATACGATCGTAACTGCTTGACCGGTGAAAATAAGTTCCCCCAAACGGAGCCTAAATCTACTATTCAACTTACTAGTTTTGCAATCACAGGAACAAAACAGAAAGCTATAACTCAAGGAAAAATTACAGAAGAGAGAGCAGTTACCATCATAAGACCCAAGCTGAGGAAGAACATCCTGCCATTTTCCGAAGACAATCTTGACATTCTCCTTCTCTCCCCACCCAGACCTTATCATCCGATCATAAACCTCCGAATGAGCCTCCACGATGGTGTGTTCCATAGGACTGTACCTTTGGATAGCCTCGTCCACAAGCCCCATCCCAAACCCTACATTGAGTATCCTCCCAACTCCATCGCCCGCACCGGCACAGCAGATTGCCCTAGCGTGAGCCTCCATTAGCGGCCTCTCCCAAGCCATCATGACCGCCTTGCTGTCGGCGGCCATGATTCTGTCCTCGCCAAATACCACTCTTTCCTTCAAGTACCCCTCATTCGAGGCAGATCCATGGCCGCCACCGCCGCAGGCGACGGTGCCGAGGACGAGCTCGGCCTGGATGGCGAAGTTGAGGAGGACATCGAATGCCTCCTGATGGTCGTTCAGCATGGAGAAGTCTCCGGCTGATAGGTTGGAGGGGGAAAGCGCGTTCCAAGGAGCACCGGCGTTGAGGAGGCAACTGACGGCGTTGGCGTGGCCGCCTGCAGCGGCGTGCATCATCGGAGTCATGCCGTCGGAATCGAAGAAGGAGGGGTCTGCACCAGCTGCGAGGAGCTCGCGGAGCCTTTCGCAGTCGCCGACAACGGCGGCGTCGCACAGGAGGGCTTCGGCTGTCTTCCCCATTTCCCGGAGTTGTGCAGGCGCAGAAGTTATGTTAGGTTTTGTCTAACATTGTAGATTAGATTTCTTTCTTCTTTTTCTAAATATTTGTACTCATATTTATGTTTATACAAGAAATAGTATTCACAAATTTTATTACGCTCACTTTCTACATGGTATCAGAGGGATACGGTCCGGTCTGTCTCTTTCTGTCTGTTTGGTCTGCAATGCATTAGTATAATCCAATAATTAAAGTGGAAGTACAGTATTTGCACAATACACCACAGATGCAGGCCCACGGCCACATACCCCGTGCTCTCAGGGCACTTACTCGGTGAACACGGTGAAAATCCGTGGTCTCACCACCGCTTCTAGGACGGCAAATATCGTGAGCATTTTGGTCTTTCCGGCCTAAGCCTAAGACCCTCCATCTATGCCAACGGTAAGTGTCATGTACTTTAGGTATCTTTAACCGAACGACACAAAGCGGGTACAGTTCCGCCTAATCTGTTGCTCACACCGCAACGTCAATTTAAGCTATATGCACGGGTCAAGCTTCCCCGAGTCCCAAAACAATTACACAAATTTTACATAACCGAATTATGTACAAGTTGGCTCCCAGGCCACCAAGTTGGCAGAATCACGCTTCTGCCCAATTTTTCGGGTGCACCTTGGGATTAATCCCCAAGATTCCCTGATGCAATCTACCGCGTAAAAAACCCGAAAACAACTATCAGCACGGAGTCTTCTCCAACCATTCATGCATAATAAAACATTACCGATCAGACCAACTTGTCCGGGTAGGCTTCACACACCATGCCTATGTCCGTACTTCGATTCCGGACTCTACATGCAAAACAATGGGGACTATTCATGTCTACCCGAAGGAACACCACAAACTCACCGCATACTGCGAGAGCGGGCTTCCTATGCAAAAAGGAAAGGGGACTTCACATGTCCAACTAGAGAATCGTTACCCTAGCATTTCTCTTCGGCGCCATGAAGATCTACTCGGATGGAAAGCACCGTAACAGCCTTGCCTTTGTAGATCTGAACTCGATTTGCGATTTGGCGCACCGAAACTCCTCCGGCGGCCGGATCTCCACTCCTTCCTTACTTTACTCTCTCTCTAGAACTTTAAAAAGAGAATAGCCCAAGTAAATGAGGGTGAAAACCCTCATCTCCTGGACTTAAACTAGCAGGGAAAGGCCTGAACCGTTGGATCCCAAAATAAGGAAACGAACGGCCACGATTTGCTCTTAAAGTCAAATTACTGGGCCGAACACAGCTTGTGACACGCCCGTGTCCAAGGCCATGTTCCTCAATCGACGCTGAAACCGTCACGTCCTGAACGGGACACGGGATTAGACACGCCCGTGTCCTACAGTACACGCCCGTGTTGAGGGGCGTTTTCCCTGAACCGGCAAGGGATCAAACCATCCCAAAGAGGACATGGCTCTGTGACACGCCCGTGTCACAGGCCGTGTGCTAGACACGCCCTGGGACACGCCCGTGTCCCAGGCCGTGTAACTCTTTCCACACAACCCGACAAATAGCCCGAGTAGGACACGGCCCTAGACACGCCCGTGTCTCAGGCCGTGTTCTCCGCCTTCCACAATCGTCAACTACAACTCATTGACCTCAGGAAAAATTGTGCAACTCAAGCACAACACGCCCTGGGACACGACTGTGTCCCAGGCCGTGTGACCCTCACCAGGATCCAAACTAGCTCAAACGCGCTGCCCGTTTCTCTTTTGAGTTTCAGGGCGTTACAACTCTCTCCCTCTTAAAAGAATTTCATCAACAAAATTACCGAAAGGAAAAGATACACAAAACGAAATGGTAGCTGAGTGGAATAACTCAGGGTACTCCTCGAGCATGGTCTGCTCTCGTTCCCACAAAAGCTCCTCACGATCGTAGTTGTCCCATCAGACTTTAACCATCCTGATGTCTTTATTACACAGTCGCTTGACTTCCGAGTCCTCAATACGTACGGGCTTGACCTTCGTCGTCAACCCATCATCAACTGGTAATTGAACAACCGCAATCACTTACGAAGGCTCTTGCACCGCCTTCCGCAATGCCGATATGTGGAATACGTCGTGTAGACCACCAAGTTCCGCTGATAGCTTCAGACGGTAGGCTGCTTCACCAATCCGCTCCAGAACCTCAAACGGTCCAAGGTACCTCGGGCTTAGCTTCTTCAAGGGTCATACCCGTGAGACACCCTTGAACGGCTTGATCTTCAAATACACCTAGTCATCAACAACGAACTCCACATTCTGATGTTTGGCATTAAAGTATTTAGCTTGTCGGTCCTGAGCGATTAGCAACCGTTCTCGAATGGTTCGTACCAACGATGTTGCATCTTCCACCTCCTGCCTCTTGAAAAGCTTCATCTCACCCATTTCTAACTATGACAACGGCGTGCGACATTTTCTACCATATAGGACCTCGAAGGGCGCCATTTGAATGCTCGCTTGGTAGCTGTTGTTATACGCAAACTCCACCAAGTATAGGTGATCTTCCCACTGCTTCCCGAAATCCAGGATGCACATGTGAAGCATGTCCTCCATCGTCCTGTTGACCCTCCCGGTCTGACCGTCCGTCTGCGGATGAAAGGCTATGCTGAACCTCAGCTTAGTTCCCAACATTTGTTGCACCAGCCTCCAGTCATTGGACATAAACCATCCATCCATGTCGCTCACGATACTGCGGGGCACACCGTGTAGTCGAACAATATTATCCACATACAGTTTCGTCAGTTTAACAACTGAATCATCCTTCCTATTTGGAATAAAGTACGACACCTTCGTCAAACGATCTACGATCACCCAGATGGCATCGTTCTCCTTCTGCAATCTTGGCAAACCATGCACAAAATCCATAGAAATGTCGTCGAACTTCCACTCCGGAATAGGCAAAGACTTTAAGAAACCTCTGGGCTTCTGGCACTCTTCCTTCACCAAGGCACACGTTTGACACTTCGCAACGTAAAGTGCCATGTACTTCTTCAGTTCTGGCCACCAGAACAACTTCTTCATATCCTGATACATTTTCGTTCTCCCCGGGCGAATCGAGTACTTGGTATGATGCGCCTCGTACATCAACTCATCCCGCAATTTACCCACATCAGGGACGCACAAATGACTGTCCTAACAGTCTATCAACAACATTAAACTTGGAATTTGACCCATTCAAAGCTTCATCCAAGATTTTGCTTCATGCTGCTATCCAACTCCAGAGCCCGCTGAATCCGATCAGCCAGGTCATACTGCACCTCTATCCAGTTCAGCTGTGCTTCGACACTAGTTTGTTTGTCCACACAAGAGATCTCTAATGCCTTCAGCTCCCGAATCAACCGCTCGTCATGAACCGATAATCAGTTGGCCCGCGCAGGGGCCCTGCGACTCAATACGTCCGCAACTGCATTGCCTTTCCCAGGTACATAGTGAATCTTGAATGTGTAGTCCCCCAGGAACTCCATCCATCTCCGCTACCGCATGTTTAGATCCTTTTGATCTAACAAGTATTTCAGGCTCTTGTGGTCGGTATAGATATCGGCCTTCACCCCATACAGGTAATGTCTCCACAGCTTTAGAGCAAATATCACAGTCGCTAACTCCAAGTCATGGACCAGATAATTTCTCGCATGCACCTTCAGCTGGTGCGAGCCATAAGCTATAACTCTCCCGTGCTATAGTAGAACACAACCCAAACCACTTCCCGAAGCATAACTGTAGATCTCAAAGCCTTCGGTCCCAACCAGCGAACCTAGAACAGGCGTCGTGGTCAACCGCCTCTTCAATTCTTCGAAAGCTTGTGCGCACTCTGGCGACCACACAAACTTTTGATCTTTCCTCGTCAAAGTTATGAGGGGTAATGCTATCCGCGAGAAGTTCTCTACGAAGCGCCTGTAGTAGTCGGCAAGCCCCAGAAAACTCCGGACTTCCGCTACTGAACACAACACAAGCCACTCCCGTATCGCAACTATCTTCGCCTGGTCCACCGCAATCCCTTCTCCACTGACTATGTGACCAAGGAACGCCACCGAGAACAACCAAAACTCGCATTTGGAGAACTTGGCGTATAGTTGGTTCCTCCTCAGCGTCTCCAGCACCAAATACAAATGCTTGAAGTGATCCTCTTCGCACTGCGAGTACACCAATATGTCGTTGATGAATACGATCACAAAGTGGTCCAAGTACTCTCTGAATGTCCTGTTCATGAGATCCATGAACACTGATGGCGCATTAGTCAGCCCAAACAACATGACAGTAAACTCATAATGCCCATATCTTGTGTTGAACGCTGTCTTGGGGATATCACTTTCTCTTATCCTCAGCTGATAATACCCGGACTTAAGATCCAATTTAGAGTACACCGATGACCCAACCAACTGATCGAACGGATCATCAATCCTTGGGATCGGGTACTTGTTCCTCTCTGTTAACTTATTCAGCTCTCTGTAATCGATACATAGTCGCAAACTTTCGTCCTTCTTCTTAACAAAAAGGACCGGTGCGCTCCAAAGCGACGAACTTGGACGCACATAACCCTGTTCCAAAAGCTCTTCCAGTTGAACCTTTAGTTCAGCCATCTCCTTAGGCGCTAACTGATACGAAGAGCATGACACAGGTTTGGCACCTAGCACTAGCTCAATTGTGAAGTCAATCTCTCGCTGCGGTGGGGCTCCAGGGAGATCGTCAGGGAATACGTCAGGGTACTCAGATACCACTGAGATACTGTCCAAAGTAGGCTTAGGCTTCGAAGCCTCCACTAATGTAAGGAACAGCTCTACATCGGCACGAACTGCCTTAACTACCTGAAGAGCAGACATCAACGTCTTGCTCGACCCTTTCAAGCCCGCAAAAGTCGTCTCACGACCGGTTCCCAATTTGACCTCCTTGCAATTGCAATCGATGTATGCATGTTGCTTCGAGAGCCAGTCCACACCAAATATTACGTCAAACTCCACCAGCGGCAATAACGACGCTTGCAAGTCTAATTCCTGACTTCCAATCCGTATCTTTACAAAATAGATTCTATCTGCGCGCATTAAGCACCCGTTAGGCAACAACACATTCAGTTTGTCCCTTGCCATCGAAGAAGGGAATCCGATGCGCGATATGAATCCTTCGGACAAAAAGGAGTGCGAAGCTCCCGTATCGAAGAGTGCTCTTGCCGGATTATCGAAAATCAACACAAAGCCTAGTACAAACAGTAGTAAGCTAACATACACAAGGTAATAGTATTTAAAGCTAAATTACTATAAATTTAAACCGTACCTGTCACCACATCGGCTTGCTTTATGGCCTCCTGCTGGCCAAGATTATAGACTCTTGGTTGAGTTGGGGCATAATGCGATGCGGTGGACTCCACCGCCTTGACCTTCTCTTCGTAGGTTGCTCCCGGCTTCCTCTCGGACTTTGGGCATCCGCTCCAGCAATCACAGGCAAAATGCCCCGGCTTCCCACAATTGTAACAAGAGCCCGGGGTCCGGCTTGTAGTTGCCCCCGAAGCACCGGAAGAAGGGGCTGGACTCGAAGTCTTAGCCTTCTTAAAGAACTTACGATAACCATACTTCGAGATAGTCGGCACCTTAAACTTTGTTTTCTTAACACTGGAGTCTTTCTTCGCCTGCACATTCTTCATATCCTTCCCCAAAGACTGGGCCGTGTTGACCAGGGTCAAGAAGCCCTGCGACATAGGCCCTGAGAGCAGTAGCCTTAGGTCATCCCTCAGACCTTCATAGAAACGATTTGTCTTCCACTCCTCATTAGCAAAAGTAGAGCTAGTGTACTGACCCAATCGTGTAAATTCGTGGAGGTACTCATCCACGCTACTCCTCCTTGAGTCTATTTCTGAAATTCGTTCTCCAACGCAATCCTTTGAGCAGAGGGGAGGTACCTTGCCAAGAACAGTCTTAAAACTCTTCCATCGAGACGTCTGTAAGTTGTCTTCCCCCCAAGTGGTGTAGTTCCAAACCTTCCCACCACAGCCTTGCATCACCGTCCAACAAGTAAGTGGTTATAGTCAACTTTTGTCATTCCTCCGTCTTCGTAGCTGTCAGGACTCTCTTTATCCGGGAGAGTCGATCTTTAGCTTGGGTTGGGGTTACCGTGTAGCGTCCCGATTCGCGTTAGGCCCCTTGTGCGTGTTTTTGGTGTCGGGAGAGCTGGTGTAGGCTCAAGGGGGTGCATGTGACTAGGTGTGCACTTGCAGGAAATAAGAAAATAGGCTGAAAACTTGAGTTGAGTTTGACACGGGTAAGGATACGGGCGTATCCCTACCCGTGTTCAGTGGCATTGAGTGACTATGGTGCTGAGGGATTCTGAAATGGCTTTGAGTGGTGTGTCCCGAGAAGGACACGGGTAGGGACACGGGCGTGTCCCTACCTGTGTGCCATGGCTTTGAGTGTCATGGCTTTGAGTGAAATGACGTTGAGTGGTTCGTCATGAGAAGGACACGGGTAGGGACACGAGCGTGTCCCTACCCGTGTGCCATGGCTTTAAGTGAAATGGCGTTGAGTGGTTCGTCCCGATAAGGATACGGGTAGAGACACGACCGTGTCTCTACCCGTGTGCATCTAGCCAATAAGTGTTCCGTGAAGGACACGGGTGGGGACACGGGCATGTCCCTACCCATGTGCTTCAAGCCCGGCTCGACGAGTTTTGCCCCGAGAACCACACGGGTGTTGACAAAGAAAGTGTCACGACCGTATCACCTGAACACGGGTACCGACACGGGCGTGTCAGTACCCGTGTAGGAGCACGAAACGGCGATCAAGCCGTTTCGCCAGAGCAGGACACGAGTAAGGACACGGCCATGTCCCTACCTGTGTCACCTCTGTATAAAAGTGAAAAGTGAAACCCTAACCTTTTCATCCTCTTCCCAAGCCCTATTTTCTGGAGAGAAATTCCTGGAGCAAGAGGAACTTCTGGAGAAAGCTTTGGAGGAGGAGAAACGCCACCGCCGTCAAGGAGAAAGTGATGCCGCGGTTGAGGATGACAAGATCCATGGTCAAGGATGGTGTTACCGCTGGAAATGAGGTGAGCTTCCTACCCCCTCCCTTAGTGCTAGATCTGTAGATATCTAGGTGAGATGTCGACTCAAGAGAGTCTAGACATGGGAGATGGAGATTTCTTTAGGAAGGGTCTTGCTAGAACATGTGTTCTAAAGATTAGTCATCTTCAACCTCCCCTTCCTCAAATGATGGTGGGGGTGGCTCCGTGAAGAGGAATGGCCTTGAGAGGGAGAATAAGGGTGGATGAGTTTTTGGTGGTGATTTGGGGAAAATCATTTGAGGAGGAAGATGAACGGGTTCATTCCGCTTCAAGATGCGTGCAGAATCTGTGTTCTGCACGCAGCGACCTTCTTGGACGTTTTCGGGCAAGAAATGGTCGAATATGGGTTTTTGACTAAACATGAAAGTCGTAGCCACTGAGATTACCTTTCCAACGGGTGGTTACACACCTTCGGGTGAAGTCTGTAGCCACGGGAATGTCTGATCGAATTAAGGGTTGTAAACTAAGCACATCGAACTTGTATTCTGTACGCTGCAGTCTTTGGAGCCGATTTCGTGTAGGTTAGAGCCTGATCTGGGTTGCAGGCTGAACACGAAAGTTGTAGCCTATGGAAAGACCTTTCCATAGAGGGGTTACTTGCACTCACCGGATTCCTATAGCCACGGGAATCCTCGGTTGAAGTGGCTGTCCAGAGTTATTTCTGCACTTAAATTGTTGGGTGATTATAACGTGAACTTGGATTCGATGGAGTTAATGTTGCAATCTAATGCGAGGTTTGGGTGAACTCTCTTATGATAACCACCGTAGTGATATGAATATTGAAGCTTGTTAATTTGAATTCGTAATATGGGTGGTGACGCAAGCATAAATTGAACGAAATGCCTCGACATAAATTGCTAGATCATTCATGCGCATTGTATATAGTCTATGTGGAAATCTTTTGGGGTAATATGTAGATGAATAAGTTATGGCCATATGTATGTTGAGTTGATAGAATGATGTCTAGTAGTCCAATTCTTAGAGTGTCGTCTCCCTACGGGTAGCATTGTGGAAGGTTTTAAGTGCGGCGTTGGCTGTCACTAGTCGGAATGGGTTGAGATGAATAAAGTGGATGGTTGGGCTTGACCCTCGTGCTTTCTCCGAGGTTCCTTCCATGCCACGGCGCTGTGGAATTGCATGTGGTGTGAGTCTACACGCGGTGTCATAATCCTAAGTTAAGGATAATGTGGCAGGTCTACGAGCTCGCCTATCATTCCACCGACGGGAGTTGACGGATAGACTTAGGGCGGTTGGGCTTGCCCCTCATGCTTTCTTCGAGGTCCCTTCCGTGCCAAGTGATTGGTTGGACTTGATCCTCGTGCTTTTTCGAGGATCCATCCGTCACACATGGCCAATTCGGGGCTAGGATCTTGGTGCACATCTACCTAGGTGAACCCGCTGGGCCGTAGTACGCATGGGCTCCGCTGTTTTGTGTTCTTAGCGTTGAGGCGTACGGGGGCCTAAGTGAAGTAGTGTGAATACCCACTTAGTAGTAGAAATGCCTGTTCTACTGTCACCGTCTGGCCACGACGGTTGGCTCCTGAGAGGTTAGCTACCTGCTCGAAAAGTGGGAACTACTAGTCTGTGTCGACATAGCAACTGCATGTGCGTGATCATGGGTGTGTCATTGCATTGCATACATAACATTGCAACTCATTACATACACAAGACCCTCATCGTATAAGTTTGTATGGGCACTTCTATACGATGAGTTATTTATTGCTGAACGATCCTCAACTCATATGCTTGTATGGGCATCCATATAAGTTGAGTTACTTTTGTTGTAACTCTATATTCATATGCTGTGATAGATAGTAGAACTGATAGAATCTCCTATACTCGTGTTGCCACTTGCTTGTTTATACTCATGTTTATTATTTGTTATAATATTGTACCTTGTTTATTTCTCCGCCCGGTGCCGAGGAGTCGCCGGGGGAGCGGATGTGAAGCCACTTAGTCTTTATGAATAACGGTTGCTACGTCTTCCTTTTTAGTAGGAAATCCCGCAGGTGGAGCAGCAGGTGATGGAGCCGGTCAGCTAGGCCAGGATGATAGGGCCTGAAGGGACGGTGTCATCGTTACCGTCTGTTACGGATATGAGTGATGAGAGTTTTATTGTAGTCCTTCGGGGAAATTTTGTTGTTATACTTTGATATTATAGAAGCATGTTTAGCTTCTATTTTACTATACATTTGGATATATAACTTGTGTGGATTGACTTCTTATATTCTTTTGGTTGGGTTGGCATGTTGTCTTGATATTAGTTGTAGCCGGCAGAATAGGCGACTTGGGGTACAGACTAACCCGCGTGTTGGTGCTACCCCAAGGCGGCTGTTCTGGGCATAAGACCCCTCTCATGCCGTGTCTTGTGTTCCGGGAGTGGGGTCTTACATCCCGTCCCCGAGAATATCGGAGGATTGAAGCCCATAACATGCTTCAGCTGCTTTTCAGCTGCTCTCCTGGACATCACTGGCTCCACTACCACTTGCTCTACCCTCCTCGGTTCTGCCACTTGAAGCGGTACTTGCTCCACAGCAGGGGAAGGCTGCTGCACTTGTCTTGTAGGCTGAGTGTCTTGTAGGCTGAGCATTGATCATAACAAACACCGCTTCAGCCACCAATCGTATGGTTTTTGCTGAGGGAGGTGTTGCAGGCTCAACATTTGGTGCGCAACTTACCTCAGAAACCGAATGTTTTGACGGCCCTGCACCACTCCTGTTCACCTATAGTCGTATAAAACAACGTTAAGTGACCGAACAATATTGTAAAAAGTAATTATAAGAACACGCAGGTTCCTCAAACATGTGTATTTTCATTCCTAAGTGGACATTCATGGGTTCTTTTTATGTTATAACGATAACACACACACATGTGCTCACCACCCCTTAAATTGAATTCGTCCACGAATTCATTTAAGCATGACCGAAACCGGTAGTCTGATACCAAATTATAACACCCATATCCGTCACATCGCATATAGCAGAAGGTCCGGCCGGGGCCCGACGCCATATACCACGGACAGACCGGTGGGTTACTAAATGAAACCATTCAACCAATAACCGACGTCCTACGCTGAGTACATTCTAGCGGAAGCAAATTAATAAGTTGCAAAGAAAGAACCCAACCAAAAGCACGAATATCCGCTAACAAAACCAAAATAGGAATGAACGTACAAAATACACAAAGTACTGGCCTTATGGCCTTACAGAAGTTTACTTAATTAAACAGTGTTTTCCAAACATCGGCACACAACCTGGTCATATATGAAAAAAACAAGTAAACATCGCATGGCCTTCGAGGGCCGTCTTAGCAACATGGGCTTTGGCCCGTTATTTGCCACTAGGCTCCGCAACATATACAAGCACAATTCACCGCAACGGTGGCAAACAAAAGCAACGGTCAACTAAAGCTGACCAAATTATAACGACCTCACCCCCTTATTGGGGTGGCGGTGCTCCTTACCTGCAATGCATTAGTATAATCCAACAATTAAAGTGAAAGTACAGTATTTGCACAATACACCACAGATGCAGGCCCGCGGCCACACACCCCATGCTCTCAGGGCACTTACTCGGTGAACACGGTGAAAATCTGTGGTCTCACCACCGCCTCTAGGACGGCAAATCTCGTGAGCATTTTGGTCTTTTCGGCCTAAGCCTAAGACCCTCCATCTATGCTAACGGTAAGTGTCATGTACTTTAGGTCTCTTAAACCGAACGACACAGAGCGGGTACGGTTCCACCTAACCCGTTGCTCACACCGCAACGTCAATTTAAACCATATGCGCGGGTCAAGCTTCCCCGAGTCCCAAAACGATTACACAAATTTTACATAATCCAGTCATGTACAAGTTGGCTCCCAGGCCACCAAGTTGGCAGAACCACGCTTCTGCCCAGTTTTCCGGGTGCACCTTGGGGTTAATCTCCAAGATTCCTTGATGCAATCTATAGTGTATAAAACCCAAAAACAACTATCGGCACGGAGTCTTCTCCGACCATTCATGCATAATGAAACATCACCGATCCATACCAACTTATCCGGGTAGGCTTCACACACCATGCCTATGTCCGTACTTTGATTCCGGACTCTACATGCAAACAACAGGGACTATTCATGTCTACCTGAAGGAACACCACAAACTCACCGCATAATCGAGAGAGCGGGCTTCCTATGCAAAAAGGAAAGGGGACTTCACATATCCAAGTAGAGAATCATTACCCTAACATTTCTTTTCGGCACCATGAAGATCTACTCGGATGGAAAGCACCGTAACAACCTTGCCTTTGCAGATCTGAACTCGATTTGCGATTTGGCGCTCCGAAACTCCTCCGGCGGCCGGATCTCCACTCCTTCTTCTTCCTTGCTCTCATCTCTCTCTAGAACTTTAGAAAGAGAATAGCTCAAGTAAAATGAGGTAGAAAACCCTCATCTCCTGGACTTAAACCAGCAGGGAAAGGCCTGAACCGTTGAATCCCAAAATAAGGAAACGAATGGCCACGATTTGCTCTTAAAGTCAAATTACTGGGCCGAACACGGCTTGTGACACGCCCGTGTCCAAGGCCGTGTTCCTCAATCGACGCTGAAACCGTCACGTCCCAAACGGGACACGGGATTAGACACGCCCGTGTCACAAATGACACGCCCGTATCCTACAGTACATGCCTGTATTTAGGGGCGTGTTCCCTGAACCGATATGGGATCAAACCATCCCGAAGAGGACATGACTCTGTGATACGCTCGTGTCACAGGCCGTGTGCTAGACATGCCCTGGGACACTCCCGTGTCTCAGGCCGTGTAACTCTTTCCACACAACCCGACAAACAGCCCGAGCAAGACACGTCCCTGGACACGCCCGTATCTCAGGCCATGTTCTCTGCCTTCCACGATCGTCAACTGTAACTCGCCGACCTCAGGAAAAATCGTGCAACCCGAGCACGACACACCCCGGGACACGCCCGTGTCCCAGGCCGTGTGGCCCTCACCAGGACCCAAACTAGCTCAAACGCGCTGTCCGTTTCTCTTTTGAGTTTTGGGGCATTGCATTGATTGCCATGTTACTTTCTCATCGGTTTCTTTTGTTTTGCAGGATCGGAAAACATGGAATATTATTGGTAGCAGACGGCTATCTCATGGGCTCTATCTTCTTGATGTCCTTCCTTCTACCCTCTCTATCATCTCCTCCGTAGAGTGGCAGATCCATGGCCACCAAGTACCCCTCATTCGAGGCAGATCCATGGCCGCCACCGCCGCAGGCGAGGGTGCCGAGGACGAGCTCGGCTTGGATGGCGAAGATGAGGAGTACATCTAATGCCTCCTGATGGTCGTTCAGCATGGAGAAGTCTCTGGCTGATAGGTTAGAGGGGGAAAGCGCGTTCCAAGGAGCGCCGGCGTTGAGGAGGCAACTAACGGCGTTGGCGTGGCCACCTGCAGCGGCGTGCATTATCGGAGGCATGCCGTCGAAATCCAAGGAGGGGTCTGCACCAGCAGCGAGGAGCTCACGGAGCCTTTCGCAGTCGCCGACAACAGCGGTGTCGCACAGGAGGGCTTCGACTTTCTTCTCCATTTCCCGGAACTGTCCGAGGCGCGGCTTCTTGAAACGATTTAAGGGGGTGGGGGCGTCGGGTTCCTCTCTGGTATGAGGTGAAAAAGGGGGAGGGGGAGGAGAAGGAAAGGGGGAGAGAGGGAGAAAGAGAGAAGAGAGAAAAGAAGAAAAAATAAAAGGAGGGAGTAAAAATGTAAGAAATACAACAAAATCATTCTACCGTGAAATTTTTTTGTCTTCAATGACAATTTTTATGGGTTGCGATAGTTTTCGCAACGTTTATAAAAACATCACAAAATCATTGTGATCGCGGCCGCCACCGTAGCTTTTTTCGACGTTTTCATCATAAACCATCACGATTGGATGTTGCTCTATCATGACATTTTTTCACCAAAAAATAGCATGATAGATAATTGATGTATCGTGACACTTTCTATAATAACGTCAAAAAAAATTAACTCTACCACTACGTTTTTTGCAAAATGTCATTGTAGTTAAAACTCTACAATAATGTTTTCGAAAATAAAGCGTCACAACTTTTTGCATCTCATGAAAAAAACCTAAAACAAATAGAAGTTATAATAATCTACTCTAAAAAATAATAGTGCATCTAAAATATTTATTAAAAATATAAATATTATTTTTTTATGAAATTAATTTTGATAAAAATTTCAATTATTTTTTGACATTGACATTAAGATATGTTAAGATATTTTTTGCAACTTATTGTTCCAAATATTATCTCTAATTATAACAAAAGTAATGAAAAAATAATTATACTGGCCACATAATATATCATCACTGAAATTAAAGAGTAAACTTTAAAAAAATCAAATTAATAATAAACAAAATGTGTTTAAGTAATATAAACTTGCAAAAATATATATAATCATTCACTACATTCCTTTCAATATTATAAATATGTAAATATCTCTTTAGTACACAAAATAACATCAAATTGTCAAAAACCTCATGAAACAAAATAAGGATCATGCAACTTCAAAATTTTCTTCAATAAGCATTGACTCCATTAGCACCGGACAATGCATCATCTCCATTAGCACCGGGCAATGCATCAGCTTCATTTGGTCCTCTAAATGAAATAGGCACAGATATCTGCCCTTAAGAGATATAATTTGATTTTGCCGCATAATTTATAATGTGATTAATTGTCTGCATAACAAATAAAATTGAAACATAGCTTGAATCTTCATTCTAATTGCATCTAAGGATAAAATAAATAACAACTTGAAAAAGTAAATAACAATTTTTCCTAAAGAATCAAAAGTAAATTACAATTAAATCTAGAATGAGAGATATCATAGCCCTTGCACAAAGCTAACAATTTATCCTAAAGAATGTTCTTACCCGGTTTTTTTTCGGTTTAATCCACCACTAGTTGCGATCATCAAATAACTATTCAAATCTACTCCCGGGGAAAAAAAGAAATCAATATCTTGCTAAATTTGGGGTAGAAGTTACCATAGCCCTTGCCCAAAACCAAGAAATCAATTACTGGATTTGCATCCATCCAATTCAATTTAACCAAAGGATATATCATGTCTTAAAGATTAGTATTGTTAGAGAACTTGAACATCAAGCAACTAAATTTTAAATCAAGTAATCCAAACAAGCATCTTTTCTTATCTAACTCATAATGCTCTTTTCACAGCACACCATTTTAAATTTTCATCATTATAAAGTATGAAGAAACACTATGGAAGATGCGACAAAGGTATGCAAATGTAGGTAAAGATATGTTAAAAAAAACAATAGGATTGTGGAGTGACCAAATAACATACAATCAATGTAGGTTCATAGATGACATAGTTTTAATCGACAGAATATTTACTCAGTTAAGTGAAAATATAGAAGACAAGACTTCAAACACGTGCACAAAGATTGGATATAACTTTATTATATAAATGAATATAGCTATCTAGGAACACACCAATCTTTTTTTTTTGGACCGTTTGATCAAAAAGCTACCATCAATTTCCACCGTCAGATTTATGCTTACTCTCTATTTGGCTTTATTCACAGCAAGGAGTTGTCACTGTCTTGCTTTTTATTTGGCTTTATTCACAGCAAGGAGTTCACAATTTTATTAAACAATTGTTTATTACAACAAGGAGTTATCACTGTCCAGCTTTTTATTTGGTCTAACAATTTTATTTAACAATTGTTTCACAGAGTTAATGCCTCTCCCGCCGAAAGCTATCCCCGCCAGCACGGCAAAAGGATGGCCAAAGCTATTCCGATCAGCACATACCGTCGCCTCCTGCCTCGATTGTCACCTCCTGCTTTCTCCTCCCCACATGCTATTGTCGCCTCCTGTCGTCTCATCCCGCTTCGACTGCCGCCCAACGAATGATGCGTGTATAAGTCTACCTCCCTTCCATAGAGGTCCGCCTCAACTCCTCCACCATCGACAGAGCTTCTCCTCCACAGTGCCTCACCGCAATAGGTTCTCCTCCTCGACGGCTCCTACCGGCGAATTCCTCTTCATGCAAGCTCCTCGAGGTAAAATACCAACATTTATGGTCCCCATCTTCTTCATTTTTTCCCCAGCTGAAACATTTCTACTCTCAACGTTGCTTCAGTTGTTTCCTACCTAAAGCCGATTCAGCTTCAACTCCTCTCAGCGCATACCTCCTGGCAGATCTAAGAATAACATTAACTCATAGGTGATTCTCATATCTGTTAAGCAACACATATCTAATTGGTCCTTCCGTTCTTCATATCTGGCCGATTCTTCTGTTTATTTCTTAGTAATAATTGTGATTTTTTCAAACACCACATTAACTAGATCCTTCTGTTCTTCAAATCTTATTGGCGGTAGGTCTAGATTTCATAGAGAAATATCAAAATTCATTTGATTTACTCATTCTATAGGGCTCCAATTTCTGTTGTTTGCTTATTCTGTTGGTCTTATTTTTCATACATTTTTCAATTTTTGTTGTTCACAGAGAAATATCCTCTTTAGGAATGGATGTTGCCCACTAAGTTTGCCAAGTTTTTTTCTGCTTGAATTCTTAAATTTGGGCTTATTTTCATACATTTTTCAATTTTTGTTGTTCACTGAGAAATATCCTCTTTAGGAATGGATGTTGCCCACTAAGTTTGCCAAGTTTTTTTTGCTTGAATTCTTAATACCTTTTAACGATAAAATTTAACGTGTTTGAAAATATTCTAGTGACTAGAAGACCGTCTAGTTTTTTAAATGCAACAAATATTTGTGCTGGTGAATTTTAAGATAATGTTGTTAATGACTTTGATGCAACTTCTTCAAATTCTTCTACTTCAAAATTATCAGCTATAACAGTGGCAAGAGCTTTAAAAAGAAATTAAAAGAGAAACATATATGCTCGACCAACAACAACAACCAAGACTATATGAATTATCCACACAACAGCCTTTGTTGCCTTGGCTTCACCCGTTTTTTATCTACATATAAATCATGAAGGCAAAATTAGAGAAGAAATGGGCGAAGAGACGTAGTTTGTTATTTTTGTCAATCTCACTTATGCATGCATCATGCTCCCTAATGTACAAGAGATCATTACTGCATGTGCAGTCATAGCTTCCCCACATGTTTTTACTGCTAAATTCTAGGCACTGTCTGCCTGCACTTATCAATATCTGAATATCGACCATTATAATGAATAAATTATTAGATTTGGCTAATGCTGAATGAACTATAAGTTCTAGAAATAGTTGCAGGTATTTGCAAATGTTCCAGAATCAACCATTGATAATAACAATGATATAAAGAAATAGATTTCAATGCTACAATAGTCTTGAAATGAAAAATAACAGTTAATCATGTGTTTCACCTTCACAAGTATTTTAAATTCAGATGACACGACTTCAAAGCTCCAACTTCTGCCAATGAGTCTATGAACATCACGCCGGGAGATCTCTTGGCAACAAGTTTCAAGCAAAACAACATCTATTGGATGATTAACCCAGACAAGCTCCTTTAGGTATGCACGGGAGGTGAGCTTGCTTTTCCCCTACAATTCTAAAAGATGAGCATCGTCATTGATGTGAAGGGGTCTGATACGTCTTAGAAAGAACGGGACATGATTGCATTAATCACGAACATGGATAAAATCCGAAGCGAACTCCGGCCAAGATCAAGGAGACTAGGTCCTTCAATGACCCATCTCTCAAATGAGAGTCAAAACCCTAAAACCCAAGGATGCCTAAACCCACACACCCCTTCCCCTTATATAGATAAGGGAGGGGAAATATAAAAGGAAATACAATATTCTCCCACTCCCAGTTGATTACAAGCATTAATTACGGCGACTTCTATATGCGCTCCCCTGACACCTGCAAGGTTGTGTACTTCGACAAAGGTGACTTCGTAACAATATGCCGCCCTTGAAAATTGACTTTGTCCCCAAGATCAAGACAACTAGATTTGTTGGGATCTTTAAAAATGTCGGCAACGGGCACATGCGAAAAAAATGATGGCGGAGGGGGAGAAGAAATACAGATGATTAAAATTAGTTGGGAGGGGGGGATTGTGATGCAGGCCTATGGTTCCGACGGGATAAATACTACTCTCTCTTAGGTTCGGACAATTAAACAAACACGTAGCGACGGTATCTCTCTTTGACACTACAGACGAATTCAACCAATTAATGACACATCCTTTAACAACGCACAAAGCAAAGGGTCGTTACACCTTTTAGAGATTAAACAAGGGCTATGCGTCAATGTTCGCTCAAGCAAGTAGGACCTACACGATCCAGACAATTAGCTAATCAAATTAATATTATCCGCAAGCATTCACAAACCCAAAAAAGAAGATCTGGACTAAAATAGCGATTTCAACAAAGTCCAAAATCAATCACAAATTTAATTAATATGAGGTAAGCCAAATCACTTGAAATCAAAGAGAAATCAAGGGTTAACGAACCCGATTTCTACTAGTATTCACGAGATCTACCCGATCCAATTTATACGAAAACATCCAGATAAAATAAACGCTTGAAATTCAGATTTTAGTAATACACTAATTTTAATATAAATCTAGACAAATCACTAGTCTTCTAAACCACCAAATCTCACAATAAAATAGAGGAATCACACAATAGGATTAGATATCGTTACCAAGTCCCAAGCAATAGATTTGCAAATCCGTCCACAAAGATGAGTGGAGGAAACACACAACAAAGGTGGAAGGATCCACTTCCACGCAATTCCACGGAACCGCACCGGACGATGAAGAAGCAAGCAACCTTCTTTTGAACCACCGGGGAGGGAATAGATCGTCGGAGTTGTTGTCCTTGGCCGAAATCCACCAAGAGGGGATTTGGAGATTGGTCGAACCCTAGATGGAGAATCCTTTTAGTGGCAGAATTCTTCAAGGGGAGATTTCCTGTGATTAGTTGAACGTAGTGTTGAATTTTCTCAGGTTGATCAGCAAGGTAGCCCAAACACCAAATTAATATTTTCGGCACTACCTAGATCACAACTTGAACCGCGGAAAGTAGGAAGCAAACTTAGATAACCAAGCACACACACAGAAACAAGCAGATCAAGCTTTTATTAATCTTCTTTACAAGGCGAGGCATACATGGCGAGACATGATTTCGCCAGTATGAAAAAGCAGAAAACAAACAAGTCCGGGCGGATTGCACACTGAGACCGCCGACTCCGCCGAAACCGCCGAAACCGCCGAGCTCGATCAAACCACCGCCAAACTGCGGATGAACAGAAGAACAAACCGCCTATCCACCTAGACCGCGAGGTCGCGCGGACAGAGAAGCAACTTGAGGAAAAACTGATGCTGGTAACCACCAATGCAGCCCGCTACTCCAGCGGTCAGAACCAAACTCCTGGTTTGACACTGCTAGCCGCGCCACCTGCACACAGAAACCGGTTAAGCAAACAGTCCGCGCGGATACAAGAAACAAGTCCGCAGCCTTCACTCAAGCCCCAACTTACTGTTCACTCTGCTACCAAATGAGGTGCTGGGGGGTCCTATTTATAGGCCGGATGAAGAGTGTGGTCACCACCCTATGAGATAGAGACACCGCCCCTTGGTCGCAGCTAGCAAAACCATCTCGCCGAGTCCGCCCGCTAAAGGTCAAACAACCTGCCAAGTCCAGGCGAGCAGCGACCTGCCCATAGCAGACCGCCCAATCCGCAACCACCAGCCCATGACCATAGGCACAGCCAGGATACCGCGGACTCAGCGGACACACTCCACCTTGCACTTGTCCACGACCACAGGCACGAAGCCCGGTCACAGCGGACACTGCGGATACCAGGCCAGTCCGCCAGCACTTAGGCCAGACCGCCAAACGAGCCAGCTCACCGCAACTCCAGATCCACCACAGATCTGGCGGACTCAAACTTTCAATCCGCACAGACCGCGGAACCACCTCCAGAGCTCGGCCCACTGCCGGACACAACCAGTCCGCACAGAACGCTCCTGATCACTCCAAGCAGCAAGCAACGCCGAACAACAACCCGCCGGACTGAGCCCAGTCCGCGCGGTCAGTCCGCCCAGGTCGCCCGGACTGCCGATCACCCCCACTTTCACTTCACCAATTTCAACACTCCCCCTTGAAGTGAGAAGTGGTGATCAGCCCAAGCAAACCTCGAAGCCGCTGAAAAGGCCCCTTCGACAGCGACTTGGTGAAGATGTCAGCAAGATTATCTTCACTCCGAACATGACCAACCACAAGAGATCCTTCCAGCACCTTCTCCCTTATGAAGTGGTGATCGATCTCAATATGCTTAGTCCTGGCATGACAAACTGGATTGTTCACCAGCTTGAGAGCACTCTCGTTATCCCCTCGGAGCAAAGTAGGACCTTGCACTTCTTCATGGACATCATCTACAAGCCTCCTTAGCCAAATGGCTTCCCGAGCTGCCAAGGCAGACGCCTTGTACTCAGCTTCCGTAGTGGAGACAGATACCGAGTCCTGCTTCTTGCTACACCACGAAATGCCCGCTGATCCACAAGTGAACACATAACCGGAAGTTGACCTTCGGTCATCCGAATCACCACCATAGTCAGCATCCGTGTAACCTAGCAGAGAGAAACTCGCATCCCTTCTGTAGAGAAGTCCCATGTCAGAAGTAGCCTTGACATACTTCAAAATGTTCTTTGCCGCCACAAGATGAGACTTCCTTGGCTCTGCCATGAACCGACTTACTCGACCAACAGCGTAAGCTATATCAGGTCTAGTAATCGTCAGGTAGATCAAGCTTCCAATAAGAGCCCTGAACACCAAAGGATCAGGAAGAACCCTTCCTTCATCTCGTCGAAGATTCAGACCTTGATCCATAGGAGTAGAGCACGTCTTTCCCTCAATCAAGCCAAACCGGTTCACTATGCGCTCAGCATATCCCTTCTGGCAGACAAGGATCCCGCTCTCCTTCCTCTCCACTTCGAGACCAAGAAAGTGATGAAGCTCTCCCAGGTCTTTCATCTCGAAGCGAATGGCTAGCTCAGCTCTGAGCCTAGCAACCTCCTCCTCAGAGTTCCCTGTGATGATCATATCATCAACATACAGCAGGACCAAGACAGAAAGCTCCCCCTTCTTCTTGATGAACAAGCTAGAGTCCGAGTTTGAAGCAAGGTATCCACAGAATTGCAGATACTCTGCTATCTTCCCATACCAAGCTCTAGGAGCTTGCTTCAACCCGTAGAGAGCCTTCCTGAGTTTGCAGACGTAATCAGGATGAACTTCAGAAACGAAACCAAGAGGCTGATCCATAAAGATGTCTTTGTCAATCTCTCCGTAAAGAAAAGCATTCTTTACATCAAGCTGCCACATCCTCCATCCTTGGCATGCAGCCAATGCAATCACCATCCGAACTGAAGTCATCTTTGCAACAGGGCTGAACGTCTCCTCATAGTCTTCTCCATACTGTTGAGAGAACCCCCGAGCCACCAGGCGAGCCTTGAATCTCTCAATGCTTCCATCTACCTTCTTCTTCAACTTAAACACCCACTTGCATGTCACCGGAGCAATGCCATCAACCTTGGGCACCAGATCCCAAGTTTCATTCTTCTTGAGAGCATCCATCTCCTCTCTCATGGCATCTTCCCACTCCTTGACACCAGTGGCCTCATTAAAGCTAGCAGGCTCTCGCTCATCCAGAGGACCTGCAAAGAAGCATGAGACATAGCTCACAGTGTTCCCTTCGCAGTAGCGAGCAGGAGGCTTGATAACCCTCTTTGACCTCCGAAGAGGCTGCTCCTTGCTAATCACCTCTGTTGCTTCTTCTGGTTCACCTCTGCTCTCCGGCAAGCTTGGAGCAATGCTCCCCCTGCTTCCTGACCCAGAAGCTTCTTCTCCAGAACTTGAAGCAACTGGAGCTGCTGGTGACACAGCCAGCTCCACTTGATCAGCTACCTCAGCCACCTCCTGACCTTCATCAACCTTGCTCTCTGGCAGCTCAACCGAGCTTCCTCCATATGATGTCAGTTCGTCAAAGACAACGTCTCTTGATACCACGAACTTCTTCGTCACTGGATCCATGCATCTCCATCCCTTCTTCCGCTCATCATAGCCAACAAAGACAAGCTTCCTTGCCTTTGCATCAAGCTTAGTCCTTAGCGCATCAGGGATATGCACATAGCAAGTTGATCCAAACACCCGAAGGTGTTCCACACTAGGCTTCTCCTTCAGCAACATCTCGAAGGGAGACTTCATGTTGATCGGACTCAGAGGCATCCGATTGATGACATAGGCAGCACAAGACATTCCCTCCGCCCAGAAAGACCTTGGGATACTCTTGGCATGAAGCCAACATTTGCAAGTCTCCGTCAAATGACGGATCTTCCGCTCCGCTACTCCGTTTTGTTGTGGAGTATGAGCACAAGTGAGCTCCCTTTGGATTCCATGCTTCCTGCAAAAGTTAGAAAACTCGGAGGAGACAAACTCTCCCCCGTTATCAGTTCTAAGCTTTTTGATCTTCAGGTTAAGCCTTCCCTCCACCAGCTCCTTGAACTCCACAAACAATCGGAAGGCTTCAGACTTCTCCTTCAAGAAATACACCCAAGTGTATCTTGAGTAGTCATCAATCAAGACTAGCATATACCTGCTTCCACCAAGGCTAGCAGTCGCGGTTGGTCCCATCAGATCACCATGGATAACCTCCAATGGTGCTTTGCATCTTGTTTGTGACTTGTCAAATGGAAGACGATGAGACTTCCCATATTGACATCCAGCACAAACGTGACCCTCACCGAAGGATGATAACTTAGGCAAGCCTCTCACCAGGCTCCTGCTTGACATAGCCTTCAGCTTATCCATCCCGACATGCCCCAGTCTCTCATGCCACATAGCAGCGCTATCGTTGGCCCTCATCCGATCAACATAGGAGCTTGTTGATAAGACAAACAAGTCCTTCACTCTCCTTCCTACATGAGCAACATCAGCCTTAACCGCTGATACGTTGCGAAGGAACTTCACTTCTGTTGGCCCAAACAGAACGTGGTAACCAGCATCAACCGCATTGGTCACAGAGAAGAGGTTTTTCTTCATACCCGGTACGTGATAAACACTCCTTAACGTGAGTGGCCCCTTATCACTACCCACCGTTACAATACCCTCCTTCTCTACTGCATGAATAGTATTATCAGCAGTAATGATAGCTTCATTACCTGAGTAAGCCTGCAGCGAAGAGAACTTGGACAAATCTCCAGTGAGGTGATGACCACACCCGGAATCAACGATCCAATCGTCCTTCAAGTCACTGGTGGACAAAGCACGGACACAAGTGCCCGTCATGAACGCTCCACCCCAGCCAGCTTCCTCCTTGCTTGAGGAGGCTTCCTCCTTGCCTGCAGCATGCCCAGGCTGCAGCTTGACCTTGCAGTCTCGCTTGAAGTGGCCTGGTTGATGACACCTGAAGCACTTCAGGTTCTTCTTCCAATCCTTCTTAGGGGCAAGGCTCCCCTCCTGCTGTTTAGAAGATGAAGATTCATCTCCAGCTGCAGTCTGCTTCTTCTTCCCTTCCCATCTCTTCTTCTTCTTCTCAGTGAAAAGAGCATCACTAGCTCCTTCAGAGACCGATACCCCGGCCATCTGCCTTGCCAAGCTCTCCTACGAGGCAAGCAGATTCTCCAGCTCCAGAAGAGAGGGTTGAGTAGCCCAGCCTTGAACAGAAGTAACGAAGGCCACATACTCCTTCCGCAAACCGCGGATTATGTGCCTCTTCAGCTTAGCCTCGGAGATCGGCTCATCAGGATCAAGAGCAGAGAGCTCAGCACACAAGCTCTTCATCTTTAAGAAGAATTTGGAGATAGAGAGATCTCCCTGAGTTGCCTTAGCCAACTCATTCTCTAAGAACTGTAGCCTTGCTACATTCTTCCTATTGAACAACCCATCAAGGGAAGTCCAAATCTCAGCAGCAGACTCACATCCTAAGATGTGATCAAAGAGTTCAGGTGACACTGCCCGCTTGAGAGCAAACTCAGCCTTGGCGTTTGTCTTCCTCCACACTCTTACCTGCTCGGCTGTACCAAACTCAGCAGTTATTTCTACTTGGTCATCTCCACCGACGACCTCCCATAACTCCTCACCTAGAAGATAGCTCTTCATGCACGACTTCCACTTCTTAAAGTTAGTCGGCGTCAGAAGCTCAATACCAAGACCTCTTGCAAAACCACCGTCCATGGTGCTACCTTGGTTATCCTTCAGAAGCACACAGAGCAACAACAAGCCTGTTGATCAATGCTCAAGCAACTGAACCTCCCTCTGATACCATGTTGAATTTTCTCAGGTTGATCAGCAAGGTAGCCCAAACACCAAATTAATATTTTCGGCACTACCTAGATCACAACTTGAACCGCGGAAAGTAGGAAGCAAACTTAGATAACCAAGCACACACACAGAAACAAGCAGATCAAGCTTTTATTAATCTTCTTTACAAGGCGAGGCATACATGGCGAGACATGATTTCGCCAGTATGAAAAAGCAGAAAACAAACAAGTCCGGGCGGATTGCACACTGAGACCGCCGACTCCGCCGAAACCGCCGAAACCGCCGAGCTCGATCAAACCACCGCCAAACTGCGGATGAACAGAAGAACAAACCGCCTATCCACCTAGACCGCGAGGTCGCGCGGACAGAGAAGCAACTTGAGGAAAAACTGATGCTGGTAACCACCAATGCAGCCCGCTACTCCAGCGGTCAGAACCAAACTCCTGGTTTGACACTGCTAGCCGCGCCACCTGCACACAGAAACCGGTTAAGCAAACAGTCCGCGCGGATACAAGAAACAAGTCCGCAGCCTTCACTCAAGCCCCAACTTACTGTTCACTCTGCTACCAAATGAGGTGCTGGGGGGTCCTATTTATAGGCCGGATGAAGAGTGTGGTCACCACCCTATGAGATAGAGACACCGCCCCTTGGTCGCAGCTAGCAAAACCATCTCGCCGAGTCCGCCCGCTAAAGGTCAAACAACCTGCCAAGTCCAGGCGAGCAGCGACCTGCCCATAGCAGACCGCCCAATCCGCAACCACCAGCCCATGACCATAGGCACAGCCAGGATACCGCGGACTCAGCGGACACACTCCACCTTGCACTTGTCCACGACCACAGGCACGAAGCCCGGTCACAGCGGACACTGCGGATACCAGGCCAGTCCGCCAGCACTTAGGCCAGACCGCCAAACGAGCCAGCTCACCGCAACTCCAGATCCACCACAGATCTGGCGGACTCAAACTTTCAATCCGCACAGACCGCGGAACCACCTCCAGAGCTCGGCCCACTGCCGGACACAACCAGTCCGCACAGAACGCTCCTGATCACTCCAAGCAGCAAGCAACGCCGAACAACAACCCGCCGGACTGAGCCCAGTCCGCGCGGTCAGTCCGCCCAGGTCGCCCGGACTGCCGATCACCCCCACTTTCACTTCACCAATTTCAACACGTAGTTGGAACGGAGGAGGGTTATAGTGAAGGAGATTAGAGGAGAGGAGAGGGGGAGGAGAAAGGTGGCCGAACCACTAGAGGGGAGGAGGGAAGCCGGCGTCCAAGAGAGGGAGAGGGGAGGGTCGAAATTTGCCAAGAGGAGGGGAAAATTCTCAAATAGAATTGGGGTTTTCTTTTCTCATTCCAATCTATCTTTTTCATTACCCATACAAGCATATATATAGGATACACCACTCAATCTCCACCATACAATATTAAACTAGATCTAGATGATTATAAGCAGCCCATCACAAACATTAAATTGAAATAATAAGTAAGAAAAAATGCTTAAATTAAAATGCTTAAAATTAAAATGCTTAAATTAAAATGCTTAAATACGTAACATGTAGCGGAGATTTGGCACGACGTTGACGATGGATGTTGCTGTAGAATCTCATCTTCAAGCTTGCGACAACGACCATCACAATCATCAAATTCTCTAAGACAAAGATCAACGACCATATCAGCAACGTCATCATGAACATGTAGCGGGACTTCATCGTCAAAAGTCAAACGGTCACGAGCATCACAAACACATGGCGGGACATCGTCGCCATCAATCCTCCCCCGCTCAAAATCACTCATCACCAATGAGTGGCCCGAGAGGGGAAAATAGTCGAAGGCAGCAGCAACATGGGGCAAATCTGACCCCACAATCCAACTCGTAGTAGCGTGATCATCTCACATCAATGAGAACCTGTCAAACATAGGAAGAGCAAAACTTTCGAGGAACCTCGAAAGGGTGTCAAGCAAAAGAAAAATAACTTGAATCTTACCATCTAGTTCAAGAACCAAGGAATCCACGTGGAAAATAGACACGGTAGAACTAACACTCCCCAACCCAAGAGAACATTTAGTGGAAGAGAGAAACGATGCAGAAAGCCACTCAGGTGGAAAAGTGACGTACAGTAAAAAGTCCGGAAACTTGAAAAAAAGTGAAATACCCCGTGCATTATAAAAATCCGAAAGAAATGCATCAAATCTGAAAGAAAAGCATCAAATTCGAAGTTCTTCATAACGATGGATGGGTCGACATTTCTTCGTATTAAATTATTGACGTAGCCAGTAAACATCTGCTCGGGGACTGACCAGACTAAACTCAAATCACTAACTCTAGCGTAGGACAGTCTCGGAAGGAAGCGGAAGTGCGTGCGACATAAATCAAAATAGCTAGCTAACGTTCTAGATACATGTAAGCGGAAGTCGTAAATAGGCGGAGGGAAAGAATTTGCCACTTGATTGGAAGAATAAATATGGCGTGATAAGACTAAATCTAGGGGCATAATCATTGTGGAATCATATGCGGTCGCAAACGTAGTCATATTCGAAGACGGACACTCAGAAAAACGGTCACTCATAGGTAATGGGCAATTAGATATACGAAGTGTGGAGAATAGACCGAATACGAAAGTTAACAATTCATCCATACCTATCCACCGAGACATGCCCGGACTAATAGCGTAGGTAAAATAAAAGGACTTGGACTAGGAATAACAGAAGCGTGTCCTAAAATAGGTGCTAGTCGGGTCAATGGAGCAGGAGGCAGGGTCGGTAAAATCACACTCGGTGACAAAATAAAATCAGAGTGATCATCATGACATGTTGAGATCATCAAGGGGTGGTCATCCGGGTCTTCACCACTAAAGTCATCAAAAAATTCCTCTCCCTCATATGGAACATTTTCCAATGTCGTATATACATCTACTAACTCAGAATCATCTGTAAACTCCTCAACTACTATAGGTGTTGGACCGAAAATATGGTCGAGGATGGGTCGGATAATCATATAGGGTGGCACTTCAGAGGAGAGCTCCTCTTCCATGTCATTGGGGTAACCGAACTCCTCAACATCACTAAGCTCGTCAATGATGCCGACATCGACCTCATCAGTGGGCTCAGTCAACGGTACTAACTCGGAGTCAACGGAAGGTTCACACATGGACTCAGTAAGCTCAGGGGGGGGGGAGACTCAGGCAGGACAACAGTCATAGGCGGAATGGGGTACTCAACCGCATCGGGACTAGCCACTCCACTAGCATCGCAGGTAATATTCATCTGACACCTCATACTGACAGGAATACTCTCACCACGAGGGCTCATGGCATCCCTAGTCATAACACCTTTCGAGTCTGGAACATATGACTTATATGGTATGGTTTCCCTAAAGGTGGTAGTAGGCAAACTATGGGCAGGCCGACCTTTGGGGGGAAATGATCTAGCGTTAGGTATATAATAATTCCTATAGGAAGGTATGAGACTAGTGCCATAGCGATACTCACTCGCAGGCTTGGTGTCAGCAGTGCGGAGGTAGGCAGGATCAAATTGATCCGAGAGTAGGCTACGCTTGTGTGGCCAAGCATATTGATAGCTACCAACACGACGCTCTTCGTTTAACCAAAACATGCGGGCTTGACCAACTAATTTTTCACGGGCAATGACAACCTTTTGTGGGGTCATCCGAGGGGTACCACACAAAATAAGATTAGAAGGAGAAAAGAAGATACATGAATGGGATGCCAAGGCTATGAACTTCTTGGTATATGCAAAGTCTGATGACATTTTCCAAAATTTGTTGATTGCTAGTCAGGTAAGGAAATCCAGGAGTCTCTATAAAGAATTATTGATGGCAGTTCTGATGAGAGAAAGGATAAAAGATCACTTCTCATATCCCAATATGAGAATTTTCAGAAGAAAACTAAAGAAAGTATTGTTGAAATGTATGAGAAGTTCAACATCTTAGTCAATAAGCTCAAAGGGTTTGACAAGGAGATCTCAGTGACTGAGATCAATGATAAGCTACTCATATGCTTTCAAAATACATGGTATTCAAGAATATGGGACATCATCAGGGAGTCGAGATGTCACGGAGAAATTACAACTAATGCCATGTTAGGCAAGTTGAAGTCTCATGAACTTCTTTTGAAGAGTAGGGCGAAAAATAAAGCAAGAGATAATATCTATACCTCTAGAGAAAAGTTCATTGCATTAAAGATAGTTGATGGAGGGCCTTCAACCACTAAAGATGAGTTGTTCAATCTCTTAGCTAGGAGGTTTAGAAAGTGGATAAAGACTGAAGACTCCAAAAAAATAGAAAGAAGTGCTGCCAAACCAAGGTTTGATAAGACAGAAACATGGAGACTATCTACTTTACATGCAGAAAACAAGGACACATAAATCTAGAGTGTCCTGAACACCAAAAGAACAAAACTATCAATAATGAGCATAAAAAGCAATCCTTCAAGAGAAAGGACAAGAAGAAAGGAAGAGGTTTCATAGCAGAAACTCGGAGTGACTCGGGCTCTGAGTCAAGTTCCTCATTTGGGAGTGAAGAAGAAGCTGATACTAAAGAAGCCTGTTTGATGGCTTTGGAAGCATTTTCAGAATAAGATCAGGTTAGGGGATGTCCATCCACAAACCAGCTGTGGTATTTGGATAGTGGTTTTTCCAGACAAACGACTAGGCATAAGAAACTACTGGAACAATATAAGATCAAGGATGGCCCTAAGGTAATTTTAGGTGACTCCTACTGTGGTAAAACCAAAGGTTATGGTATAATTAGAGTTAGATACATCTCCTTCTATAAAATAGCTTATGTTGAAGGTCTTCAACATAATCTCATTAGCATTAGTCAGCTATGTGATGGTGAAGACATGGTGAAGACAAAGTGGTATTCACCCATAACTTATGCCAAATAGTCCACTCTAAGTCAGATGCAAGAGTGTTGTCTGGCCATAGAAAAGGCAATGCACGTGTAGTTGACTTCAATTATAATTCAAAGGAAATCTATCTATTTAACTCAGACATAGACATAAATGAGCTTTGGTATAGGAGGCTTAATCATTTAAATCATAAGGCCATAGCCAAGCTAGTTAAAAACAATTTAGTTAGGGGCTTAACAAAAGATAAGTATAAAAAATTAAACTCATGTAGAGCTTGCCAAATGAGAAAACAAACTAAATCATCATTCAAACCAAATTGGTAGGAATGATTCACTTAAAAGCTTATACCTACTACATAAAGACCTATTTGGTCTAATCTCCACTCAGAAGCTTAGTAGGAAAGTCTTTTACCTTAGTCATAGTGGATGATTTTTCTAGATTCAGTTTGGTGTTCTTTCTGAGAACTAAGTCTTACACCTTCGAGATCCTCTCAAGATTCATTAGATAAGTTTAATCTGAATTCAATGCTCAAGTCGCTATGATCAAAAGTGGTCATGACACAAAGTTTGAAAATCAGTTAATTTGCAGATTCTGTGATGATGAAAGGATAAGGCAAACCTTTTCAGCTTCTAGAACTCCTTAACAAAATGAGGTAATTGAATGGAAAAATAGGACCCTAATTGAATCAAGAAGGAAATTACTGCTTGAGTCAAACTGGCTTAAGTCCTTCCGGGTTGAAACAATTAACACTGCTAAATATATTCTAAATAGAGGTCTAGTCCATAAGATTAAGCTAAAGACTCCTTATGAGCTCCTAAAGAGAAAGTCCCCAATAGTTTCATACTTTAGGATTTTTGGTTGCACTTGCTATATATATACTAAATAATGAAAAAAATTATCTCATCAAATTTGATAAGAAAGCCGATGATGGTATCTTCTTGGGATATTCATCATCTAGCAAGGCATATAAGTGCTACAATAAAAGGACTCTCAAAATAGAAGAGTCCATGCATGTAGTTTTCAATGAGACTAACACATTTTCAAAGGTGTAGGAAATTTCCACCAAGAATATCTTGCATGAAGAAGACCCTCTAGTAGTTGAGTTTGAGCAAGTGTGCATAAAGGGAAATGGAGAAGGTAAGCATTATCGTTAGTTGGACAATGCTGAAGTCAATTCTATTAATGAATATTCAAATGAAGTTACTGACAACAAAGTCAAAGAATCTCTTCAGAATCAAGTACAGGTTTTTGAACCTAAAATTGTTGTTGAAGAAGAAACTCATGAAGAGATTGCTCCTATACTTGATGCAGCAAGAATAGATCCTGAGAGAGAAAATCTCAAGGATCACCCCCAATCTAAAGTGATATGAGACGTGTCTCTTGGAGTTAGAACCGGAAACCAACTGTCAACTAAGGCCATACTACAGTGCTTTCTCTCCCAATATGAACCCAAGAAGTTTGAGAAAGCAGACAATGATCCCCACTGAATTATTGTCATGCAGGAAGAGCTAGCTCAATTTGAAAGGAACAATGTTTGAACCCTAATTGACAAGCCTTGAAATTACTTAATCATTGGAACAAAATGAGTATATAAAAATAAGTTAAATTTTAATGGAGTAATAGTCAAAAACAAAGTAAGACTAGTAGCTTAGGGATATATGCAAGAATAATAAATATACTATAACCAGACATTTGTACTAGTAGCAAGACTGGAGGTAATAAGACTATTCCTTGTATATACTGCCCACAAGAAGATAAAAGTTTATCAGATGGATGTCAAGAGTATCTTCCTTAATTATACTATCGAAGAAGAGGTTTATGTGGAAAAACCTCTAGGTTTTGTAAACTCATCTTTTCCCTCTCATGTTTTTAAACAAAATAAAGCACTATATGGTTTAAGCAAGCTCCAAGAACTTGGTATGCGGCCTTGTCCACTTTCCTTTTATAACACTCATTTATAAGAAGGAAGGTAGATAAAATACTACTCACAAGAACATATAGATACTAATTAATAATAGTTCAAATCTATGTGCATGCCATTATATTTGTCTCAATAGATCAAAGACTTTGAAAAAGGTTTGCTGACCAAATGCATTCAAGATTTGAAATGAGTAGTATGGGGAACTATCCTTTTTCTTTGGTATCCAAGTGAAATAAAGTGATGAAGGTATTTTCATATCCCAATCCAAATATAATAAAGAGCTTATTAAAAAGTTTGGGATGGAAAATGCCTCCACTATGAGAATATACATGGCTACCAATGGTGTGATTGATAGAGATGAGTCAGGTCAATCTATTTCCCAGAAGACTTATAAAGCAATCATTGGCTCTCTTTTCTATCTCACTGCCAGCAGGTCAGACATAATGTTTGTCATATGTGTGTGTGCTAGATTCCAGGTAGACCTTAAAAAATCACACTTGAGTTATGTAAAAAGGATTCTGAGATATCTAAAGGGTGCACCTGAGCTTGGCTTGTGGTATCCAACAGAATCTAAATTTGCATTATTAGGCTACTCAGATGTATATTATGTAAGGTGCAGGCTAGATAGGAAGAGCACTTTAGGAATTTATCAATTTCTGGGTGTTAGACTGATTTCTTGGTTCAGTAAGAAACAAACCTCGGTATTTATTTTCACAGTTGAAGCTGAGTATATAATAGTCTGTAATTGTTGCTTATAGATATTATGGATGCAAAATTAATTATTAGATTATAAATTTTATATTAAAAACTTCATAATTTTCTATGACAACTCTAGTGCAATTTCACTGGCCTCAAACCCAGTTCTGTATAGTAGAATCAAGCATATAGAAATTAAGCACCACATCCTCAAGGATAATGTAAAAAAGGGGAAATCTCCCTTAAATATGTGTCCACTGAAGATCAAAGGGTTGATATCTTCACAAAGCCCCTTGTTGAAGTTAAGCGCAATAACTTCATCAATGAATTGAGAATTTTTGATGGTGCTCAGTAAAGCACATTATAATATGTGCAAAATATATTTTATACAAGAATTAATTGCTGGGAAAAACACCATAAGACTTAAACTTTTGAAGTTTATATTGGAAGTAATATCGAATGCTAGTCGATGTTTCATCGACTTCTATTCGATGCAATGTCTAGAGCTATCGATTTTGAAGAGTCTGAATCTATTCGATGCAACGTCGATAATAATTAACGTATGCGCCGACAAAATGTATGCTATGGTAAAATCAAAGCTACGTCGAATACAAGTCAACGCAACATTGACTTCATAAGCGCACGTTGAATTCCTTCCTTAGATGGATTTTAGGATGTTGTGTCGATTCTTTCCTAAAATACTCATCTTGTGCCCTAAACTTTGGCATATCATCAACTTATACCAACACTTCTATTATATTTATTACTATTTAAACTCTTCATTTTCCTCGCTCTATTTTTCCTTATTCCTATTCTCCTTTATTTGTTAAGTGTCTTTACAGGTACACTATGACACAAAAAACAAATTCAGGTTTTAGTGTTGATTTGGATTCATTCGGTGTAGCGACCGAAGCTTTCAAAGGGATATTGCAATTCTTCGCCAATCTCGGCCTCAACCAGGTAATATCCACTCGATGCAAAATATATGAAGCTGAATTGACAGAATTTGAGTCTAGTGTGCAATTTGATGAGGATGGAACAATGAAAAGGGAGTATAGGTGGAACATAAGTTTGGTTAACAGATGAGACCATTGAAGGAATGTTTGATCTCTTGCCAGGAGAAACAGATGCAGAACTATTAAACAATAAAATTAAAGAGGTGCTGAAAATAATAAACTTCTCAAAGGACAAGACAATCCATTTGAAAAAGAATGATTTTTCTAAAGAGTACAAATTCCTAACAGACATTGTGAGAAAGGTACTATTGTGCAAGATTTTTGCACATGATGTCATTCCTAAAGCACAATTGCATCTGATGGGAGTAGTGATTCTGGGTAAGAAGATCTACTGGGGAAGATGATGATATCTCACAAGTATGCATTAAAAGAGAATGCCTATATGACATTCATGAGCCATATACCACAACCTAACTATCCTGGACTGTGTAAATCAAAAGGAGTGAATATTCCTCCAAAAAGAATTTAAATACCTCTATTATCCAAGTGGACCAGGCAAATCATTAAGTATGGATGCTAAAGAGAATCTACTACACCCTCTCCACAGTATGATGATTATCCCCTCCTTTCCTAATCAAACAAGTCTACCAACTCACACCACTATCGCTCTACCTTCACCACCAACACCATCCCTCCCTCCAACCTCAAATATTATACTAGCTTCTGAAGCAAATCCTCAGAATACCGTAACACAAATCTCCTCTCTTTCCAAAATTAGTTCACCTACTCTGTCAGACACTTCTTCCCTCAATCTCTAGGCAGTGTAGTTATCCACTGTTTCTCTCACCACTCTTATGGCTAAGCAGGCAAAGAAAATTCCAAATAACATTTGATCTCATGCAAACCTAGATTGATGGGGGTCACTCAATCTGTAAACAGTATGAAAGAAAGTTTGTATTCCTCTCATGTTACCAGGTCTTTCTTAACCTAACTTGCTTATGAGGTTCAGAAGGGGGAGATGCATGAGGAAGACCACGACATAGGAGTCTCTACTCATTCACAAGGGTTGAATTCCTGTAAATTTATTGAAAATGAAATGTGTTACAAAGTGCTGATGAAGATCTAGATCAATTTATGAATACAATTTCAATATAGGGGGAATGAGAGGCTTGGAGTAGCAGATGTATTGGATATTGCCATAGAGACCGTCCAAGTGGCTACACTCAATCGAGAGGGAGAGGGGTGAGGACATATCCACAATTGCTAAAAGGCCTACTACACAAATGGTTGCAGAAACTTAGGGGGGATTAATGTTGAAATGAAAGATCAAGATGAAACTAAAAAATTTACTTCACCACCTCAGGGGCAGCCATAGGTAGATGAGGAGGAGCAACCACTTGTGTTTCCTCAAAGGTATGTCAAAATTCATTATACCAAAAGAAGGAAGCTATAAATAATGCCAAGAAGAAGGTATGATGTTAAGGAGGTTTATTGATAAAGAAATTTATATGGGCGACTTTAAAGTATTCATCAGTATATTCTGAATAATTATGGTTTTATCAAAGTCTTCAGATGCCATAATTTTTTCAGTTGCCTGCTCATGACTTGTCTTTTTTTCTTCTTATGTAAATGTTGTATAATATTTGCATTCTTTCTTGTATTATTCTATAAAATCACTTAAAAAGTTTGCAAAATTTATTATGTTAAATAGGGGAAGATTGTTGTAAAAAAACCTATTGATTTAACTTAAAAATTTAATCATAAGTGAATTTGACACCCTAGGATAATTATCCATGTTATATAGTGAGGGTAACTGGGTCATGGAAGTCCTAGGAAGTCAGTCAAGTCAAAGTCATGAGAAAGGCTAGATGAAAACAAGAAGAAAATCATCAAAGACAATTATCCGTCGACTAGAAGTCGACACAACGGTAACTAAAAGTCAACTTGACTTCTATTAGATTTCGACACATCCTCTGAAGTAAAATCAACGACACCACAAGACAGAAGCTGGTGTATATGTTGATAAGATGTCGACGTACCGTCGAGTAACAAGTTGAGTCGACAGAGTCTTATTTTGAAGTAGATTTTGATGCACCTTTCATCAAATTCAAAGTTGCGTCAATACATATATCCAGAATGGTAAGTACAGAAGATTTCAAACAGATTTTTTGGAAGAGATTAACTATAAAAGTTATTTGAATCTTAGATAAGATTAAAGAAAATATTTCTAGCATAATTCTGAAGAGATTATAAGGAAGTATTTTAAATAAGTTCACATGATTTGTGAAGTCAAAGATAGGAAGAATTTATTTTATTTCTTCTGAAAACAATCTCTAAGAGGAACATTTCACAAATTCCCTATATATTTAAATAGCGAGATTCAAAACAGAAGAATGAACATAATACATAGATATAAAACACACATAAAAAAATATAGAATTTAAAAATCATTCGACTACAACAGTTCTTCTTCTTCTTCTTCCTCTCTTCTTTGTTGATGCAATAAATGAACTAAAAATACTCTGAAAGACAGTGAATCTATAGCAAATAATCCTTCTTCTTATAAAGGATTCATCATATACAAGAGATTCAGAACACTTAGTGCCAAAAGAATCTTTCAAGATTTACTGAAAGAGGATTCAACCTAAAAGACTATTTCTTTCTTCTTCTCTATACTTCTTCTCATTCTATAAAATGAGTAAAGAGTTTTGAGAACTTATCTTCAAAGGATTCGGTCTTGGTTCTAAGAGTCTCTTTAACAAAAAACTCAATTTTTGATTTAAGATCTCCTTATCAAAAGATTTTGTATATTGGTTATGATAGTATCCTTAACAAAAATCTCAGTCACTAGTTCCGAGAGTCTCTTTATCAAAAGACTCATGCACTATGATAGGGTATTCCTATCAAAGTGGTAGAAGAGTCGTGTACTTTTACTTTTATGTGATTAAATTTTTTACTGTGATTTTGGGAACGATAAACTGAAACTGTCTAAGTCTAGGTAAATAGGTTTAGGTAATAATTTTTAAATCTCTATTACCCAATCTAGAGAATTCTCAGATGCTTAACTCACAACAGTTCACCCTTTCAAAGACAATTTAGATTATAGCCCTAAGGACTAGATTGCTTTAATCGAATGACAACGATGATCATGGGCCGATCAGATGAAGGAATCTATTGAATACGACAATCTAGATTTGATGGTCAACCGTGTTACATTAAGTGAATATCTATATATTCGTTAGTGTGTGTGTATGTGTGTTATATATATGTATGTATATATATATATATATATATATATATATATATATATATATATATATATATATATATATATATATTGAAATGACTGATGTATAATACCTTTCCTTATATAGATCAATCACAATAATCACCTTCTTGAAACGGATCATTAACGACTTTAATCGAATCTTTAATCAGGGTCTTGATCTACTGAGGAATTAATTATAGAAGACTGGGGAGAATTCAGCATAAGGTCACCTAACCATCAAATACTATTCAACATGTAAAACCCCGTATTCGCAGAGTAGGGCCCTCCCGGCAGGCGCAGGACCAACTATGAGTTTTTTAATCTTTTCAGAGATCTTGCACTCTTGGTGGCCAATTTTGGTTTGGCCTTGGAAATATACTAGTAGGGGGAGGGAAAATCTACCTCCCCCCCGGTCCCTTTTTTTGGGTGAGTGTGGCAAGATGGCCACCCCCTTAGCTTGCCTTGGTGCGAGGTAGGAGCGGCGAGATAGGCGCATCGGCCTGCCCTGCGGGGGAGCCAGGCCTGTGGCCTGCTGCTCTCCCGGGCGGCCTGCCCTGCGGGCGAGCCAGGCCCGCGGCCTGCTGCTCGCCCGGGAGGCCTGCCCTGCGGGCGAGCCAGCCACGCGACCTGCTGCTCGCCCGGGCGGCCTGCCCTGTGGGCGAGCTAGGCCCGCGGCCTGCCCTGCGGGCGAGCCAAGCCCGCGACCTGCCTTGCGGGCGAGCCAGGCCCCGTGGCCTGCTGCTCGCCCGGGCGGCCTGTCGTGCGGGCGAGCCAGTCCCCGCGGCCTGCTGCTCGCCCGGGCAGCCTGCCCTGCGGTCAAGCCAGGCCCCGCGACCTGGTGCTCGCCCCCGGCGGGTGGTTCCTTTGGAGGGGGTGGGGGAGCATGGTTCGGCCCCCCGGACCCCTTTGGGCCGTATTTTTACCGTTATGCCCTCGGGGGGGGGGGGGGAGAGAGGATTACTCCTTTACCCCCCTATGTGGAGGTTTCTATTGGCTCGAGGCCTTTTTGCCTTAAGGGTATTTTGGACATTTCGGCCCCATAGCTTGGAAAAACTATAAATAGACCCCCTTGGGTACCTTTGGGGGGATGAGTTTTTTTGCCTCCTCCTCACTTGGTTTTCTTCTTGGTTGAGTTGAGAGAGCTCTCCAAGGTGCCCAGCTCTGCCATTGGTGAGGGAGGGGAAGTGCTCTTGTGACCTTCCGGGTGTGTGGTGGGACCTCCACGCTAGAGCCGAGGGTCTATTCCTAGCTTCCCAAGTCTTTGGTCCGTGATGTTCCCCCGAGTGTAGTAGGTGTGAGGTCACCCCTCTTTTGGGACTCCGAACTCCACGAGAGACCAAGTTTTTGGTTTCAACATTTTGGTGCGGTGAGCGTGGAGAGTGGCCAGCACAGAAGATCTCGGTAGAGTGCCATGACTGGAGATCAGGGAGGTGGTGATGACCTCGGCGAGCTCCCCAACCCCGGACCCTTTGTAGGAAGGGAGAAGTTCATGGCTTCCATTCAAGGAATTATGGAGATGCTGAGAGGAATCGCCCCTCGAGCTGACAGCTCAACCCCTACCCCCCAGGGACTAGCTCCCAGGGGTCTCGTCGAGCTGACCCAGAGCGGTCTCGACGAGCTGCCTCCCGAGGGCACAAGCGAGATGACCCCAGCAGGGGCAGAAGGAAGTGCACCAGGTAGGCGACTTGGGAAGGAAAGGATGGGAGAGGGGGTCGAGCGAGACCTCCCCGGCCAGGAGCTATTCCCCAGCTCGGCAAGTACTAGCCCTCCAGGCGAGCAGGTCGCGCGAGTGGAGGTGGCGAGAGCACCCCTCAGGGGGTCACCCTTCAGCGCACTGATCATCTCAGCTCCTGTTCCAGAGGGGTTCAGAGAGCCAGACATGGCTTACTATACCGGGAAGGATGACCCCGTCCAGCACCTGTAGTGGTTTGAGGATGCCGTCTCCATCAAGCCGATGACGGATGCCTTCAAGTGTCGCCTCTTTGCAATCACGTTGAAGGATAAGACAAGGGACTGGTTTCATCAACTCCCTCCGAGGTCAATCTATGGGTTCGAGGACTTGAGCTGGAGCTTCCAGCTTCGCTTCTCCACCTCCAAGAAGAGGAAGAAGAGTCCCGAGTCCATCTTTCTGATAAGGCAGAGGGTCGAGGAGTCGCTGGCCCACTACATTGATAGGTTCTAAGAAGAGATCCTGGACATCCAGGATATGCCGGGGTATGCCCTCTATATGGCCTTCACAGTGGGGTTGCGCGAGGGATTCTTCAAGATGAACCTGACCCGAAAGGCCCCCCTCTCCTTTGAGGAGCTGATGGAAAGGGCGGCAGAGGAGATAGCCATGGAGGCGGCCAATCCGAGATTTGTCAAGAAGCTGGCAAAGCTAACGGAGTCGGAGCCAAAGGAGCAAGGTGGCTCAAGGCATCAGGAAGGAAGAAGAAGAGATGAGCAGAGAGCTCAGGGGTTCTAGGGACAGGAGGGTTCAGAACCAGGCTGGAGGCAGCAGGGAGGACCTGCCCAGGGTCCAGGAAGAGCTCTCATCCATGGTGGGGGAAACTTTCACGGGGGCCAAGGGAGGTTTAACTTCCAGAGGCAAGCCCCAAGACAGCTCCTACCCCCACCACAATAAGCCTTGGCAATAGGTGAAGGAGAAAGAGGCAACGAGAGAGACCGCCGAGCCCGCCGCAGGAGGGGAGATAGAGCATTGTCGTACTGCGACTTCCACCAAGTGGAAGGGCATGCCACGACTACCTTCCACGAGTTCCTGGAAGTGAGGGGGCAAGAGGCCCCGCCCAGCAGCAGCCGCCGGTGCAGGTTGAAGAAGCTCCACCCCGAGTGGGGGAAGAAGACATATGTGAGGATTGGGTCGATGAAGGACACCGAGGAGGTATAATAGTGATTCACGGTGGGGTGGGGATTGAGGCCACTCAGAAGGCGAGCCTCCATATTATGTATCGACGAAGCGTCGCTTCGACATCACAGACCCCGCCCCCGGAAGAGAAGATCACCTTCTCGGTGAAGGACCTGCCGGACCATGAAGATCCGTTCTGCAATGCGCTGGTCATCAAGACAGCCATCGATGGCTACACCGTCTCCCAGATCTTGGTTGACAACGGGAGCTCCGTCAACGTCATTTTCAAGAAGGCATTTGACGAGATGAAGGTGGAGCCAAGGAGGGTGTTGGCCTCAGACGGACCCCTGTTCGGATTTTCAGGGGAGAGGAAGGAGGTTGAAGGTGGAGTAGGGCTCCAAGTGAAGTTGGGAGGGACATCAAGGAACTGCAAGTTCGTCATAGTTGACGCTCCGAGCAGCGACAACACCATCTTCGGAAGGCCCCTCATCAGCGCCTTCCATTGCGTACCGTCTTTGTTCTACCAGTGCCTCAAGTTCAGCTCAGGAGGGATCCAGGTCAGAGTCAAGGGAGACTCCAGGATGGCAAGATAATGTTATGTCATGGCCGTCAACACTATCTCTTGGTTGGCCAAGACAGAGGAGATGGAAAAGATTATGGAGAGCCTGAGCAAGATAGAGGTATCTGAGGGGAAGGCTGACGGCCCTCATGTCCAGGCCCCCTGAAGAAACCTCGCCTCAGCAGAGTCTTGTACTTTTTCTTATGATGTAATGAGTTCAGCCCCCGACTAGTTGAGTCGGGGGGGGGGGGGGTCATGTAACCCATCATGTTTTCCCCTTTGGAGGATGTTGGATTTGGTAAGGTTTGGTTGAAATGCTTAGTTCCCCCCTCCCAAGAGAACCTCCCCATGCCAGACTCTCACTGGCTGGATGGGTTAAGGCTACCTTGAGGAAGCCAAGTCCTTTGCTCCGATTATGGTCCCGCTGTCAGGCTCCCACTAGCTGGCAGGGCAGGCGTACCTCTCGTGGAAGCCCAGCTCCTTTACTCCGATGAATGTCCCGCTATCAGGCTCTCACTAGCTGGCAGGACAGGCGTACCTCTCGTGGAAGCCCAAGTTCCTTTGCTCCGATGATGGTCCCGCTGTTAGGCTATCACTAGCTAGCAGGGCAGGCGTACCTCTCGTGGAAGCCCAAGTTCCTTTGCTCCGATGATGGTCCTGCTGTCAGGCTCTCACTAGCTGGCAAGGCAGGCGTACCTCTCGTGGAAGCCCAATTCCTTTACTCCGATGACGGTCCCGCTGTCAAGCTCCCACTAGCTGGCAGGGCAGGCGTACCTCTCGTGGAAGCCCAGTTCCTTTGCTCCGATGATGGTCCCGCTGTCAGGCTCTCACTAGCTGGCAGGGCAGGCATATCTCTAATGGAATCCCAAGTTCCTTTGCTCCGATGATGGTCCTGCTGTTAGGCTCTCACTAGCTGGCAGGGCAAGCATACCTCTCGTGGAATCCCAAGTCTCTTTGCTCCGATGATGGTCCCGCTGTCAGGCTCTCACTAGTTGGCAGGGCAGGCGTACCTCTCGTGGAAGCCCAGTTCCTTTGCTCCGATGATGGTCCCGCTGTCAGGATCTCACTAGCTGGCAGGGCAGGCGTAACTCTCGTGGAAGCCCAGTTCCTTTGCTCCGATGATGGTCCCGCTGTCAAGCTCTCACTAGCTGGCAGGGCAGGCGTACCTCTCGTGGAATCCCAAGTTCCTTTGCTCCGATGATGGTCCCGCTGTCAGGCTCTCACTAGCTGACAGGGCAGGCGTACCTCTCGTGGAAGCCCAAGTCCCTTTGATCCGATGATGGTCCCGCTGTCAGGCTCTCACTAGCTGGCAGGGCAAGCGTACCTCTCATGGAAGCCCAGTTCCTTTGATCCGATGACAGTCCCGTTGTCAGACTCCCACTAGCTGGCAGGGCAGGCGTACCTCTCGTGGAAGCCCAAGCTTCTTTGCTCCGATGATGGTCCTGCTGACAGGCTCTCACTAGTTGGCAGGGCAGGCGTACCTCTCGTGGAAGCCCAAGTTCCTTTGCTCTGATGACAGTCCCGCTGTCAGGCTCCCACTAGCAGGCAGGGCATGCGTACCTCTCGTGGAAGCCCAAGTTCCTTTGCTCTGATGACGGTCTCGCTGTCAGGCTCCCACTAGCTGGCAGGGCAGGCGTACCTATCGTGGAAGCCCAAGTTCCTTGCTCCGATGACTGTCCGCTGTCAGGCTCTCCTTAGCTGGCAGGGCATGCGTACCTCTCGTGGAAACCCGAGTTCCTTTGCTCCGATGATGGTCCCGTTGTCAGGCTCTCACTAGCTGGCAGGGCAGACGTACCTCTTGTGGAAGCTCAAGTTCCCTTGTCCCGAGGCCGTCTCGTCACCCAGGCTCCCATTAGCTGGCATGACAGGTTGACCCCTCGGGAGGCTAGGTATTTTCACCCTGAGGTTGTCTCGTTACCCAGGATCCCATTAGCTGGCATGGCAGGATGACCCCTCGGGAGGCTAAGTGTTTTCACCCCGAGGCTGTCTCGTCACCCGGGCTCCCATTAGCTGGCATGACAGGTTGACCCCTCGGGAGGATAAGTGTTTCCACCCCGAGGTCGTCTCGTCACCCAGACTCCCATTAGCTGGCATGACAGGTTGACCCCTCGGGAGGCTAAGTGTTTTCACCCCGAGGCTGTCTCGTCACCCAGGCTCCCATTAGCTGGCATGACAGGTTGACCCCTCGGGAGGCTAAGTGTTTTCACCTCGAGACCGTCTCGTCACCCAGGCTCCCATTAGCTGGCATGACAGGTTGACCCCTCGGGAGGCTAAGTGATTTCACTCCGAGGCTGTCTCGTCACCCAGGCTCTCATTAGCTGGCATGACAGGTTGACCCTCGGAGAGGCCTTATAATCTTTCCTACCAAGAGAAGAGGCCACTCAGCGAATACGTTGGGTTGGATGTTTCTTTTCGAGCTTGTGCCAACCTCGAAAAGAGCGGGGATTATGTACAACCCCATATTCACAGAGTAGGGCCCTCCTGGCAGGCGCATGACCAACTATGAGTTTTTTAAGCTTTTCAGAGATCTTGCACTCTTGGTGACCAATTTTGGCTTGGCCTTGAAAATATACTAGTAGGGGGAGGTAAAATCTAATCAAAAAGAGTGTTCCCCCAACAACTGTGTTACAACAAACAGATTTTGTGAATCCACATATGAGACAGTTTTGGGTTCTTCTTGTTCAAGTTACAATACACTTGTAGTATTAAGTCGCAACATTTATGGCATGAATTTAGGAACACCTGAGACTAGACATCGACTTAGAAACCACACTGAGATTTCATTATTGCAATGAGTTTAGTCAAGCATGATGAGTGTCGACGTATCAACTATAGACTCACATGCACAGCTCTAAACACCAATACACCAATTTGAGGGTGCCTAGTATCAGAGTATGTTGTACGCGACACTCACCGAACATTGCACAAAGACGTTATGTTATAACTGCAATTATTGCATACCACAGTCCATCACTACGAATGACTTTTATTTAGAAGTGGAGAACTCCGACGAAGAAGGAATTATGTGAAGATGGCCTGAGAATTTGATCTACCTCAGAGTTTGAGGACAAACTCAACTTGAAAGAAGAGAATGATGTTATGGGCTTTCTAGCCAAATTATGATTTATTGTTATCACTCATTTTTTATTTAGGGCGTTTATATTGGCAGCCCGTATATCAATATTGACAGCCCAATTATAATGACAGCCAAGTAAATCGTTATTGGCAGCCCAATGGCTAATGACAGCCCAAAAAATAGGTTTTTAAAAGTCATTTTTAGGAAAAGTGTACAACATGAAAGTTGTAGATCTCGACGAGATCTACAACTTTTATGTTAAATATTTTTTCTAAAAATGTCATATAGAAGGTCTATTTTCAAAAGGCGCGGAACCCGAGCGAAACTATGCGAGTTCCGCCCGAGTTCCGCGCCTTTTGAAAATAGGCCTACTATATGACATTTTTAGAAAAAGTGTTCAACATGAAAGTTGTAGATCTCGTCGAGATCTACAACTTTTATGTTGAACACTTTTTCTAAAAATGTCATATAGTTGGCATATTTTCAAAACACGCGAAACCCGCATTTTGGGCTTCTATTAGCGGCCATATTACGTGTGTTTTTCATTAATTTTTTGGCTGCCATTATCGATATACGGGCTGCCAATATAAACGCTCTTTATTTATTGTCTAACAAAATCTTGACTTTTATTTTAACTATCCTGTATAGATGAAGCTTTATTATTTGGAGGAGCCACTAAGAGTGGAGTCATGTAAAACCTATTTAAAAGCACTTAAAATTGAAATGAAGGCATTCACGAATTAATCCTTTCTCCTTGTTCCCTTGTAAGTGATTTTAATAGCACACTCACGAGTTTATCCCGCTTAGGCAATCGCTATTTTGGCTCTATAATATCATCCTCCGTCATCCCCGCAACAGATGACTCAGACGACTCTATCGACATTCTATAGGTTTGTCTGTAACGTATAAGCTAACTAAATCTCTTGAATAGTCTACCAATTCAATCATCCATCAAAAATCCTATAAGCTCGATGGAAAAATCCTTTTCACAGCGGGAGAGATCTGTTGCGCAATTGGCACCGGCCCGCGAGTACGGAACCCGTCGCGGGCAATAGCAACGGAAGCTAATTTTGTGAGCAAATAGTGGCGCACACCAAAACTATCACAGAGACACGTTCGAGATTCCAAAATACCACAAACACAAGAGATTTACGTGGTTCGGAGTTAAGTTCCTACATCCACGGGGAGAGCGCGCCAGATCCACTAAACAAAATAAATGTTCGATTACAACACAGGCACTCAACGATTCTCAATGGATCGACACTAACATAGAATAGAACAAGAACAACACGAAAAAACAATAAAGAGGGAAGAAAAAAACTCCCCTAGCGCGCTGTCGCTGCGATGTCGCCGCAAGAAGTCGCCCGAACGGTTGATCGGTGCCGCTGCCCTCTTCCTCGCCCCTGGACGCTGCAGGCGTGAGACCGCCGCAGCCTGGATGTCCCTGGAGAGGAAGAAGTAACCTCTGTTCGATCTGCTGTCGCCGGAGAAGCCGGGGACAAGACCCAAGATCGGCGCTCCTAGCCGATCTAGCCGCCGGAGTAGAAGACCCTGGATCGCTGCCGCCGCCGGATCTTGGACGTCGCCGGAGAAGAAAGCTGGATCGCCCAAGATCGGGCTCTGCCGAAGTCGCCGGAGAAGAAAACCTCGGCCGAGAGCCGGTCGACCGCCGCTAGAACGATGTCGCCGCTCCCTCTCCTTCCTTGATGTCTCCGGAGAAGAAAACCGGATCGGGTATCCCGATCCCTTGCCGAAGTCGCCGGAGGTGGATCGCCGCCGCTCCCTCTTCTTCTTCCTTTCTCCCGATGTAGTCGCCGCTTCTTGATCGCTGTTTTAGGTTAGAATGATCGGGATGCTGTACTGCTTTTTTTCTACCTGTGCAAGTTAAGTATATATATATATATATATATAATTAAAACATAAAACCGGACCGGTCCAGCTGGACCGGTCCGGTGGAGTATCAACAAAATAACAATCTCCACCTTGATACTCCACAAACGCAAAACCCGCCTAGAACACACAGACCTCTACTAGCGACTACAAGCCCCCTCTCCCTGAGGCCGGCATGATCAGCATTGGCCTGTATGAGCCAAGTCCAAGCAATGCTTGAACTTGATACCGGTCAGAGGTTTGGTCAACATATCCGCTATGTTTTCCTCTGTCGGGACTTTCAGCAACTGAATGTCCCCTCCTCCGACAAACTCCCTCAACTTGTGATAACGAACGTCAATGTGCTTGGTCCTTGCGTGGTAGACCGGGTCTTTCGCAAGACAAATAGCACTTTGACTATCACAATGAAGCTTCACAGCCTCCTGAGAAACCTGCAGTTCTGCGGTGAGACCCTTGAGCCAAATGGCTTCCTTCGCAGCCTCCACCGCAGCGATATACTCCGCCTCTGTAGTGGACAGAGCGACTATATCCTGCAAAGTAGCCTTCCATCTTATGGGACCTCCACCTAGAAGGAAAATGTATCCAGTCGTGGATCTCCTTCTATCTAGATCACCCGCGTAGTCGGAATCTACATAGCCCTCTAACACACCCGCAACATCACTCTTCCTGAAGAGTAATCCTACGTTGGGTGTCCCGCTCAGATATCGCAAAATCCATTTGACAGCTTCCCAATACTGTCGCCCTGGATTTGCCATATATCTGCTCACGACGCTCACTGCCTGAGCGATGTTTGGTCTAGTGCAGATCATCGCATACATCAGGCACCCCACCGCATTCGCATACGGTACACTCAACATCTCCTGTCGTCCCTTCTCAGTGGTAGGGCACTGAATGGACGATAGCCGGAAATGCTGTCCCAAGGGGGTTGAGACAGCCTTGGAGTCATTCATACTGAATTTCTCCAATACCTTCTTAATATACCCAGTTTGAGATAACCAGAGCATGTCGCGCTCTCTATCTCGACGAATCTCCATCCCAAGGATCTTCTGCGCGTGTCCGAGATCTGTCATCTCGAACTCCGAGCGCAGCTTCTCCTTCAATAAGGAGATCTCCTGGGCTGATTTGCACGCGATTAACATGTCATCGACGTACAACATCAGGATTAAGATATACCCATTCGCCAGGAATCTAAAATACACACAAGTGTCGTACTGACTCCTGGTGAATCCTAATGAAGCCATGAAGACATCGAACCTCCGGTTCCACATCCTCGGAGATTGCTTCAGGCCGTAGAGAGATGCTCTAAGCTTGCACACCTTCTTTTCATTGTCGGGTTTCACAAACCCCTCGGGCTGCAATATATAGATCACCTCATCTAGGATCCCGTGAAGAAATGCAGTCTTCACGTCCAACTGCTCCAACTCCATATCGTAGAATACCACTAAGGCGAGCAATAACCTAATGGAGCAATGCTTTACGACAGGCGAAAAAATCTCATCGAAATCTATGCCTTTCTTTTGCGCAAAGCCTTTTGCCACGAACCTGGCCTTGTATCTCCAGGGGTCCTTACCAGAAGTAGACTCCTTCTTCCGAAATACCCATTTGGAGCTAATCGCCTTAGCTCCTTTCGGGAGATACACCAGCTCCCAAGTTTTATTCTTGTGGAGAGACTCAATCTCTTCCTCCATGGCCGCCATCCATTGAGAGCTTTCCTTGCTCTCGATGGCTTCCTTGTAGGATCTAGGGTCGGAGGAGATCACCTGGAAAGCGTATGCTACAGAATCCTGTAGCCTAAGAGGCACTCTAACCTCTCGCCTAGCCCTTCCCTTAGCATCGTATATGGCTCCTCCTGAGCGGGCTGTATAGTGTCTGATCCATCAGATTCAGATGATTCATCCTGATGATCGGCCCTGCTAGTGCCCTCATGCTCCACTCCCGGATCTGCAGCTCTGCTACTACTCTCGAGCTCAACCTCCACTGGTGGACTCGGAGTCTTCTCCACCTCCTTCGCTTGGGGCTGAGACTTCTTCAAGATAGAAGCCTCATCAAACACCACATCGCGCCTCACCTCAGTCTTTTTGGTCTCGGGATTCCACAACTTAAATCCTTTCGTGCCGGTCTTTCGACCCAAGTAAATGCACTTCCTGGACTTAGCATCAAGCTTTGTCCGCTCTGTGTCCGGCATCAGGGTGTAAACAGGACATCCGAAGATATAGATGTCAGAATACGTGACTAGCGTACCTGACCATACTTCCTGTGGGCACTTTAAATCAAGTGACATCGATGGGGATAGATTCACTAGATATCGTGCAGTGCTCACCGCCTCAGCCCAGAAGGGCTTGGGCAGGTCTGCATACAGACGCATACACCTCGCCCTCTCTAGAAGCGTCCTATTCATCCTTTCGGCAACGCCGTTCTGCTGCGGCGTGCCAGGGATGGTGAAGTGCCTAGTGATACCCTCCTGATCACAATACCCCTGAAACTCTAACGAAGTGTATTCGCCACCATTGTCAGATCTCAAATACTTCACCCTCTTCCCCGTCTGGTTCTTCACCTGGGTCTTCCAGATCTTGAACTTTTCGAACACTTCGGATTTTTGTTTGAGGAAGTAGATCCAAACCTTCTTGGAGTAATCGTCAATGAATGCCACAAAATAATTAGCGCCTCCAAGTGACGGCACCGGGGCTGGCCCCCACACATCCGAGTGTATATACTCCAAGACGTCCTTACTCTGCCGACTCGATGTCATAAACTTGACCTTGTGTTGCTTTCCTAGAACGCAAGTCTCACAAAAGTCAAGTCTGCATGTTTTGACTCCCTTCAGGAGTCCTCTCCTATACAGCTCTACGAGACCTCTCTCACTCATGTGGCCAAGCCTAGCATGCCACAGCGCAGAGGTATCCTCATCAGACATCGCGGCAACGGCCGCATCACCAGCTATCGTGGTGCCTATCAACCTATAAAGCGTATCAGTACGCTCCCCCTTCATGACAACTAGTGCGCCTCTCTTCACCCTGATAAATCCTCCCTCGCCGGTATAGGAATACCCGGCTGCCTCTAAAGTACCTAAGGAGATCAATCTCTTCCTTAGGTCAGGCACGTATCTCACGTCGGAGAGTGTCCGTATCGCTCCATCAAACATTCTAATCCGGATAGTATCGATCCCCATAGTCCTGCACTCAGAGTTGTTTCCCATCAAGACCCGACCGCCATCGCACTCTCTGAAAGTGGTAAACCACTCTCTACGTGGGCACATGTGGTATGAACATCCAGTGTCCATGATCCACTCGTCCGTGATCTCATGACTCTGTGACACGTGTAAGACATCCGCATCGTTATCGTACCCGGCTGCTATAGCGGCCTGCTGAGGCTCAGGTGCTTTGCCCTTGAGTTTCCTCTTAGGGCAGTTCACCTTCCAATGCCCCTCCTCCTTGCAGAAGTGGCATTTAATGTTCTTGCCTCTGGACTTTGATCTAGGTCGAGAGTCCTTCTTGCCTCGCTCCTTCGATCTCCCTCGGGATGGGTCTCTGCTCTTCACGAGCAGACCCTCGCTCGCCTTCGATCCAGAACTGCTCCTCTTCTCATTTGAGAGAAGCATCGTCACCACCTCCTCCATCTTAAGGGTATCCTTCCCATACAAGATGGTGGTGACTAAATGATCGAACGGCCTCGGGAGTGAGGACAAGAGGAGAAGAGCCTGGTCTTCCTCCTCGACCTTCACATCCATACTCCGCAACTGGGATACCAGCTTGTTGAACACATTCATATGGTTCAACAACTGCGTTCCCTCGGACATCCTTAAGCTATACAGTTGTTTCTTAATGTATAGCTTATTCGTAAGCGACTTAGACATATAAAGTTCCTCGTGTTTTTTTCCATAGATCTACTGTAGTCTCCGCCTCGACTACGCTGTACATGACCTCATCTGCCAAGCACAGCTGTATGGTGCTGATGGCCTTGAGATCCAGCTCATCCCACTCGTCATCGTCCTTCACCTTGGCCTTCTCCTTTCCGAGGAGTGCCTTGTGAAGTCCCTGCTGCACGAGTACAGCCTTTATGCGTTTTTGCCAAAGGCCGAAATCAATCTTGCCATCGTATTTTGGAACCTCGAATTTGGCCGCCATTGAATTTGCTCACCGGTCCGAAGAACGAACCTCCCTCTGATACCAATTGTTGCGTAATTGGCACCGGCCCGCGAGTACGGAACTCGTCACGGGCAATAGCAACGGAAGCTAATTTTGTGAGCAAATAGTGGCGCGCACCAAAACTATCACAGAGACACGTACGAGATTCCAAAATACTACAAACACAAGAGATTTACGTGGTTCGGAGTTAAGCTCCTACATCCACGGGGAGAGCGCGCCAGATCCACTAAACAAAATAAATGTTCGATTACAACACAGGCACTCAACGATCCTCAATGGATCGACACTAACCTAGAATAGAACAAGAACAACACGAAAAAACAATAAAGAGGGAAGAAAAAAACTCCCCTAGCGCGCTGCCGCTGCGATGTCGCCGCAAGAAGTCGCCCGAACGGTCCATCGGTGCCGCTGCCCTCTTCCTCGCCCCTGGATGCTGCAGGCGTGAGACCGCCGCAGCCTGGATATCCCTGGAGAGGAAGAAGTAACCTCTGTCCGATCTGCTGTCGCTGGAGAAGCCGGGGACAAGACCCAAGATCGGCGCTCCTAGCCGATCTAGCCGCTGGAGTAGAAGACCCTGGATCGCTGCCGCCGCCGGATCTTGGACGTCGCCGGAGAAGAAAGCTGGATCGCCCAAGATCGGGCTCTGCCGAAGTCGCCGGAGAAGAAAACCTCGGCCGAGAGCCGGTCGGCCGCCGCTAGAACGATGTCGCCGCTCCCTCTCCTTCCTTGATGTCTCCGGAGAAGAAAACCGGATCGGGTATCCCGATCCCTTGCCGAAGTCGCCGGAGGTGGATCGCCGCCGCTCCCTCTTCTTCTTCCTTTCTCCCGATGTAGCCGCCGCTTCTTGATCGCTATTTTAGGTTAGAATGATCGGGATGCTTTCTACCTGTGCAAGTTAAGTATATATATATAGGTGATTGTTATCCGCACTGCAGTTTTGGTTATTCGCAAATATTTTTTTCCTAATTTTTCGCGCCTTTTGAAAATACGTCTTGTACATGCATTTTCAGGAAAAGTGTTCAACATCAAAGTTGTAGATCTCATCGAGATCTACAACTTTCGTGTTGAACACTTTTCCTGAAAATGCATGTACAAGACGTACTTTGGAAATACACCCAGATTTTGCGCCTTTTAGAAATACGTCTTGTACATGCATTTTCAGAAAAAGTGTTTAACACGAAAGTTGTAGATCTCGATGAGATCTACAACTTTGGTGTTGAACACTTTTCGTAAAAATGCATGTACAAGACGTATTTCTAAAAGGCGCGAAAAATTGGGAAAAAAAAAGTGCGGATAACCAAAACTGTAGTGCGGATAACACTCACCTATATATATATATATATATATATATATACGAGCATCTTCGCACGGGCTACGCCCGTGCTCGATGCTCTCGGGCGGCGTTCGGCCGTATCAGGCGGGCTTCGCCCGCCTGCACACGGGCTACGCCGGTGCTCGAAATTCTTGGGCCCGAGCAAGTTGTCGGACGCCATGTATCCTTAGTTGTCGTCGAGTGCTCTCGATGACACGATTTTTGTGTCGAGCGCACCCAACGCGATGATGACTCGGCGCAAAACAGCAGTTGCCGTGAAGAGCACAGTTTTGCGTCGAGTACTGTTGGCGTCGAGAGAAGTACGCCAAGACTGTGGAGTCATACTTTAATTTGACTCATCAACTGTAATGAGGAAAAATATGACAGTTTAGCTCATTTTATCCACTTTTGGTAACGAAATCACATAAATAGAAAGCAAATTCCCTTCTCTAATTCCCCCAAATTTACAATAAGAAAACTATGTCGCAGTAAAACGACAGTACTGTAACACTAACATTCTCCAACAGATGACGATATTATGAAAGCCTGAAAACAAACATGTAATTAAATACACAAACCCTAGGACTGTGTTTCGTAGTTTGCGCAGTTAGTGCATAATGCATTGCAGTTTGCTGCAGTTTGCTGCAGTTTGCACTGCATTGCAGTTTGCAGTGCATTGCAGTGTGCTGCAGTTTGCACTGCATTGCAGTTTGTTGCAGTGCATTGCTGTTTGCTGAACTGCAATTTGCACTGCAGTTAGCCAAGTATCACTTCCTTGCATTACTCAGGATGTTTGAATTCCAAAAAGTCTAGAAGAGCAAAGAGTAGCTCATTGGTTTGTATTCAGCGGTTGTCATGCAAAGGAATTAATGATTAAAACATGTTAAATCAGAGTTTGTTTTCAACATTTTTTACGAATAAGGATCATCGGAGCAGAGTTGTAGCTGTCTTTGGAAAATATGACGTGGAAGCGCAGTCGATGATGGCATGCATTTTTCAGTGGTTTTGGGAGATCCTGCATTTATGCAAAATGTAAGTTTTAGTATGTATTAACAAATGGTGATTTACGTAGGGCAGGTTTTTTCTATGTTATATATTATGTGATAAGTGTTACCTTTTGATCATTGTGAACACATAATTCCACTCTTCATCTGCAGTAAGACCTGGTGGGATAGATGGGATACGTAATCGAAAGCCTGGAATCTCAGTTCGTGGACCATCCGACCATCTCCGTGTGTCTGGCTTGCAGATTTCGTCGTAGTAATTATAGTCGGAGCCTTCTGCAAGGTTGTTGTTTGTGGAGGGAGCTGCAAGAAAGAACTTCATAATTAAGTGCAAAGAATGTTTTTTATAAGGAATTTTATATGAAAAGTCAAACACTTACTATGTTGAGCTGTGGAGTTTTCCTGATGTAATTGTAGCCGGTTATGTGGTACGTGCTCGCCTGACATCTGCAGAGTTGTTATATTTGGTAAAAACAATTCAAATGTAAGATAAATAAGCGAGTAGTTTGTAACAACTATAATATTATATGTGAGTTAATCTATGTGTATATAGATGCTGATAAAATGATATTTTGTAATCACAGATGTTAGAAATACTGTAATAAGAGATGTCATCATGTGTCAAGCGATTCTTTTGTTTACCGTTTACTGAACATCATGCATATGTTTTGACTGTGCGTGAATCTTGATTTAATTTTTTAGTATTTGTGCTTGTGATTGCTGATGGAAAAATAAGTTGAGTTTTAATAGGTAAATGTTGTTGTCAGGTAGATTTTGGTAATGTAGTTTGTATTGTAGACTTGTTTTTAATAGCATGATTGTTTTAATATGCGAACGTGCATCGGGAGTAATATGTTGATAATATTAAATATATTATATGTGTAAGTGTAGCACAATAGAATGTAGTGCAATGTATAGTGAGCGAATGCGGTAGTATGAGATTCAGTGTTGATGTCATTAACGGTGGAAGATGTATTTACAAAGAACATTCATTATGTAAATATGTCTGCGAGTATTTGAACTTGCAGTTTGCAAGCTATAACACCTCCCCTGTAAAGACCATATAATATGGGTCCGGCCGGGGCCCCACAACATACGGACACCACAGCTTTAGTATTAAAAGATGATATGAAACTACCCAAACTCAAAACTCCAGACATACACAGCGGAAACATAAAACTAAAAGAAAGAAGTTATCCACTAACAATAGAGTATCAAAATGGCCTTAAGGCCTTACATAATATAAGTCCAAACATATAAAAGTGCCAAGCACCCCTAAGCTACCTCGGCATGCAAGCCGGACATGATCAAACAAAATCAACAAAACAAGGAAAAGAAACTAGCCAAGCACAGCAACACTTCATGAGGCTTAGGGCTTTTCGCCCGGCGCGCTAGCTCCTGCATGCGATCCTTGCCCTGAAAGGATTTGAAGTAACGTGGGTCAGCAAAGGCTGACCTCTACTGTGTAACAAACACATCTCCTCCCGGCCGTCCCTAACGGACCCCGGGGTACCACTCCACCTGCAAGTTAACACTTCGTATACCAAAAGAGCATATATATTAAAGCGGTAAAACAGGCTTGGATGTCTCAAACAGCATACACGTTCTCTATGTTTTGAACAAAGTAAAAGGGGCCTACTATGCAACATGAATGCAACCTGGGTTTCACCCAAGGCACCCTAGCTCGTATGCATCTAGCACAACATCAAACATTGGGTACTTCCGTTTCCCCATTGGCTTAAAGCCGCAAACAAAAGGGAGGCACCATGTCCCCAATGGCACACAGGCCGTCACACGGAACCTTGCAATGGCCCCACCCGCACATGGGTCTTAAACCCCAGGCTTGCCCGCATAATCTGACGTCGCACGTCAGGGTTCCGTCTCACACTGACCGATTCTAAGAAGACTCGCTGGACCCCACCCGCTCATGGCCACATTGCCCGGGCTTGCCCCCTGCTCGGCCTTCTCGTCAGTCTTACACAAGGGCTAGTCTCGCCGGGACACTTTCCCCACATGACTTGCGCGTCACGGGATAGCCAGCCGACCACGGAGACATAGCCGCGCCTTAGCACAGCACAAACAAAGGTTTCCCCACCCCAATTGCCACTCGCACCGCGTCTTTCCCGTGCTCCAAGGAAACCATCTACCGCACAAAGCGGAGCTAACCTCGTCCGGTTCCGACTACGAGTACTCACTCAAATACAATGGGGAAAACACATACACACAACGGCGTATTGCCACAACGGATTTTCTACCGAAGTTCGCTATGTAACATCACCGGGTCGGACTATCGGTCGCGACCACGGCTTTACCCACAATGCCTAATCCGCTAACGGAGCGGATCTCTAATGCAAAGCATGCCGGGATGAGCATTCTCAACCCGGAGGTCCTCTTGAACCTAGGCTACACGGATCCCTCTCATTTGAGAGATCCGGTGCTCAAAATACGAAAGGAAGGGGATGCTATTCATGCATCCTAAATCCTAAAAACCGAGAGGAGAAGTGTCGTTACCTTCCGTCCCCTCTTCCTAGCCATGGAGAAGATTTGCTCGGATGAACACCACCGCAACGCTCCCACCTTCGCGGATCTGAACTCCGCTCGCGAAACGGACCTCCGAAGCTTCGTCGGCGGCCGAAACTTGGCCTCCTTGCTCTCCCTTCTCTCTAGAACTTAGAGAGATAAAAGGAAGTGGGGAATGAGGGTTTGGAACCCTATTCCCGGCCTTAAACCACCCAGGGAGGCTCCCCACCGTTGGATCTTCCAAAGAAAAGAACGAACGGCCACGATCGGAACTCATATTAGAAAATCTGGGCCGAACACGGGTTGCAACACGGCTGTGTGCATGGCCGTGTTAGCCATTCGCCGTCTCGATCGATTCGAAAACCAGCACATGGCTCCTGACACGGCCTTCGACACGGCCTTCAACACGGCCGTGTCTCGCTCCACACGGCCGTGTCGTGACCCGTGTCACGGCACCCGTTTTCAACATTTTCAGTCAGAGAAGTACACGGCCTCTGACACGGCCTTCGACACGCCCGTGTCACCTGGGACACGGCCGTGTCCGGACCCGTGTCATACCCCGTGTGCCAAACCTCAGAAAAATTCGAAACGACCCAGGCTACACGGCCTGGGACACGGCCGTGTGCCTGGCCGTGTTCCATACTCAACGATCGTCGACCTTAACATGGTCGACCACACGGCCAGCTTGACACGGCCGACACGGCCTCTGACACGGCCGTGTCAGGACCCGTGTCACCTGCTAAAAAAGTAAAGAAAAAACTCTTTTGGCCAAAAGCGATCCCCGTCGCTCCTACAACATTTTTGGGGCGTTACAATTCTCCCCCCTTAAAAGAATTTCGTCCCGAAATTTAAAACATGGAAAGAACACAAATTCTAAACGATACCTGAGGAGAAAAGCTCGGGGTACTCCTCCAGCATGGCCTGCTCTCGCTCCCATGAGAGCTCCTCGCAGCCACAGTTGTCCCAACGGACCTTTACGAGTCGGACCTCCTTGTTCCGCAGTTGCCGAACCTCCGAATCTTCTATCCCGACGGGACGTACTCGCGTCCTCAAGTCTTCCTCTACCGGCACCGCCGCCGGTTCAATCACCACGCTGGCCTCTAACAAGGCTTTCCTCAGGACGGAGACGTGAAAAACGTCATGCAATCCACTTAGCTCCATGGACAACGCCAACCGGTACGCTGCCTCTCCCACTCGCTCGATGACCTTGAATGGTCCCAAAAATCTCCGACTCAGCTTCTTGAGTCGGCGAATTCGTGAAACGCCTTTGAATGGCTTGATCTTAAGATACACCCAGTCGCCCACCGCGAATTCCACATGTCTGTGGCGAGCATTGAAATACTTCGACTGTCGATCTTGAGCCACCTTCATGCGCTCTTGGATGGTCCGCACTAGCTCACTAGCATCGGCTACCACTTCTTTCCCCAAAAGCTTTGTGTCTCCCGCCTCTGTCCAAGACATCGGTGTTCGACACCGCCTCCCATAAAGAGCTTCATATGGCGCCATCTTGATACTAGCTTGGTAGCTATTGTTATACGCAAACTCCACCATGAAGAGGTGATCCTCCCACTTCTTGCCGAAGTCGAGAGTACACATCCTTAGCATGTCTTCCAAAATACGGTTCGTTCTCTCAGTTTGCCCATCGGTTTGAGGATGAAAAGCCGTACTGAACTTGAGTTTTGTGCCCAAGCTCTTCTGCACCAACCGCCAATCCTTAGACGTGAAACGTCCATCCCGGTCGCTGACTATACTCTTCGGAATCCCATGGAGTCGTACAATATTGCGGACGTACAACTCCACCAACTTTTCCACACCGTCCTCCTTCCGGTTTGGGATGAAGTGTGCCACTTTGGTCAAGCGGTCCACAATCACCCAAATGGCATCATTACCCTGCTGCGATCTAGGCAACCCATGCACGAAATCCATAGAGATGTCATCAAATTTCCATTCGGGGATTGGAAGAGGCTTCAAGAACCCGCCCGGCTTCTGACACTCGGCCTTCACCAAGGCACAAGTTTGGCACCGACTCACACACAAAGCTACGTCCCGCTTCATCCCAGGCCACCAATAGGACTTCTTCAAGTCCAAGTACATCTTTGTACTACCCGGGTGAATGGAGTACTTGGTGAAGTGGGCCTCAAACATCAACTCCTCGCGGAGCTTGCCGAACTGCGGTACACAAATCCTTCTGCCCTTCCTCAGAACCCCATCAACCATCTCCCAGGCGCTACCCTCGCCCTTAAGAGCTTCCTCCACGAAGGGTTGGAACTCCTCATCCACACGGGTCGCTTCCCGAATACGATCGCATAAGTCATTCTGCATCTCAATCCAGTTTAGCCGAGCCACGCTAGACTCGCCTCTTGCCACACATTCCAAACCAAGGGTCTCCCAGTCCCGCCTTAACCGCTCATCTTGAGCTTCAATCCAACTTCCTTGCCCCGAGTATTTCCTACTCAAAGCATCCGCCACCACATTGGCTTTTCCTGGCGTGTACTAAATCGCCACCTCGTAGTCCCCAAGAAACTCGACCCACCTGCGCTGCCGCATATTTAGGTCCTTCTGATCCAGGAGATACTTCAGGCTCTTGTGGTCCGTGAAGATCTCCACCTTCGCACCATAAACGTAGTGCCTCCACAACTTCAAAGCAAAAATTACCGCCGCCAATTCCAGATCATGGACGGGGTAATTTCTCTCATGAGGCTTCAGCTGCCTCGACCCAAAAGCTATTACACTGCCATGCTGCACCAACACGCACCCTAAACCGCATCCGGATGCGTCGCTGAAAATCTGAAATCCTTCGGTCCCCTTTGGTAGACTTAGGATCGGTGCCATCATCAGCCTCTCCTTCAGGGTTTCAAACGCCTGACTGCACTCTTGAGTCCACACGAACTTATGATCCTTGCGAGTTAGCGAAGTGAGGGGTAGAGCTATCCGCGAAAAGTTTTCCACAAACCTTCGGTAGTACCCGGCTAGTCCAAGAAAGCTCCGGACTTCCGCCACAGTCCTCAAAACAGGCCAATCTCTGATGGCTTCCACTTTCGTTGGATCTACCGCTACCCCATCCCCACTAATCACGTGGCCTAAAAACGCCACCTTCTCCAACCAAAACTCGCACTTGGAGAACTTCGCATAGAGCTGGTTCTCTCTCAATACTCGCAACACTGTCCTCAAGTGCACCTCGTGCTCCGCTTCCGACTTGGAATACACCAAAATGTCATCAATAAAAACGACGACGAACCTGTCCAAGTATTCGCGAAACACTCGGTTCATCAAGTCCATGAACACGGACGGCGCGTTCGTCAACCCGAACGGCATCACCGAGAACTCAAAATGACCATACCTCGTACCAAACGCTGTCTTGGGTATGTCTTCGTCACGAATCCGCAACTGATAATATCCGGACTTCAGGTCCAACTTGGAGTACACCACCGACCCCACCAACTGGTCGAAGAGATCGTCTATCCGGGGAATCAGATACTTATTCTTGATTGTCAATTTGTTCAACTCTCGGTAGTCTATGCACAAACGCATACTACCATCCTTTTTCTTTACGAATAACACCGGCGCACTCCACGGTGAAGAGCTAGGTCTGATATACCCTTGCTCCAAAAGCTCCTGCAACTGAACCTTGAGCTCGGCCAACTCCTTTGGTGCCATCCTAAATGGTGGACGCGACACCGGTCTAGCCTCGGGCACTAACTCGATGGAGAAATCAATCTCCCGCCGAGGAGGTGCTCCCGGTAGCTCCTCGGGAAAAACATCTCCAAACTCCGCCACCACAGGCACTTCCCCAAGAGACAGCCTGGAAAGGCTAACCTCCAACAATGCTACTAGAGCTACACCTCCCTGGTTAACAGCTCGCACTAGTTGAAGTGCCGAAACTAGGGAACAGGCCACTCCAAGCAGGCCCTCAAACTTGACTTCTGCTTGCCCCACGCTCCTCAGGGTTACCACCTTGGACAAACAGTCAATACTGGTACGCTGCTCCGCTCCATCCCCAAGATCACGTCGAACTCGGACAATGGCAAGATCGCCGCTACCAACACGAAGTCGACCCCCTCAAGACTCCAACAAATCCGGCCTCTAGCCCTGGTAGTCATAGATGACCCATTGGGCATGCACACCTTCAACTCTGAGTCCGTTGAGAAGGACTCAACTCCAATCCTCCGGATGAAACTTTCCGCAAGGAAGGAGTGCGACGCTCCCGTATCGAAAAGTACCCTAGCGGGGTACCCTGATACCACTACAAAGCCTACACACATGCAACAAACATAAAAAGGCTTGAAAGGAAGAAATCTAAGGTGCAGGTTGAATTCTCGTACCTGTCACCACATCGGGTTGACGGATTGCTTCCTGCTGCCCCAGGTTGTAGGCTCTTGGCTGCACCGGTTGAAACCGGGAAGCACTCGACTCCGCCATCTTCCCTTTCTCTGCGGCACTGGGGCCGGAGCGCACAGTCTGCTCCTGCCTTGGCTCTTGCTCAGCGCCCCCTTGGGTACAAAATCTTGCTATGTGGCCTGGCTTGCCACAACTGTAACACGTCTGCGGTCCCTTAGAGCGTGACCCTCCGGACGTCCAATTACTTTTCTCGCCCGACTTAAACGGGGAAGGCTTCTTCTTCCATCGGCTCCCTTCCGCCTTTCCATGGGATTGAGCCGACTTCTTCTTCTCCCCCTGCTTGGGCGTGAAACCCTTTCGGCGCTGGGATCGCTCCATATCGCTCTCCAAAATTCGAGCCGCCTCCACCAATTCATTGAAGCCCGCACGCTTCATCGATATGAGGGGTTGTCTTAGATTCTCCCTCAATCCATGGTAGAAGAGATTGTCCCTCTCTTCATCGTCCGCCATGGTCGTCCCCGCATAACGACCCAATCGAGTAAATTCCTGAACATACTCATCCACTGTCTTGTCTCGCTGCACAAGATGTAGAAATTGCCTCTGGAGGGCTAACCTTGTTGATGCGGGAATGTACTTCTTCAGAAAGGCATTCCCAAACTCCTCGATGGATGGTGTGCGTCCTGGAAATTGCCGGCCACTATGGCTCACCCACCATAACTTGGCATCTCCTTCTAGCATGAAGGCTGCGAACTCCGCCTTTTTCTCATCTGGCCCCTCCGCCGCCCTCAGAAGCTCCTGACTTCTAGCCCACCAATCCTCTGCATCGGTGGGTGTGCCGGTTCCCTTGAAGGTTGGAGGGTGGAAACTCAGAAAGTACTTCATTTGTCAGTCCCCTTGCCCGACAACCACTCTCTCGGCCTGCGGCTCTACCCGCCTGGCTTCCTCAACTTGCACGGTCGTTGCCGTATCCGGGGTAGCAGGAGTTGCTACATGTGCTGTCGCTGCAGCTTGAGCCGCCACCATCGCTTCTGCAAGCATACGACGAAAGTCGGCCGGGGTGACACCCATTCCTAGCAGACCGTGCGCAGTTGCACTACTTGCCGAGAGCTCTTCTCTTGGCCTCGAGGTCCCAGCCTCGTTGCTTGCACTCTAAACACAAGCAAGAAAACACAAATCAGCCTCTAATCGCAAGACTCGAACACCAGGACACTCATGGTCCTGCGATACTCCTATGTGGATAACTTCTAATACGCGACTCGACTTATAATTTCGACCGCGAAACTTCTCCTTGGAACGCTAACCTCCCTCTGATACCAAATTATAACACCTCCCCTGTAAAGACCATATAATATGGGTCCGGCCGGGGCCCCACAACATACGGACACCACAGCTTTAGTATTAAAAATGATATGAAACTACCCAAACTCAAAACTCCAGACATACACAGCGGAAACATAAAACTAAAAGACAGAAGTTATCCACTAACAATAGAGTATCAAAATGGCCTTAAGGCCTTACACAATATAAGTCCAAACATATAAAAGTGCCAAGCACCCCTAAGCTACCTCGGCATGCAAGCCGGACATGATCAAACAAAATCAACAAAACAAGGAAAAGAAACTAGCCAAGCACAGCAACACTTCATGAGGCTTAGGGCTTTTCGCCCGGTGCGCTAGCTCCTGCATGCGATCCTTGCCCTGAAAGGATTTGAAGTAACGTGGGTCAGCAAAGGCTGACCTCTACTGTGTAACAAACACATCTCCTCCTGGCCGTCCCTAACGGACCCCGGGGTACCACTCCACCTGCAAGTTAACACTTCGTATACCAAAAGAGCATATATATTAAAGCGGTAAAACAGGCTTGGATGTCTCAAACAGCATACACGTTCTCTATGTTTTGAACAAAGTAAAAGAGGCCTACTATGCAACATGAATGCAACCCGGGTTTCACCCAAGGCACCCTAGCTCGTATGCATCTAGCACAACATCAAACATTGGGTACTTCCGTTTCCCCATTGGCTTAAAGCCGCAAACAAAAGGGAGGCACCATGTCCCCAACGGCACACAGGCCGTCACACGGAACCTTGCAATGGCCCCACCAGCACATGGGTCTTAAACCCCAGGCTTGCCCGCATAATCTGACGTCGCACGTCAGGGTTCCGTCTCACACTAACCGATTCTAAGAAGCCTCGCTGGACCCCACCCGCTCATGGACACATTGCCCGGGCTTGCCCCCTGCTCGGCCTTCTCGTCAGTCTTACACAAGGGCTAGTCTCGCCGGGACACTTTCCCCACATGACTTGCGCGTCACGGGATAGCCAGCCGACCACGGAGACATAGCCGCGCCTTAGCACAGCACAAACAAAGGTTTCCCCACCCCAATTGCCACTCGCACCGCGTCTTTCCCGTGCTCCAAGGAAACCATCTACCGCACAAAGCGGAGCTAACCTCATCCGGTTCCGACTACGAGTACTCACTCAAATACAATGGGGAAAACACATACACACAACGGCGTATTGCCGCAACGGATTTTCTACCGAAGTTCGCTATGCAACATCACCAGGTCGGACTATCGGTCGCGACCACGGCTTCACCAACAATGCCTAATCCGCTAACGGAGCGGATCTCTAATGCAAAGCATGCCGGGATGAGCATTCTCAACCCGGAGGTCCTCTTGAACCTAGGCTACACGGATCCCTCTCATTTGAGAGATCCGGTGCTCAAAATACGAAAGGAAGGGGATGCTATTCATGCATCCTAAATCCTAAAAACCGAGAGGAGAAGTGTCGTTACCTTCCGTGCCCTCTTCCTAGCCATGGAGAAGATTTGCTCGGATGAACACCACCGCAACGCTCCCACCTTCGCGGATCTGAACTCCGCTCGCGAAACGGACCTCCGAAGCTTCGCCGGCGGCCGGAACTTGGCCTCCTTGCTCTCCCTTCTCTCTAGAACTTAGAGAGATAAAAGGAAGTGGGGAATGAGGGTTTGGAACCCTATTCCCGGCCTTAAACCACCCAGGGAGGCTCCCCACCGTTGGATCTTCCAAAGAAAAGAACGAACGACCACGATCGGAACTCACATTAGAAAATCTGGGCCGAAAACGGGTTGCAACACGGCCGTGTGCATGGCCGTGTTAGCCATTCGCCGTCTCGATCGATTCGAAAACCAGCACACGGCTCCTGACACGGCCTTCGACACGGCCTTCGACACGGCCGTGTCTCGCTCCACACGACCGTGTCGTGACCCGTGTCACGGCACCCGTTTTCAACATTTTCAGTTAGAGAAGTACACGGCCTCTGACACGGCCTTCGACACGCCTGTGTCACCTGGGACACGGCCGTGTCCGGACCCGTGTCATACCCCGTGTGCCAAACCTCAGAAAAATTCGAAACGACCCAGGCTACACGGCCTGGGACACGGCCGTGTGCCTGGCCGTGTTCCATACTCAACGATCGTCGACCTTAACATGGTCGACCACACGGCCAGCTTGACACGGCCGACACGGCCTCTGACACGGCCGTGTCAGGACCCGTGTCACCTGCTAAAAAAGTAAAGAAAAAACTCTTTTGGCCAAAAGCGATCCCCGTCGCTCCTACAACATTTTTGGGGCGTTACACAAGCAGTAGTGTGTTTTTTATCATTAAACGTAGTTTGATAGTTGCATGAAGTTGAGCAGGAGAGACAGGAGTGGTTGGTATGTATACTAAGAAATTTGCAAGTAGTTGTGATGTATGTGTAGTTGTTATAAGTACGTAAGGAATTTGTAGTTATGTTTTTTTTCGTTCTGAGTGGAGTGGCAGGTTGGTGTATGTGGATGTGTTCAATGGGATTTGTAGTATGCAGAGGAAGTTTTTTTTGCAGTAGCGTCGTAATGAATTTGGTTTGAGTTGATGTTGACCAACAGTGTGAAAGTGTAATTAATAAACGGTAAAGAAAATCCACAATGAAATGTTTGAATTAGCAATGTCGGGCACTTGTTCGTACGCGCTGCGTAATTTTGAAGAGATGATGTTAGTACTTGGCGGAAATGCAAGGAGAATGTAATAAATTTGTAATTTTAATATATAATGGAACCGTACTCCGACGTTACAATTTCTCGTAATAACTTTTTATTACTGCATGTGATGATGCTGAATTATTCTTTTGTCGAGAAGTTTAGTGAATGGTGATAAAAATGCGTGGTGATATTTTGTAATGTTTGTGAAGATGTTGTATATCTCATTTTCTTATATGTAGTGCATTATATCGGAGTTCAGTTATGGTAGCATGTAGTAAAGTTCTAGTTGTAATTGTAACCTTTGTACGGGACTTTGTACTGTTGCATGTGAAACCAATACACGGGGTACTCGGCATTGTACGACGTGAAGTTTGACGGCTACTGCGATTATACTTCCACGGGCAATATGTCAGATATAAGTATAAAGCAGAGTGAACACAGCACACGTAGTAGTCGCAATAGTAATAATATGTACATACAGTGAAAAATACATCATTATGCAGTACATAAATGAGTATAATGAAAATGGGAGTAATAGCAGGTTATGCTCAGTACATCAAATCAGAACTCTCACTTTGTCAAAGTACTTGGTACTGTGGTGGTCTTACGTGGATGATACTGACTCTGGTACTCGTTGTCACAGAGGACGGAAATATATGTAATTACATGCGTTACAGAGATGATGCAAGTGCAGAATCCGCTGTAATGATGTTTAATTCAGGCGTTGTTGGTAGTACTCTGGCTTAATATCGAAGAGTCGTAACTCCTCAGCTGATATTGCTCGGCCGTCAATTGTTTGACCATCTATCATGGAAGCGGCAGATTGCATTGAAAATTCATCTGCAAATATTAGTTCTGCTATCCCACTTGAATTGCCTGATGCGTCGACATCGATCTGCAGTAATAATTGTTTAGTATAATTTAATTGTTAAGCGAAGATAATGTCTTTTTTTTTATAATGTGAAGTCATAGTGCTCACGCTGCCATGCAGAAAGCCTGGAAGATTTTGGAAGAGCAATCTTATGGACGCAGTTGTTGTAGCTTGGTTAAGGTTCCGCAGTAGCACAGCGAAGTAATAGTAATCTCGCATTTCTGGTGGTACATTATTATATGATTCTGTAGCACCGAATGTGAATGGGAGGTCATTCTCGGATGGCCCGTTGCTCAGAGAGTTGGGCTCAGTCATCGCAAGTATGTACGTATCCGCTGTACCACAGCAGGACTAAAATTTAGCGAGGAAATATGTCCGTGATTGTGCAGATGGAGGTGATCATAAAGCTGAAGTAAATATTGTTTATTGTCGGGAGAGAGTGAGTTAAGAGAATTTGCATTGTGTTTTGAAACAGATGTGTAGTGGAGTATATAGTAGTACAAATGTAGATGAGTGTTTAAGGCACAAAGGAAGTGCGGAGGTGTATGTATCACGTACTGTCTGTGTTGCAAATGTACCTGTAAGAGGAGAGACTGTAGTTCTTCGAAGATGTAGATGCGAACAATTATGGACGATCAACCTGCGAGAGTAATATAAGAACAAACAATGTTTAGATATGATCAAATAATATAAGTGTTTATGGAAGTTGTAAATACGTACAAAAAATTCAGTGTACCTCTATGTTTACTTTGGATAATATCTCTTTGTACACAATATTTTTTGTATACGTACCAGAATGTCCAGGTACAACACTATTTTTGGCTAAAACCTTTATGTTTGCAGAAGTAATTCCTCTAGATAAAGCTACGTACAGTTGCCCGTGTGTGAAAACAGGAGACGGGAGATAAAGGACAACATGTTGGATTGTCTGTCCTTGAGATTTATTTATGGTCAGTGCAAAGCTTAAGCGAATCGGAAATTGTTTTCTAGTTAGTTCGAAAGGCATATGCTGATCTCCCGTATTTTTTAAAGGTATGCGAGGCAGGAAAACGGGCTTCCCTTTATGTTGGCCTGTAAGAATTTCCGCTTCAATGAGATTTTTTGAGAAATGTCGGCATATAAGTCGTGAACCGTTGCACAGACCACTAAGCGGGTTTAGATTTCGCAGTAGCATAATAGGGGTACCTTTTTTTAAAGATAATTTATGGGGTGGGAGATTACTCGCTGAGACACTATTTAGGAATTCCTGCGGGTATAAATTGAATTTGTCGTCATCAACGGAATCAAAAGAGTAGTATGCAGTCTCCTCACCAGGGAAAACATGTAGGCATTTCTCGTTTAAGTAAGCAACATCTTCATTTAATGGACTTAGTAGTGCCCTGTTCTCCCAGTAATCATAGGTAGTGGTAGTGGATGAAATATTAGAGAATATGTTGTTGATCAGCACAGATACTGAGTTTTCGCTGTCCCACGGAATGACCATTGAATTAGGAATGTGTATCATACCATCAGCGTATGTTGGTTCAGTACCATTCCCAATGCGCAGAAGGTATTCTGAGAAGGCTTGATCGTTTACCGCGCGCATATTTTCAGTCAGTGATAGTAGTCTGACAGTTAGCCACAGTGGCGATGTAACAATACTGGCATTAATAATTTGTGACACTGTTCCATTGAGTACAACTGGTGGGATTTGGCGGAAATCACCGCCCATAATTATCAGTTTACCACCAAAAGGTAAGTTTGTGTCAAGAACATCTCGGAACGATCGGTCAACAGCTTCGAAAATATGTTTGTGCGACATAGGCGCCTCATCCCACAGAATAGCGGAGCACTGCTGTAAAAGTTCTTGCATAGCCGATGTTTTACCAAATTTGCAGTACGACCCAGGTTCAATAGGAATAGGAATCTTAAATCTCAGATGTGCTGTATTGCCTCCTGGAAGAAGAGTTGCAGCAATTCCTGATGATGCAGTGGCGAGTATAATATGAGAAGCATGTCGAAGGTGGGCAATGATGACTTTATATAAAAAGGTTTTCCCAGTGCCAGCAGGCCCGCCAATGAAGAACATACCGCCATTGCCTTGTCGAGCACATTCAGTTATAGTATGGAATATGTAAGACTGACGTTCATTTAGCGATGAAACAGAGTGAAGGTCTATTGTTGAAACAGGCAACAGAAGTTCCTCTGCAATTAGGGTGGAGGAGGTTGTAATATTCTGAAAGTGTTGAGACATTTGGGGAAGATCAAATTGTGTAATGGATTTGCTGTGTTGCTGAAGAATGTTCTCAATTTCACGGAGGAGTTTGTTGACAATATATACATGATTGACAGAGGACGATGTAACGTAATCTTCTGTCATTGCTGAGTAATTGTCATTCCAGAGCTCTCTAACATTTGTAGGATTGCAAAATAAAAGAATTGTTGTGAATAAACTACGCAGTGCTGCGGGCATCTGGAAGGACCTAGCGTCGCGCATGCAGTTATGCAGACTGTTGTCTTGTTCTAACAGACCGTAATGTTCAGCGGAGGTCTTAAATGTTGGATGGAGAGTAGTACCAGTAGTCAACAGATGTTGGAAAAACCTTGGTGCACGAATATGATTTAAGAGCAACTGTAAGTAAAATCTTTCTTCTTCTGAAGGATGTACGGAGTACATTCGAGCAACAACCTTTTGGCGACGCCTCCGTTTATGCCAAATTTTTGAGTTCGAATTCCATGTGTAGTGTTTTGGGAAGTCTGTGTAGAAATACCCGCGATGATCTTGGTTACTGTTGTTAATATTGAAAAATTCTGTCAACATTGTACGGGAGTTCCGCTCGTTTGTAAGAATGTTACTAAGCGAATCAGTACTGCGAAAGTGGACTTGATGCCTGTTTGGTAAATGTATCTGTAAACGAATGACCGAAGGATATGTTTGGTACATATTGAATTTGAATATTTTCCAGAATGCTTCCTGTGGACATATCCATCGGCCGTTGACATATTGAGAGATCTCATTTCGATCTGAACTGTCATGGACTTGGAATTCAATGAAGTCAGGCCCTTTGTGAATGTATTTGTATAAATATTTAATACTCTTAATACAGCTGTAAATTTCAACATTTATGTGGCAGTCATATTTTAGAAGCAGGTATGGGTTATATGGTACAACCCATTGGTTGGTAATACGGAAATTTGTAGCACGGCGCAGACTGAATGATCGGTCATCATTTCTGCGTCGGTAGATTGGGTATGAGTCAGCTCCTTGTATTGTATGTTCAGAGAAGTTTTTTGGGTAACCTTTTTTGCACGTACCGTGCTTCATGCATGGTGCGTGAGGGTTTATGTATGCACATGGGCCATGAATCATATGTCGAATAACTGCGTGATATAGCTCAGGCTCATCTTCAACGTGAGGCAGCTCAGCGCGAACAATCTGGTCGTAATTGTCTGGAGTGTTCATTTTGTCGCGTGTATCAAAAGTGATCAACATATGAACATGAGGCAAACCTCTTTTTTGGAACTCAATCACGTGCACGTGGCTAATGGTTTTTCCCAAAATATGTTTATGGAAAATGTCTTGTTTTAATTTCGTGTACTTCGCATTGAATATTCGTGTAACTATATCCGGGCAGTCTTGAGGGGTTTGTCCAGAGTAGAGCAAATCTGTAATTTCTAGCCATGATGAGTTGCATGTCATTGTTAAGAATATATCTGGTCTACCATAATGTTGAACAACGGACATTGCATCTTGGTAACGTTGATACATGTCCCGTGGGCTTCCAACAAAGGAGGACGGTAAGATTATGCGATGACCAATATTTGCTGAATCACAGTAACACAATATATGTAAATCAATTGCTGATAACAGAGAATAATGTTACGGTGAAGTGCGTTGGAAATGTTACCGTACTGCCAATACTTTCTCCAGCATTCAAACAGTCTTGTAAACCACAGTAAAGTTCAGCACGAAGAGTGTTTTGGTTTCTTTTAATCCAACGTAATTTTTGAGTTTCTATTTTAATGTAGTTGTCAACAACATATTGCTGTAGTAGTCGACATCCGTGCAACAGTAATGAAGAAGATGGACCGCGGTCCTATCGTAACATAAGGTTCAGTATAAATGCAGCACATGTGAAAACGTACGCAATATAGTGAGGAGGAACAGTGCGTATTGCGTACCTGTAGTATGTAGGAGTAGTAGTCGCAGCAGCTTACACGGAAGTTGTTTAATCCTGTATATTCAGCTATCCAACCATATGTCCCATGCTGGAGAAGCAGCGGGTATTGAAGAGGGTCGTAGAAACCAGTGTATTCTTGCACAGTGCATACAGCACCTTCAGTTGTCTCAACAATTATGTTGCGATCGTTTGAATCCATACTGTCTTCAGCTCCGATAATTATAGCAGCAACCTGGGGGGCTGTTGGTAGTACATATTGCGGTTCACGGGATGGTCTTTCTTTAATGAGCAACTTGCAGTTTATAATGTCTTCACGCTGAGACAGACGTCGTAATGTTTGCACAAATGGATTGCACGTATCCAAAATTAATTTAAGCTTCTCCAGTGTTGAGCGGTCTAATTCTGAGTTCTCCTCCAGACGATGATCTATTTCATGCTCCGTATCATATATATATAGTTGCAAGTATCTAGGCCTTGTGTTTGAAGGAGGAAGAAGAGAACCAATGTGATGATATATTGCTCCATGAGCTCGAAAAGTGTAAATAGCATGCTGATCAGCAACCAAAGATCTGTCTAACTTAACACCCATAGACGTAAAAGAGAATACGTGGTTGTACGAACGTATATATCTTCTGAAAGCACGGCTTTGTACAGTATTACCGGTGAATAGATTGTAGAGTTCACGGGGGAACGGTGGAGTTGGTACGCGGACTCTACCGTTGTTACAGCACATTGTCGTTGTTTCACCGTCGAACAACTTAGCATGGCAGTAAACACAGAGTTCTGGGCGACGCAAGCGTAGGTAAAGGATCTGTTGAGGTGCAGTAGATATGCGGGCAGTGTTATGGCTTCTGTAACAATGTGCTCTTGTACAGTTACTGGCAGTGGAGGTCGAATCACTGTCACTGTTCAGTGTACGCGACTCAGGTCTTGGAGGGGCTACAAACAGTGAGTACGATATACGTGTTAAAAAACATCAGTTCGTGAAGCTTACATAGTATGTGCAGTGTATTGTAAATACGTGGCACTTACGTTCTAACACATTGCGTTGTGTCTGTTGAAGCAAGAGTTGAGGCACAGACTGTGACTCTGTAGAGTGTTGTAGCACAGTGTTCCCATGTGATGGAGTGAAAGGTGTACGTGAAGATGATGATTCGCCAGTGTAGATCGCATGCGGAGAATGACTGTTAGACGGTGGCAGTGTTGTTAACATGTAACGGTGGATAACACCTTCCGGAGCATATGATACTGTGCTTATACAGGGTATATCTGCTGAACTGATAGGGTCGGTGGGATCGGGAGCGCGTGTTGTTGTAGTTGTAGTTAAATCATGTGGGAGTATAGCACTAGAGTGGTCATGGATGTTCTCGTGGCGTAGCTCCGTAGTCTGAGGTTCGGACAGTCGACGTCTCTGAGAACGGGTTCGAGCGGCATTACGCCAAATAGCTCGTTGATGTTCCCGTTGCAGTTCAGTCATTTGCAACCACCGAGATCTGTGTCGCGCTCGATTCGAAGCTCGTTCTTGTTCACGTTGCGCTTCAGTCATGTTGGCTCTCCTGGTTCGTGAACGTTGTCGATTAGCAGTACGTTGAGCAGATCGATGGGCTTCAGTTGCGTCCATCGTTGCGGAGGTCGTGGAGGTTACGACGACCTGAAATAATACATCGAATAAGTAACGTAAGTAGACAGTGTCTTGCGGGGTGTTCTGTGGAGTGATCCGTACGAAGGTTTTGTGAGTGCAACCTTTTGCGCAGTTCCAACGGATCTACCCCACCTCCCAATATGTCACCACTGCATTTGGTGAAATATTTTTTGGTGTGCATGTGTAATTTAATGTTACTGTCACCGAAGAGATGATGTAATGCCGTATATATCAATTTCAATGATATATAAACACAAACAGAGCATGCTTTGGTTTAAAAAAAGGTGAATCCAGTAATCTAAATTAACGAAATTTGTACCTAAGTACGCATAATGGGCATTGAATAGCCGAAGTAGTTATACAGTCAAACCCGCAGTGACACGAACATGTGTAGCAACAGTAATTAAATCACAGAGAGTAATGAATGAGTATTATATCAATTGCCTGTAATGAAATCAGAGCTAATAGTAATCAGATCATGTGGAGGTTCATCCCACAGTAAACCTCAATGATGGCTTTATGAAATTTTGGTAACTATAAAAATGTTGGCGCGAGCAGTATCAGATTGCAGAAGAGCTACAGGATGGGCACTGTTGTAAAAATTGAACATTGTGATGGCGACAACACTATTGAATGGCTGATGTTAGAACTGTCTGATGGGTATTAAAGAACAGAGCTATTATCAGATTGAAGTTGTAAGAGTAAAGTAGAAAGCATTGGAAGAGAGCAGCGGCAGCACAATAAGCAGCTGAAACAATAATATAAAGGGGAATGGCACGAACGGATCAATTGCTGACCTTGATTTGGGGGCTGCAGAACTGGAAGAGTGATCGCAAGGGAAGCAGACGGGTCGAGTATTTGAGGGTGTGAAGATGTTCAGCCTGACATTTACAACATACATGAGTAGATAACTCAGTAAAAACAAATATATGAAGTATGTGTGTGTCATAAAATGTGCTTGTATAATTAATTTGAAATTTCCTATTTTTATTAATAATAAAAAGGTAGTCTTCATTTTTTTTTCAATTATTATATCTCAATTGTCTGTTACGAAATGACATCATATCATATCATAAATAGGAGCTGTGAAGGAAAGTAACAGAGACCGTACATGTTTCTTGTATTTTTCATGCATATTAACTTTGTGAAGTTCATATTCACCTGTCTTTTTGTCCAGTAACGTTGAATTAACGACTTAATTACTACGGACCAGTACGTGTACGATTAAACTGTAACTAATCAATACATAGTGTGGTGATGCTACGTAAGTGGCAAAATGTTTTTTGTATGCTTTCCGCAGTTGTTTTTTTGATTTTTCGTGCATATTAACGTTTTGAGGTTCGTAGTAACGTATCATTTGTCGCCATCACGGTTGAAAAGGTCGGGATGCTAGCTAAGTAGCAAAATTTTCTGTCTGCTCTGCGCAGTTGGGTTGTTTATTTTTCATGCATATTAACGTTTTGAAGTTCATAGTAACCTATAATTTTCGCCATCAGAGTTGAGAACGCGGTGATGCTACGTAAGTTGCAGAAAAACTGCAGAAATAAATTAGGGGCAGGCACGCAAAGAGAAATCCCGACATAGCTAGAGACATAGATGGTTGTATGGATGTGAATAAAGTGCAAATGACATATATTTGGGACGTTGGAAATGGTGAACGTCAGTAAAAAACGATTTGATTTATATCAAGCTACAGACGTAGTTATGCAGCACTATCCTGTTGAAGAGCATTGCCTAATTTCAAGCAGACGAATATCCCATTTAAAACAGGGTTTCTAAGCAGCACTAAGACCCATTTCAATGACATGTAAACACAGAAGAAGATAGTTCAAGTGAGGATATAGACTGCGAGTAGAGAAACGATGAGGTTTGTTTGACGAACGTGATATTTTTAGATTTTGTTCTGCTGTGTGAAGGTCGGTTGAGAGAAAATACCGCAGAACGCTTTCATTGTTTTAGTAGATGTTTAACAGCGAACAATGACAGTACCATGGGGTTTCTTTGACAATAAAATTATAAGTTCAAAAGAAAATAGTCCAAAAACCAGTAAAGGAAGAAAGAGATCTTTTTAGAATTATAAGTTTAACACAAAAACAGTGAACAAACTCAGTAAAAAAACGAAGAACGTGGCATTTTTCGATTTTGTTCTGCTGTGTGAAGGGAGGTTGAGAACAATTACAGCAGAACGATTTGATTGTTTTCATCTTGGTAATGGGCAGCCTTAAAGAAATCACAGACGGAAGGGAGGAGGAGCGTACCGTAATTGACACAGGGTGAGTGAGGTATAGTAGGAGGCAGAGCCGGCAATTGAGTGTTTGGATGGCAGAGGGCGGCCGCAAGGACGGCGCGAAGAGCGGCGAGGGAAGATCCAGCAGAGGAGGAGATCGCCTGGACGGAAGATGGAGGTGTGGACGGTGGGGGCGTGAGGAGGAAATGCGAGGGGAATCGCGGAGGAAGAGAGGAGCGACGGAGGAGAAGATGCGAAGATTGGGAGGGAGTTATTCGGTGGAAATAGCGGACACAGATGCGGTGGAAGCGGCACGCGGCGGCGGCGGATGCGGGACGTGGCGAGAGGAATGAGGTGCAGCACCTTGCGGGAGATGATACGCCGGAACAGCGGCGCGAGGGCACGCGGCGAACGAAGCAGGAGGAAGTGCTGGCGAGGCTTTCCGGAGATTTCCTGCGCGACGGAGACGGAGGTAACGGTGCACGGAGAGAATGGATGGAAAACAGGAACAGCCTTATTAATAGTAGATATATATATATATATATATAATTAAAACATAAAATCAGACCGGTCCAGCTGGACCGGTCCGGTGGAGTATCAACAAAATAACAGAGATCCCCCCTCTTTATAATTAGGTACAAGCTTGCACCATCCTCTACGTACAAGTGGAATTTTGTAAGCTTAAATCGTATTTTTTTCGCAACAAAAAATTGATTGTAACAAAAATAAATTACATAATATTAATTATGATATTTTTTACAATCAATTTAAGTACTTATTTGTCAATATTCTATACAGTTCTCAAAAAATTTCAGTTGTATTTTTTGGTTTTGATTGGAAAATTCCAACTGGAATGTTGACATGTTTTCCAGTTGAAATTTTTGCTATAATTTCAGAAAATACAACTGGAATTTTTTGAGAACTGTATAGAATATGGACAAATAAGTACTTAAATTGATTGTAAAAATGTCATAATTAATATTCCGTAATTTATTTTTGTTACAATCAATTTTTTGTTACGGAAAAGTACGATTTAAGCTTACAAAATTCAACTTGTACGTAGAGGATGGTGCAAGCTTGTACCTAATTATTTTCGCTTAAATCTAAGGGTCCGTTCATTTAAACAGAATTGACTTTTTAGAATTGATATTGGGATTAGAAATTCAATTCTGATGTTCGGCGCGACAAAATTAAGCAGATATTAGCTTTGAAGAACATATGACTTTGAACTAAAAAACCAAAATGCCAATTATTACCTCCGCCCATGGGATTTCTGCAGAATTGAGTGATTCCGAACCCGTGAGCGTTTTCACGAAGGTGACAATTTCACGCGGTGTATTTTTTCGATCGGGCGAGTTATATCTTGGGAGCATGTTTTTGACTTAGGCTCGCTTTATTCGCCTAGACACATGGTTTTCGCCCAAGGGTGTTCTTTTAGCCCGGGCGCGCGTTTTTCACCCCAACGCTCGTTTTTCGGCCCGGATGTGATGTTTTTGCCTGTGCGTGATTTTTTCGCTCGGGGACGCATTTTTCAACCCGAACATGCGTTTTCTCCGGGAGCGCGTTTTTTGCTGGGAAGCGCATCTTTCAGCCCGGGCACGAATATTTCGCGACTGCACGCATTTTGTGCTAGAGCGTGAATTTTTCGGCCGAGCGCACGCTTTTTGATTAAACACACGTTTTTCAGCCCGACGCGCGTTTTTTGCCTGGAAGCACGTATTTCAGATTTGACGGAGAATTTTTGTCAGGACATGTGTTTTTCGGCGAGGCGTGCATTTTTTGGGCAGACGCGCATTTTTTGGTAGCCACACATTTTTCAGCCCGGAGTGTTTTTCAGCTCGAATGCAAATTTTTTGCCCGGAAGCGATTTTTTTGTCAAGACGCGAATTAATTGTTGTCTCGGACGCGTGATTTTAGGTCGGGCGCACTTTTTTTTGCTGACGAGTGGGTTTTTCGCCCCGTATGTGAGCTTTCACTAGTATGCAATTTTTACGCCCGGGCACGCTTTTTCATCCGGGAGCTGGGATTTCGGCTCAAAAGTAAAAAATTCGTGTCCGAGCTAAAAATTGATGTCCGGGCCGAAAAACTTGTGCTAGGTGAAAAACTCTCACCCAGGAGAAAAACACACACTCATGCAAAAAATGCGTGTCTTGGTAAACACGTGCCTGAGAGTAAAACACACGCTGAGAGAAAACTGCGCGCCTAGGAGAAAAATTTGTGCTCCGATGAAAAATTTGTATCCAGAACTAAAAACAAGCATCGTGCACCCAGGCAAAAAATTTGCGCCCGATCCAAATAACACGCTCTGTGACAAAAAACGCGCGCCCATGCACGAAGCGCCGCTCGGGCAAAAAGTTCATGCCCAAGCCAAAAGAGGCACAGTCTGGCGTAAAACATGCACACAGGCGAAAAAAAATCGTCCCTGGGCCGAAAAACACGCCCATGGGAAAAACATGCCCCTGTGCGAAAAATTCACGTTCAGGAAATAAACACGTGCCCAGGTAAAAAAAATTGCTTGCGTCCGAAAAATGCGCAATCCGACAAAAAATGCGCCCCTGCGTGAAAAATTAGCGTTCAGGCCAAAAAAAACATGTGCCCGAGCTAATAATCCACTTGCGGTCGAAAAACGCACGTCCAATGTCCAATGAACAAAGCACGCCCCGGTGAATTTTTTTTTCTTTTAACTCTTGGAAAAAAATTATCTTCCATACCAACAAATAAAAGTAACCAATCTCAATTCTGATGATAACATATAACGAACAATAAAATTGGATTTAAATGCAATCTCAATTTCTGCACGTATTTGTATTTGATTGAAAGCTAATTTTTTAAAACCAATCATGCTATATTTTTTAAAACAATCTCATTCTTTTCATAACAAACAGACCCTAATTTATCGCTGGCTTCTTTTTCCACGCAATACTTATTCAAACTAAGGCTCCGTTTGGGAGGACTTATTTTCACCGCTGAAGCAGTTACGATCGCATGAACCGGACCTTAATTATGGTCCGGTTCATGCGGATCGTAACCGCTTGACCGGTGAACATAAGTCCCCTCAAATGAAACCTAAAACTACCCAGAATACTAATCATGATAAGTCCCCTCAAACGGACCTTAATTATGATCCGATTCATGCGGATCATAACCGCTTGACCAGTGAACATAAGTCCTCTCAAACGGAACCTAAAACTACCCAGAATACTAATCATGATATTCTTTCCAAATTTATTTTATCATGAAAATCAGAAATATGTAACTGTATTTTGATCTTTTCCTTGTGACATCCATCCCCACATCCTGTTCGAAACAACCCGAAAATTTCGAAGCCCTGGTAAATCAGCAAGGCCTGCATGACTAATATTCACATAATCCATCTCCCATCAACCCATGTTCTTTCTCCTCTGTTGAATTTTCTCAAGATGATCAACGAGATAGTCTGACGTCAAATTAATATTCTCAGAGCTATCAAGATCACACTCTGATCAAGCGGAAACTGGGACAAGCTCAAATACCAGATGCAAACAGAAGGAACAAGCATATCAAATTTATTATCTTCTTTACAGTGCGAGGTATACATGGCGAGACATGATTTCGTCAAGTACAAAAAAGAAGCAAGAAAAAACACACAAGCAACAACACGAGCGGACAGAGCCAGAGACCGCCGAAACCGCTAGTCTGCCGAAGCCGCCAAGACCGCACGAACAGTTGCTGCTACACTGAACTGAAACTACTGAGTCCGCAAAGACCGCGAGGTTGTGCGGACACACCGTTATTCGCTGAACACCTTCTCGCTCTCTGCAAGCCGCCTAACCGCAGTCGCCTTGCTGCCAGAGTCCGCGAACAAAAAGACGAACTGACGAACAAGCCGCCGAAACCGGCGGACACCGTTATTGAATAGAAGCTAAAGAGAAGACCGATTAGCCGCAAATGCGACCTGCTGAAACCGCTGGAAGTAAACCACAAGCTAGCCGACCCTTGACCGAAATCAACACCAGAAACCTGGCTTCTCAGCGTTAGCTGCACTACCTGCAAACAACAACAACCGGTTAACCTTCTCAGACTGCACGGACTGACAAAACTGAGGCCGCAGCTTTTAATCCACGCTCAACTTACTGTTCACTCAGTTACAAATGAGGTGCCAGAGGGATCTATTTATAGGAGCGGGTTGGAGTGTGATCACCGCTCTATGAGATAGGCTAACCGCCCTCTGATCGCAGCTAACAAGATAGTCTGCCGAGTCCGCATTGTCCGCACCAACAATGTCGGACTCGCGACCAGCCCGCCAACCATCAAGCGCAAGACAACGCAAGATCGCCGCCATAGCAGACCTGCTAGCCAGATTGCCAGTCCGCACAAGGCAGTCCGCAAGGACAAGGCCGGACACCAGCAAAAACGCCAGGCACAAAGGCAAGAAGCCAGTCCGCACTAACTGGCGGACACTACACCAGTCCGCAAGTTGCACAACATGCGGACACAGCAACATCCCACTCACTACAACAGTCTGCACGCTACACGCGGACACGACACCAGCCCGCACACACAAGTCCACGACCATCAGGCACAGATCGCCCGATCAACAAACGGACTTTGCGGATTCTGCGAACACCCTGGAATTGTCGCAATGTGTGACAAGTCCAGCAACCCACCAAACATATGGAGTGAGCTTGGCGGACACAAAGCCAGACAACCAGCTCCAACGACAGTTCGCCACAACAGACTCTGCGGACTCACTGTCAGTCCGCCCGGTACTTCAAGAATAGGCCACCATCACTAGACCGCCAGGCTGCTCTATCAGTCCGCATGGACAGTCCGCCCAGGCCGCCCGGTCTACCCGATCACCCACTTTCACTTCACAAATTTCAACACTCCCCCTTGAAGTGAGAAGTGGTGATCAAGCCCAGTAGTCCCCGTAGCCGTTGAAATGACCCCTTCGACAGCGGTTTCAGCAAGGTTGTCTTCACTCCAAACATGCCCGACCATAAGAGATCCCTCCAACACCTTCTCCCTTATGAAATGGTGCTCGATCTCTATATGCTTGGTCCTTGCGTGATAAACTGGATTGTTCACCAGTTTGAGAGCACTCTCATTGTCACCTCGGAGCAGAGTAGGACCTTGCACTTCCTCATGGACGTCCTCTACTAACCTCCTTAGCCAGATGGCTTCTCGAGCTGCCAAGGCCGAAGCCTTGCACTCTGCTTCCGTAGTAGAGAAGGACACTGAGTCCTGCTTCTTGATACACCACAAGATGCTAGCTGATCCACAAGTGAATACATAACCCGATGTTGATCTTCGATCATCCGAATCACCACCATAATCAACATCCGTGTATCCTAGCAATAAAAAGCCCGTGTCCCTCCTATAAAGGAGTCTCATATCAGAAGTAGTCTTGACATACTTCAAGATATTCTTTGTCGCTACCAGATGAGACTTCCTTGGCTCTGCCGTAAACCGACTTACTCGACCAACAGTGTAAGCAATGTCTGGCCTTGTAATCGTTAGGTAGATCAAGCTCCCCACTAGAGCTCTGAACACCAAGGGATCGGGAAGAATCTTTACTTCATCTCGTCGAAGCTTCAGCCCATAATCCAGAGGAGTAGAGCAACTCTTCCCTTCCCTCATGCCGAATCGATTCACAATGTGATCCGCATATCCTTTCTGGGAAACAAGTATCCCGCTCTTCTTCCTCTCCACTTCGAGACCGAGAAAGTGATGAAGCTCTCCCAAGTCTTTCATTTCGAAGCGAATAGCTAGCTCAGCCCTGAGCCTAGCTACCTCCTCCTCGAAATTCTCTGTGATGATCATGTCATCAATATATAGTAGGACTAAGACCTGAAGCTCCCCCTTCTTCTTGATGAACAAGCTTGAATCCGAGTTGGAAGCAAGATATCCGCAGAATTGGAGGTATTCTGCTATCTTCCCATACCAAGCTCTTGGAGCCTGTTTCAAACCGTAGAGAGCCTTCCTTAGCTTGCAGACATAGTCCAGATGAACTTCAGAGACAAATCCAAGTGGATGATCCATGAAGATGTCCTTATCAATCTCCCCGTAAAGGAAAGCGTTCTTTACGTCAAGCTGTCACATCCTCCATCCTTGGCAAGCAGCCAAGGCGATCACCACCCGAACCGAAGTCATTTTCGCGACTGGACTAAACGTCTCCTCATAGTCCTCTCCATACTGTTGTGAGAATCCTCGAGCAACAAGGACAACCTTGTATCTTTCGATGCTCCCATCAGCCTTTTTCTTCAACTTGTACACCCACTTACAAGTCACCGGAGTAATGTCATCAACCCTGGGCACAAGGTCCCAGGTTTCATTCTTCTTGAGAGCAGCCATCTCCTCTTCCATGACATCTTCTCACTCCTTGACTCTAGTGGCCTCATTGAAGCTTGAAGGCTCTCGCTCATCAAGAGGGCCTACAAAGAAACAGGAGACAAAACTCATTGTATTCCCTTCGCAATAACGAGCTGGTAGCTTGATGATCCTCTTCGATCTCCGAAGACTCTGCTCCTTGCTCACCACCTCCGTTGCTTCTTCAGGCTCAGCTCCATTTCCGAGCAAACTTTGAGCAATGCTCCCCCTGCTTCTTGAACCAGAAGCTTCTGCCCTAGAGCTTCAAGCAACAGGAGCTGCTGGTGAAACAACAAGCTCCTCTCGAAGAACTTCAGCAACCACCTCCTGCCCTTGCTCTCTGGTAGCTCAACCGAGCTTCCTCCATACGACGTCAGTTCATCAAAAACCACGTCTCTTGATACAACAGACTTCTTCGTCGCAGGATCTATGCACTTCCATCCCTTCTTCCGCTCATCATAGCCTATAAAGACAAGCTTTCTTGCCTTTGCATCAAGCTTCGTCCTTAAAGCATCCGGGACATGCACATAGCAAGTTGATCCAAACACCCAAAGATGTTCCACGCTAGGCTTCTCCTTGAACACCATCTCAAAAGGAGACTTCATGTTGATCGGACTCAAATGCATCGGATTGATGACATAAGAAACACAAGACATCCCCTCTGCCCAATAAGACCTAGGGATGCCTTTAACATGAAGCCAACATTTGCAAGTCTCCGTCAGATGACGAATCTTCGGCTCCGCTACTCCATTTTGTTGTGGAGTATGAGCACAAGTAAGCTCCCTCTAGATGCCTTACTTTATGCAGAAGTTAGAGAACTCGGAAGAGATAAACTCACCACCGTTGTCTAATCTGAACTTCTTGATCAGTAGGCCAAGCCAGCCCTCCACCAGCTCCTTGAACTCCACAAACAATTGGAAGGCTTATGACTTCTCCTTCACGAAATACACCTAAGTGTATCTTGAGTAGTCATCAATCAGCACCAACATGTATCTGCTGCCTCCAAGACTAGCGGTAGCAGTTGGCCCCATCAAATCACCATGGATGCACTCCAATGGTGCCTTGCTCCTTATTTGAGACTTGACAAACAGAAGGCGATGAGCCTTGCTGAATTGACAACCTGCACAAACATGACCATCTCCGTAGGATGACAACTTTGGCAAGCCTTTCACAAGGCTCCTCAATGCCATAGCTTTCAGCTTGTCCATCCCTACATGCCAAATAGCAGCGCTATCGTTGGTCCTCATCCGATCAACGTAGGAGCTTGTTGCAAGAACAAACAAGTCATTTATTGTCCTCCCAACGTGAGCAACATCAGCCTTCACCGCTAATACGTTGTGAAGAAACTTCACTTCTGTTGGCCCAAACAGAACGTGATAGCTTGCGTCTACCGCATTGGTCACAAAGAAGAGGTTCTTCTTCATGCCCGGTACATGATACACACTCCTTAACGTGAGTGGACCTTTATCACTACCCAAGGACACAACCCCCTCCTTCTCTACTGCATGAATAGTATTATAAGCAGTAATAATAGCTTCGTTACCTGAGTAAGTTTGCAGCGAGGAGAACTTCGACTTGTCTCCGGTGAAGTGATGACCACACCCGGAGTCCATGATCCAGTCGTCTTCCAAGTCGATGGCGGACAAGGCACGAACACAAGTGCCCGTCATGAAAGCTCCACCCCATCCAGCTTCCTCAGTACTAGAGCAAGCTTCCTCCTTGCCTGCAGCATGCCCAGGCTACAGCTTGACCTTGCAGTCACGCTTGAAGTGACCCGACTGATGACACCTGTAGCACTTCAAACTCTTCTTCCAGTCCTTCTTAGGAGCGCTCTTCTCTTGCTAATAAGAGGTTGAAGGCTCATCTTCAACATCGGTCTTCTTCTTCTTCCCTTCCAATCTTTTCTTCTTCTTGCCTGTGAAGAGCGCTTCACTACCTCCTTCAGAGATAGTGACTCCAGACATCTGTCTGAACAAACTGTCCTGCGAAGCAAGCAGGTTCTCAAGTTCCAGTAGAGATGGCTGAGTTGCCCAACCTTAAACAGAGGTTACAAAAGCCACATACTCCTTCCGCAAGTCGCGGATTATGTGCCTTTTCAACTTAGCCTCAGAGATAGGCATCATGATCAAGCGCTGATAACTCAACACACAGACTCTTCATCTTTAGAAAGAACATAGAGATGGTCAAGTCTCCTTGAGTTGTCCTAGCCAACTAATTCTCTAGGAACTGTAGCCTAGCTACGTTCTTCCTGTTGAACAACCCATCAAGGGAACTCCAAATTTCTGCAGCAGACTCACATCCAATGATGTGATCAAACAGCTCAGGTGAGACAACCCGCTTGAGAGTAAACTCAGCTTTTGCGTTTGTTTTCCTCCAGACTCTCACCTGCTCAGCAGTCCCAAACGCAGTAGTAACTTCTTTCCTGTCGTCACCACCGACGACTTCCCATAACTCCTCGCCCAGAAGATAACTCTTCATGCACGACTTCCACTTCTTAAAGTTAGTCGGTGTCAAGAGTTCAATACCTAGACCCCTTGCATAGCCTCTTTCCATTACAACAACCCTGGTCTAAGCTTTCAGAAGCACAGAGCACAACACAAGTTGAATGCTCAAACAACTGAACCTCCCTCTGATACCATGTTGAATTTTCTCAAGATGATCAACGAGATAGTCTGACGCCAAATTAATATTCTCAGAACTATCAAGATCACACCCTAATCAAACCGAAACTAGGAAAGCAAGCTCAAACACCAGATGCAAACAGAAGGAACAAGCAGATCAAATTTATTATCTTCTTTACAGTACGAGGTATACATGACGAGACATGATTTCGCCAAGTACAAAATAAGAAGCAAGAAAAAACACACGAGGTCGCCAAGAAGCAAGAAAAAACACACAAGCAATAACCCGAGCGGACAGAGCCGAAGACCGAAACCGCTAGTCCGCCAAAGCCGCCAAGACTGCGCGAACAGTTGCTGCTACACTGAACTGAAACTACTGAGTCCGCAGAGAACGCGAGGTCGCGCAGACACACCGTTATTCGCAGAACACCTTCTTGCTCTCTACAAGCCGCCTAACCGCAGTAGCCTTGCTGCTAGAGTCCACGAACAAGAAGACGAACTGACGAACAGGTCGCCGAAACCAGCGGACACTGTTATTGAACAGAAGCTGAAGAGAAGACCGATAGCCGCAAATGCGACCTGCTGAAACCGCTGGAAGTAAACCGCAAGCTAACTGACCCTTGACCGAAATCAACACCAGAAACCTGGCTTCTCAGCGTTAGCTGCACAACCTGCAAACAGCAACAACCAGTTAACCTTCTCAGACCGCGTTTACTGACAAAACTGAGGTCGCAGCTTTTAATCTACGCTCAACTTACTGTTCACTCAGCTACAAATAAGATGTCATGGGGTCCTATTTATAGGAGCGGGTTGGAGTGTGATCACCGCCCTATGAGATAGGCTAACCGCCCTCTGATCTCAGCTAACAAGACAGTCCGTCGAGTCCGCATTGTCCGCACCAACAATGCCGAACTCGCGACTAGCCCGCCAACCATCAAGCGCAAGACAACGCAAGATCGTCGCCATAGAAGACTTGTTAGCCAGATTGCTAGTCCGCATAAGGCAGTCCGCCCAGTCCGCAAGGACAAGACCGGACACCATCCAAAACGCCAGGCACAAAGGCAAGAAGCCAGTCCACACTAACTGGCGGACATCGCACCAGTACGCAAGTTGCACAACATGCGGACACAGCAACATCCCACTCACTGCAACAGTCTGCACGCTACACGCGGACACGACACCAGCCCGCACACACAATTCCACAACCAACAGGCACAGATCGCCCGGTTAACAAGCGGACTCTGCGGATTTTGCGAACACCCTGGACTTGTCACAGTGTGTGACCAGGTCCAGCAACCCACCAAACATATGGAGCGAGCTCGGCGGACACGAAGCCAGACCGCCAGCTCCAACGACAGTCCGCCACAACAGACTCTGCGGACTCACTGTCAGTCCGCTCGGTACTTCAAGAACAGGCCACCATCACCAGACCGCCATGCTGCTCCATCAGTCCGCATGGACAGTCCGCCCAGGCCGCCCGATCTGCCCGATCACCCACTTCCACTTCACAAATTTCAACATCCTCTCTCTAGAACACGCTTAACTACGGCTTCACTTGGCATAGCGTTGGCGGACGTAAACGCATGGGTTAAATCGTCATATCGTCATTCATTAATGATCACCTAAAAAATTTCATCCTTTTGAACATAAAATTGAATGAAGTCCCTTAAGTGAGCGTTAACAAATGACAATTTAACCACCATGTTCATGACCGCCACCACCGTGCTAAATGGAGCCTACCTCCAATGCTCACAAAAGACATGATTGAGATCTAATGCTCCGTTTAGCACGGTGGTGGCGGTTGTAAACACAAGGGTTAAACCGTCATTCATTAATGATCACCTATCAAACATCACAAACACTTAGATATGACGCAAGTGACCACATTTGATTCTTTTTTAAGAGATAAACGATAATAATGAATGATTAATTAATAAACTAGATGGAAATCTTGATCGAGAAGCTGAAATGATGTTTGTTTTTGATTATTTATAATGGATGCGGTTACGTCTTGCCTTCGTCAGGCGCGCGCCTGCGCCTTGAGACTAGACTCCAACACCCATTTGCGCCTAGGTGCACCTTGCGCCTTTAATAACTAAGGTATGAGTAGATTCGAGCGGGGAAGAGTAGATCCGATATTTTAAGATCGGATCCGGGCTGAAATTTTCAGATCGGGCCTGATCCATGAAGGGCACTGTTGTGGGAAGGCTCAACGGAAGGAGGGCCTTTAATAACATAAGAGTGAATGAAGTTCCTTAGGTGGGCGTTAACGCGTTAACGAATGACAATTTAACCTTCATGTGCATATCCACCATCACCGTGCGAAACCGAGCCTAAGTTCATTCATTACTCACTTTCTCATATAAGCTGTCATCCCAGAGAGAAATTTCTGTCCGGATTCCCGGATGGAACCGGAAAAAATAGAAAGGCGTGAATGCATGAGCCCCGCGCAAAAATGCACTTCACACTCCCAAAATGCGTGGGCCCCACAAGCATCTTCCGCCTTTACATTGGTCCCGGACCGTACGGAACCGGACCGAAAAATCTCCCCATCCCAGAAGGCTGTCATGAGCCGCTACTTGTTCTCGCCTCACTCCCCAACAACATTCGGTAAATTAATAGCATAACTTCACCTGAATATACCAATGCTTTAATTGAATTAGTCATCATTTTACCTTACCTGCCATCCAAAAAAAAAAGTGATTGTTATTAGCACCGCAATTTTGATTAGTCGCACCGTACTTTCTCCTAATTTTTCACGTCTTTTGAAAATACTTCTTGAACATGCATTTTTAGGAAAAGTGTTCAACATGAAAGTTGTAGATCCTAAAAATGCATGTACAAGACATATTTCCAAAATGCGCGAAACCTGGACGTATTTCCACAGTACGTATTGTACATGCATTTTTAGGAAAAGTGTTCAACAGAAAAGTTGGTCGAGATCTACAACTTTCGTGTTGAACACTTTTCCTAAAAATGCATGTTCAAGAAGTATTTTCAAAAGACGCGAAATATTAGGAGAAAGTACGGTGCGACTGGCCAAAACTGCGGTGCTAATAACAATCACCAAAAAAATGAAAAACATAAATAAATATTTTACTATAAAATAATTATATCTTTTTTACATTTAAAAAATTAAAAACCATCACTAAACCATTACAAGACTCAACATTCTATACATTTTTAGCCAAAACATTCCAAGTTTAAGAATGCAAATATAACAATCTCATATATATATATATATATAAACAAAGGAAGCATGGTTGAGCATCACCTCACTCAAGAAGCCCCTTGTGCTTGCACCATGCAACAGCAGCCACATAGAGAAGGAAGCTCCCTGTGGTTCCACCCCCCAGCGTCCACAAGAACTCCGACGTGCCCGACTTATTCTCGTCAAATAGGTCGATTTTGATGTTCATACCAAAAATAGCAACCACAACGACAAAAGAGCTCACAATCAAGGTAGCGGTCATCAGGACCACACCCATCTGCAACAGATGGTTCTGCTTGTCATCGAGCATTATGTTTATGTAGTCCTCCGTGTCGTCCACATACTCCCTCAGCTTCAAAGATCGGCATAGCGAAATTAAAACAAACTTAACAAAATCATTCTAGCAAACCTTCAACTAAAACTGTCCACATGTAAAAGAAACTAAAACCAGACAACTGATGACAATGTCATCCAAAAGATGAACATTACACAACTCATGATTAGGGCTCCGTTTGTGTGTGTGTGTGGGGGGGGGGGGACTTATTTTCACCGTTCAAACGGATACAACCGCATGAACCGGACCTTAATCATAACCGCTTGACCGGTAAAAATAAGTCCCCCAAACAGAGCCTACGTTAATGAAAATGATGAATATTGGCATTCTAATGTCAAATATTCTGAGCATTTGAGTAGAGTAGGCTTAAAATTGAAACATAGAAGTTCAATAATTACTCCCCCATAAAAATTGAAACATGAAAGTTCCATAATTTATTCTATTCAAATTCTACTTAAAATTATTCAAGTCAATTTGAGTCCATCAAACTGCCTGGAATTGGATTCCGAGCATCGGACTAGAGTAGGGGTCGAAATCATAGCCTTCATCCGATTTTATATCATTTATCTTGATATTTAGGCTCCGTTTGGCACGGTGGTGGAGGTCATGACCATGGGGGTTAAATTGTCGTTCGTTAACGCCCACCTAAGGAACTTCATCCACTTTTATGTTCAAACGGATGATGTTTGTTAGATGATCCTTAATGAATGACGGTTTAACTCATGCGTTTACGACTGCCACCGCCGTGTCAAACGGAGCCTTAATATACCGAGTTTTTTTAGATCAGAGGAACACAACAACACTCAAGCTTTTATCCTACTATAGTGAGGTCGGTTACATGGATGTTATGTCGCCATTGTACTCTATTTTTTAGAAACAGTGGAACATTGTCAAAAATTACAAAGCCCCTGAAATAATACATGCCTTTTTTTAAACTAATTAATAAAAAATTCCATATTTAGAGCCAGGTTGACTGGGTTTAGAGCTGTCTTGGCTTGGATTCTATTTGAGTCGGGTTTGAGCCAGAGCCAGACTTGGAAATTTCAATTTCAACTCGAGTTTGGCTTGCATGAATCGACTCGATATTAGACCTACATCAATTGATTTAACTAATGTAAGGACTTCTGTGTTACAAGTTGAGCTTCTAGCCTAAATCAAGTGATCGTAGGTGTAGGGGCCCAGGATTTATAGTTAATGCACATGGTTATTTATTGATAGGAAAAGTGAATTCATCTATTTCTCAACAATAGTGTGTACACACATATATATATATATATATATGAGAGTGATCCCAATACTCGAGGTGAGTTTAAGCTATATCTAACATATACAACATATCCCCCCCCCCCCCCCCCCCTCCAAACTCAAGGGAGATCATACACCAAGAGTTTGGACAAAAGATATGTATGATGGTTCCACGTCTGGTTTTTTCATCAAATCTGCATGTTGCTGCTCAAAAGGAACAAAGTGAGGGCAAGAATATCATGACCATACTTCTCTTGTAGGAAGAAAGCATCCACCCCGATATGCATGACAAGATTGTGTTTCACCGGGTTCCGAGTAATCTGAATGACATCAGTCTTATCACAGTGGAGTGGAGTGGGATCTGGAGAAGCAACACCAAGGTCCTCAAGAAGCCAGCAGAGCCAAATAATGTCCTCAGCGGTGGTATCTATGGCCCGAAGCCCAGCCTCAGTGCTGGAACAAGAAACACAAGACTGTTTCTTGGACTTCCATGCAATAAGGCTAAGCTTCGGGTCATGATTACCACCGCTGAGGCCATTATTTGGCTTCGCTGGATTCTTGAGGACCTTGGTGTCGCTTCTCCAGATCCCACTCCACTCCACTGTGATAACACTGGTGTCATTTAGGTTACTCTGAACCCGGTGAAACACTCTCTTGCCAAGCATATCGGGGTGGATGCTTTCTTCCTACGAGAGCAGTATGATCGTGATATTCTTGTTCTTCACTTTGTTTCTTCTGAGTAGCAACTTGTAGATTTGATGACTAAGCCACAGAAGCAGAACCAACATACATATCAATTGTCCAAACTCTCGATGTATGATCCCCCTTAAGTTTGAGGGGGTGTTGGATACTATATATGCTAGATATAGCTTAAACTCACCTCGGGTGTTGGGATCACCCTCTCATATATATACACACACAATTGTTGAGAAATACATGAATTCATTTTTCTTATCATGGTATCAAAGGGAGTAGCAGATTAGTGCGAGATCAAAGGGACAGAGGACACAAAGAAATGGTGAGACTCGTCAAATATGACATCATGAGAGATGCGAAGTCGACGTGCAGCAGGGTCATAACATTGATAGTCCTTATGCTCAAGACTGTATCCAAGAAAGACACAGGGAACATACTGAGCAGAGAGCTTGGTATGCTCACATGGAGGGAGTAAAACATAGCACGGACAACCAAAAATATGAAGATGTGTGTAACGGGAGGATCGAGAATACAGACACACACCAGGACTCTGGTCCTGAAGAAAAGTGAAAGGATGCAGGTTAATAAGATAGACAACAGTGGAAACAGCCTCAACCCAAAAATAAGGAGGAACGTGGGAGAATATGAGGGTGCGGGTTGTCTTTATAATGTGGTGATTCTTCCTTTCGATGGTGTCATTCTGAGCGTGAGCATCGGGACAGGCAAGCTGAGGGAGAGTGTTATGGACAACTAGCAGATCATGAAAAGCATGAGAGAGATACTCTCCCGCCCCCGGCCCCCTGAGTCGGAACGAAAGATACGTATAGAAGCAGAAAACTGAGTGAGCATCATAGCAAAAAAGGTAACATAAATCTGAAAAAAGTCAGAACGAAAATGCATAAAGTAGATCCAACAATAACAAGAATAGTCATCAACAAAGAGAACATGGTACCGATATCTGTCCTTGGATATAAAAGGTGTGGGGCCCCATAAACAAGAATGAACTAAATCAAAAGGATGTTGGGATCTAGACTCACTAGACGGATATGAGAGTTATAGCTGTTTATCAAACTTATAACATGTACAAGAGTGGGACCGATCAACAAAAACACGACCAAGGAAGCCATGACTGATGAGAGACGCAAGACGTGAACCACAGGGATGACCAAGACGATGATTCCACTGAGAAAACTCACCGAAGGAAGACAAAGGGTGGAAGCTGTCGGTGAAGATGAAGTGGGTTGAAGATGGAGACGATCAAGGACGTACACCCCGCTACGACGACGACTAGCTCCAAGGACTGTTCCAGTTAGATGATCCTGCACATGACATGTAAACTCATCAAAATAATAAGACAACCATGGGATTTGAGCTGGCTGACAGATATAAGGTTTATGGATAACTTGGGTATGTAGGCAATATCGGGAACATGACAAAAGCTTGTTTGAAGGAGGCCACAACTGGTGATGGAGTGAATAGTGTCATCTGCTACCATGATACTAAAGGCATAGGAGACGGGCTGATAGAACAAGAGGTGGGTGGCATCATGTCATGTGAAAGAAGGCTCCAAAGTCAAGTAACCAATTGGATGGGGAGATACCTGTGGGGGCGGAGGCAGCCGACTGAGAGACAGAGGCGTTAGAAGCATCCGGTGGAAGTACGGAGGCAGAGTAGTGAGGCAGTGAAACCTGCTGGGAGAACTGCTGGGCAATCAGTTGAGCAAGCTCAGATACAGAGAGAGACTACGCCGGAGCCGAAAAGTAAGAGGAAGGTGCACCAGGAGCACGCTGCTGACCAGATTGATGAGTCCTCTGAAGCTTGCAACACTCAGATATGGCATGACCAAGACACTAATAGTAATAGCAGTATTAGGCGGGTGACGAGAAGCACCGGACTGAGCTGCAGAAGGTGTCGAAAGAGGACGAGCACCGGATGCCATCGAGAGGATCAACCGAGGAGGTTGGGGATGCTAGATCAGCCGGAGAAGAAGATTGGGGCTGCGAGATCAGCCGGAGAAGAAGATCGGGGCTGTCGAATTAGCCACAGAAGAAGGTCGTGGAGTGTTGAAGTCGTGGATCGTCTGGAACAGATCTGAATAGCAGCTGGAGCATCTGAAGGTCGACGGAAGAGCTAAGGAGCGAGTGAATCGGAGAGGTTGATCGAAGTGGAAGAGCTAAAGATCGGCGGCGGAAGACGCGGGATCATATGAGGAAGACTCCGGCGGAAGGTGTCGAAGTCAAAGACGGATTTGGGTGTAGAATCGAAAACGGGAGAAGGGATCGGTGACGTGTGCGGATCTGGATCGAGCAGATCGAGTGCCGCAAAGACCGACAGAAGACGGGAGATCGGGATCGGTGGAGTAGATCAGATGGAAGCAGCAATCAGCGGAAGCTGGATCACGATCGGCGGAAGCAACAATCGACCGAAGCAGGAAATCGGGATCGTCGAAGAAGTAAATCAGTGGAAGCGTGAAGCGTTGGCGAGCGTTGGACGGGGAACTGGCAGCGGAACGTGCAACCGTTGGCGAGCATTGGAGTGGGCAGAGTGAGCGCGAGCGAACACTGGACGAGCGAACGGAGTGGGATCGGCTTGTGGGCGGAACAGACGGACGCCCAAGACCTCTGATACCATGATAGGAAAAATGTATTCATGAGAGGGTGATCCCAACATCCGATGTGAGTATAAGCTATATCTATCATATACAGTATATATACAGTATCTAACAGCTATGAGTTTTCAAACATAATGTTATTTCCTCCATATAAGGTCTTTTGCTTTTAAAACATGAAGCAACGGACTTTTCTAATATATAAAGTAAGCAGCAAGGCCTAGCCCACCCCTACTATCATATTAGAGCCACAACATCCAACCTAATAGCAATATATTCTAAACCTATGAAATTTATGTTTTGATGTAGATGTATGGAAATTCATATGGTTTTGATGGAGATTTAACTGAAAAATTCATCCCCTTCGCAAATGTTACCAGGGTCTTGGGGGGGGGGGGGGGGGGGGGGAGGTCAAGACCACGAGCCAGAAATAGAAGCGTTCAAGTTACACTGTTACGGGCCCAAGTGTAGCAAGCGCATTTACTCAAGTGTACCCCCTCGTTATAATTTATGGAGCGCGCATATGGAAGTCGACGTGGTCGTGGGCACATTCACTCAAGTGGACCCCCCTAGTCATAATTTATGGAGCGCGCATATGAAAGCCATCATGGAGCGCGCATATGAATATTAATTAATATTAATCAATTAAATATTTTGTATTTCCTTGTTTGATTGTTTTTTCTTGTTTGGTTGCCCTCCTTCATCTATATAAGGGGAAGGGGTTTATGTGTGATGGCATGATGGATGTATGAAAGATTTTAGGGTTGCTCCCTAAGTTTCTCTCTTATTCTTCCTCTCTTCTTCTCGCTCGCCACCGCCGGCCCCTCCCCCTTGCCGGATTCTTCCTGAAATTTATCCGTGATTGTATCAATTGGTCCGACCTGCCGTGCCGCCCGCTTGACAGCCGCCGACCGTCAAATACCTTCTTGCGCGCCTGTTCATGAAAACGCATCTCACGTACGTCCGCCATCTGCATCGCGGGCTCACCCGGTTCGCGATTTTGAGCCCTGCATCGCGCCGTCCTGCATCGCGTCGCCCTCCTACGCCCCACATTGCGGTGTCGTCCAGTTGTGTCGTCCACCGACGTTCCTCCAGTCGGCGGCTCCGCCTCGCCGCCTATCGCAAAGGCTGTTGCTCCGCTCAATCCACTCTCGTGCCACGCCAATCCATCGTCTTCTAATATCCGCGTGCCGCCATCGCCGATCCGTCGCTCCAAGGCTGCCTCCGCCGGCATACGCGACCCGCGCCCGCTTTCTCTGCATCCGATCAGTTGCAGAAGCCGCCGATACTCCACCTTTCTGTCGATCTGCTGCAGGAGCCGTTGATCCGCTCCTCTCCCCGGATCTGACGCATGGCTCCCAACACCCGCTGCACCGGCGACCCTCCTTCCAGTGTCGTCGTCGTCGACACCTTGAGCCTCTGCGATGACGCTCAAGAGAAACTCGTCGCCTCCATGCACACCTCCCTCCTCGTCCTCCATGCCAAAGTCGATCGTCTCCTCGCGTTCAACGGACGGGCTTCCGCAACACCCCACGAGGTTCCCTACCCTAAGTCGGCTCCTCCACGGCATCCTCCTGCACCATGCGAGAGTTATCCTGCCAAGCCGGCCTTACATTCCTCTACGACATCAACTTGCCCCTCCGCCCCGCAGTCGATCCTCCCGTCAAAGGCGCACCGGCCGCTAAGGTACCATCTCTCTCCACGGTGGTCGTCCCTGCCTTGCCGCTTCCACTGGCCGCATCACCGGCTCTTCTGCCGCCCCGTGCCCCGCTATCCCCGACGGATCCGTTCCTGCTGCCGGCCGTCACGTCTCTGACATCCTTGTGGCTGCTGCTCACCACCGCTCCACCGACCTTGCGGAATCCATTACTTCCGCCACCAGTCTTTTTGAAGGCGCCTCCGCTACTCACCAACACTGTCATCGCTGCTACACGCTACCTGACCTTGTTCTGGCAGGAGGTCAAGGTACAAGATGATCTGACCACCCGCTTGGTACACGAGCTTGAGGGAAAGCTCGTTTTGAAGGACGGATGGAGTGTTACGGGCCCAAGTGTCGCAGGTTCATTCACTCAAGTGGACCTCCATCGTCATAATTTATGGAGTGCGCATATGGAAGTCATTGTGGTCGTAGGCACATTCACTCAAGTGGACCCCCCTCGTCATAATTTATGGAGCGCGCATATGGAAGCCACCATGGAGCGCGCATATGAATATTAATTAATATTAATCAATTAAGTCTTTTGTATTTCCTTGTTGGATAGTTTTTCCTTGTTTGGTTGTCCTCCTTCATCTATATAAGGGGGAGGGGTTTATGTGTGATGGCATGATGAATGTATGAAAGATTTTAGTGTTGCTCCCTAAATTTCTCTCTTCTTCACGATCACCACCGCCTTCCCCTCCCCCTTGCTGGATTCTTACTGGAATTTATCCGTGATCGTATCATACACATACAAATATGAGGACTTAATTAAGAATGTTACCAGGGTCTTGCTCTCCTGAAAATGACCGTGGGGTGTGCGTGTGGGGGGTGTGGGGGTGCAAGAAAATGAACTTTTGCTTGAAGAATGGGGAAGAACTTTATGCCCTCATGGAATAGTGAGAAAAAACGATTTAATAATTTATAACTAATATCAAAATTTTTGCATCAAAAAACAAGTGATTTTATAGGGTCCAAGGGCAGTTACCGTGGATAAGTTATTCAATGTGCTGTCGATCTGCACGAAATAAGCTTCCAAGAGCATCTCGAGCTCTTCCACATCAAGATGTTTGCTGCTAGTTCTTGTGCTGACGGTATGGCTTCCATGTCCAAGGATCGTATCAGGACCGGAAATAAAATTATGGTAGTGATTTTGGATGTCATTTTCCTCGGATGATACTTCAGCGGGAGTCCTGATGATCAAAAAAAGACACGGCTTACAACCCATAGAAGCTTTAAAAAAAGAGATTGTAGGGCCAATAACTAGATGAAGTCAAATTCAGACCCTATTTGTTTGGACGTTTTTGCTCCGTTATAGTTTTCGAAAACAACAAACTTTTTTTGCTCAAACCGTGGATCTCAAAAAATATAGTTTTATACCTAATTCTAACTGCAGAGAAGGAAACCTAATTTTAACTGCAGAGAAGGAAACACATTTAGAAACGTTGTTTAATCTCCATTTCCAACGGTTATGGCCCTCCTTAACAGGCCCTCAGGATGGAAGAGAAAACATTTATGGCAGATTACAAAAGAAATAAAAACTAAAGTTAACTGAATAAAAAATCTAACTAGGGAAATGAATGTAATTAAACGTAAGGACAAATAGAAAAGAATAGTACAGGAGTCGGAGGTTAAGAATCAATCCTGGATAGAGAATTTAACAGTAGGTTTGGATGCCATAGCTCTTATTTAGTGGCACATTATGTCTGCATACCTCCAAAGATACTTTATATATGCAAGTGATTGATACAACCAAGCAGTTGAGATAAGGAATCCAAAACCAAAACACAAGCCAGCCAAATCCCCTTTGAATTAATCTTGCAAAACTTCAACAAGGTTACTCCAAAGAACACCTTCCTCCACAGATACACAATAATGAAAACAGAAACGGGGAATACAGATAAGAGTAGACCGATCCTAAGGAAGCAAGTTCCTGAACGGATGATCAGCAAGAGGGAGAAGGCTTCACCGATCTTCCCACTGCAGCCAAAAGCACATTACAGGACAATTCTTTTCATGCCCAAAACCCTACCACAACAAGACTATAAATACTAAAAGCATAAAGTAGATAAAGACCCCAAAATATCCCTAACCCGGGCCGCCCGATTCAGCGGATCGTATCAAATGCTCCCTCCATCAGAAGTTCCTTGTCCCCAAGGAACAAATTGCGGGTACCTTGCTTGTAGCACGTCGGCATCTTCCCAAGTGGCCGCTGCCTTCGAACTGCCGGTCCACTGTATTAAGAATTGAGCTATCACTTGTCCATCCCGATTGACGATGCGTCAGCTTAAGCTTCGAAAAGGTTCCACCAATAAAGTCCCCTCGGCGGTAACCACCACCGGTAACTCCCCGGGTTGCGCGGGTGGAGTCCCGAGATGTTCCTTCAACTGCGATATATGAAAAGTTGGATGAATCTTGGCGCTGGGAGGTAGATCCAACCGGTAGGCCACCTTGCCGACCCGTGCCAACACCTTGAATGAGCCGAAGAATTTAGGAGATAATTTCTGGCATCCATGGCTCCGTAAGCTGCTTTGGCGGTACGGTTGTAGGCGAATGTACACCCACGAATCCAGCGCTAACTCTCTTTCGCAACGGCCCCTGTCCGCGAGCACCTTCATCCGATTTTGTGCTTGAGTTAAATTAAGTTTGAGTTGCGAAATCACCTTTTCCCGGGTTGCCAAGGAGCGGTCGACCCTTTCAACCGGAGACAAGCCGTCGACGTAAGCGGACGGAAGTGGGGGTTCTTGACCGTAAACCACCTCGTATGGGGTCATACGAATAGCACTATGGAACGTCGAATTGTACCACCATTCCGCAAGAGGCAACCACTCCGCCCAACTCCGAGGTTGGTCATGGCACATACAGCGTAGATAGGCCTCCAAACAGCGGTTCACAACTTCAGACTGTCCATCGCTCTGCGGATAATACGCCGTGGAGTGGTGCAATTGGACCTGTAGGATACGAAACAGCTCCACCCAGAATTCGCTCAAAAACACCGCATCCCGGTCACTAACAATGGCCGCCGGAAGGCCATGCAACCGAAAAATGGAATCAAGGAATACCCGTGCCACCTCCTCGGCCGTGTATGGGTGAGATAAGGGCATAAAATGAGCCTGCTTGCTCAATCTATCCACGACCACAAAAACCGCATCCTTCCCCTTGCTCCTCGGTAACCCCTCGATGAAATCCATCGAGATTTCCTGCCATATACGCTCCGATATGGGTAAGGGCTGTAGGGACCCCATCGGTAATTGGTGAGCGCTCTTGCATGTTTGGCAAACCGTACATTCCTGAATATAGGTGTAAAGATCCGCTTTCATTCGCTTCCAATAGAACACGCCTTTCAGACGATGGTATGTTGCAGTGATCCCCGAATGGCCCCCCAACGGGCTGTCGTGGTATAACCGGAAAAGTTTGCGCCGAAGCTCGGCATCTTGGCCGACTACTAGCCTGCCCTTGTGCTGCAACACCCCATGATGCCAATGAAAATGGGGATGGGAAGTGGGATCAACCTCCTTGTCGACTATGAGTTGCTGAAGCAAAGGATCATTTGTCCAGGAAGCCCGAACGGACTGTAAGGTCTCTGATTGGATCACCACCAATGCATTGAGCTCCCCCAGCCCCTCTTCATACTTTCGAGATAAAGCGTCCGCGCATGCATTTTCTTTCCCCCTTTTGTGTTGAATCTGAAACTCGAAGCCCATCAATTTTGCCAAGTAACGTTGTTGAGCGGGAGTGGCAATGCGTTGCTCCAACAAAAACTTTAGACTTTGGTGATCGGTCCGGATGATAAACGGTGAAATGACCAAATAGTGTTTCCACTGTTGCACGGCCATGACGACGGCCAAGAGTTCTTTCTCGTATGTGGATAGGCGAGCGTTCTTGGGGCCCAACGCCTTGCTGAAGAATGCCACTGGTTGGCCGTCTTGTAACAACACCGCACCCACGCCGGTGTCCGACGCATCGGTCTCCACAATAAAAGGGGCTCGGAAATCGGGAAGGCGTAGCACCGGTGGTTGCGAGACCGCTCGCTGCAATGCCCGGAATGCCTCGTCCGCCGGCTCTTCCCATGTGAATTGTCGCTCCCGCAATAAAGAGGTGAGGGGTTTGGCCAATACTCCATAGCCCTTGATGAAGCGGCGGTAGTACCCGATTAACCCCAAAAATCCGCGTAGTTGTTTGAGTGTCTTCGGCACGGGCCACTCTAGCATGGCTTGGATTTTGCTAGGGTCAGTTGCAACCCCTTGGTGCGAGATAATATGGCCGAGGTAGTGAATTTGTTGCAGCCCAAAGTGGCATTTACTGCGCTTGAGGAAGAGTTGCTGCCCCTGAAGAATGCTCATGGTGGTGTAAAGATGAGTCAAGTGCTCCTCCCACGAGCGACTGAAGACGAGGATATCGTCAAAAAATACCAATATAAACTTCCGGAGATGTGCGCGAAAGATGGAATTCATCAAACTCTGGAATGTAGACGGGGCATTAGAGAGCCCGAAGGGCATGACGAGGAATTCGTAGTGCCCATTGTGGGTTCGGAACGCTGTTTTTGGAATATCATCCGGGGCCATGCGGACTTGGTGGTAGCCCGCTCGCAAGTCCAATTTGGAAAAAAACACCGCCCCGTGTAATTCCTCCAACAATTCTTCAATCACCGGAATTGGAAATTTGTCTTTGATTGTGTCCCGGTTGAGTTGACGATAATCGACACATAGGCGCCATGTCCCGTCACTCTTCTTCACTAGCACGACCGGTGAAGCAAATGGACTATTGCTTTGTCGGATCAGCCCCGTCGCGAGCAACTCGTCGACCATTTTTTCAATCATCTCTTTTTGTAATGGGGGGTACCGGTATGGTCGTATGTTGACCGGTGTCGTGCCTTCCCGCACCGGAATGCTGTGAGTGAATTGCCGATCTGGTGGGAGATCTTTGGGCTCAGAAAATAGGTTGCTGAAGGGAGCTAACACTTCCTGTAGCTGTCCCTGCTCCAACAGTGTGAGCTGGGGGCTGTTCTCCTCTCCACCCATAAGGCCGGCTTCGAACCCACTACTAGATGACCCGGTTGGAGCCCCTTCCCGGTGACACAAAGCTAGCATGATGATTTCCCTGTCTCGAGCGATCAATTTCTGAGTTTGACGGGGACGCATCCATGTATTGGCGGTGCTTGGAGAGCCCCTTAGTGAAATTTTCTTTCCTTGTACCATGAACTCCATTTTTAAGTGCTGAAAATCCCATTGTACCACACCGAGGGTGACGAGCCATTGCACCCCGAGCACCATTTCACACCCGCCTAATGGTAGGATCAGCATGTCGGAGGTGAAAACTATTCCTTGCATCTTCCATTGGAAATTCAATATTTTGGAGGAACTGGTGATGGTCTTGCCGTTAGCAACGGCCACTTCGAAACTTGGAATTGACGTTACCGGGCACCGCAACCGCCATGCGGTCTCGCTATCCAGGAAATTATGCGTACTTCCGGAATCAATCAAAACATAAACCGGTTGGCCCAAGTACGACGCCGTAACCCTCATGGTTTGAAAATGTGTTGTACCATCCAATGCGTGCATGGACACATGGGGCATTGGTTCCTCCTGCTGCTCCTCCGCTGGAGCCGGTTCGTCCGAAGGGTTTTCGACCCACTCCTCCTCCTCGTCGTTAGCCATTAAGTGAAGGGCATAAGATTGTCGACGTTCTAAGCACCGATGGCCCGGGGTGAATTTGCTGTCGCACCAAAAACAAAGGCCTTTGCCCCGGCGTTCATCCATTTCGGTTGATGTGAGCCGTCTGCTCGGACGCTCCGAATGGCCCCCAAAATTAGTCCCGCCTGCCGTAGGACTGGGAGTAAAGGAACTCGCGGGAGGCTTAGAAGGAGGGCCTCGCCTATTGTCCCAAGAGCTGCTAACAGTCTTCTTGTTGGTGTAGCTTAACTACTGCTCCTGGAGCCGCGCTAGGGAGAAGACATCCTGTAGCGTCTTCGGTTGAAACATGCGAACGGCGTATTCTATTTCTCCCTTCAAACCCCCGAGAAACAAACTCACGGCGTTGTCCTCAGGAATGGCCACCCGATGCAGTAAAAGATCAAATTCATCAAAGTATTGCTGTACGGAACCTTGTTGTCGCAGATTTTTCATTTCTCGGAGGGGATCATCAAAGAGTTTGGAACCAAAACGACCATTGAGGGCCGTGCAATACTCCTCCCATGTCGGCCATTGTCGCGTGAGACGATTTTTGAGAAAACTTTGGTGCCAATACAACGCTTTATCCTCCATATGGACGGATGCAATGCGGACCTTCATATCTTCTGTTGTGCTATCCACTTCAAAAAACTGGTCACATTTATAAATCCAGTCCATCACCCCATCTCCGAAGAACCGTGGAAACTCCAGATGAGAAAATCGAGAGATCACCCGGTTGGGGCTAGAAGAGCGGTGAGAATGAGCATGGTTGGTGGAGGAACCACCCGAGCCGCCCGCCTTGAGCACAGAGAGGATTTCGCGGACCTCCTCCGACGTGCGATGTTGCTGGTCGCCGAGAATCTTCAGCGAGCGTGTTAACTCCTCCTGCTGGAGCTTGAGGCCGTCCATGTCCGTAGGTACCTCCTTGGCTCTAGTATTGTCGGAAACCGGCATCACAATGGTTGGTAGGACGTATTCCCTCTGATACCCTTGATACAACCAACCTGCAGTTGAGATAAGGAATCCAAAACCAAAACACAAGACAGCCAAATCCCCTTTGAATTAATCTTGCAAAACTTCAACAAGGTTACTCCAAAGAACACCTTCCTCCACAGATACACAATAATGAAAACAGAAACGGGGAATACAGATAAGAGTAGACCGATCCTAAGGAAGCAAGTTCCTGAACGGATGATCAGCAAGAGGGAGAAGGCTTCACTGATCTTCCCACTGCAGCCAAAAGCACATTACAGGACAATTTTTTTCATGCCCAAAACCCTACCACAACAAGACTATAAATACTAAAAGCATAAAGTAGATAAAGACCCCAAAATACCCCTAACCCGGGCCGCCCGGTTCAGCGGATCGTATCAGTGATCATTTTGAAATAGCAACACAAGTGATTTGATCCCCAAGACTCATCCAAGTTTGTGTTTTTGCAATCTCTAGCAATTTTAATCAAAGTGGGAATAACAATTCTGTGAATGTTCTAATGTTTTTAACTTGTGTTTGATGTTTAGATACAGCGAGAAAAACTCAAAATATTATGGGAGGATAAAGTTTAGTCCAATATGACTTAGTGGAAAAAACTTAGATTTATATTATACCCCTCGTAATTATGAATCACTCAGGACTTGGTTTGCCATTTGTCGCCTGCCTTGAAAACTGATAATGCCTAAGTATAAAAGCCCAAAACAAGGGCCCATTTCAGATTTCCTAATGAAGATTATTTCTTATCTTCTACTCTATATAAAGAGGGAAGCATCAATGTGATAAGGAAGATTGACGCAATAAATTTTATTTACAAACTTTAACGCGGTATCAGAGCAAGGAAAAATTTCTTGCATCTCTCCTCTCGCGTTAATACTACCGGTGTCACACAAACCACTCTGGTCTCATATGAACACACCCAACCTCACATGAGAGCTCCCTTCTGGCACGACTTCTGCGCAACTCCTGCTTCATGTCCTCAACCACTAATTCACAGAGTTCAACTATAACTGATGGTCTTGTGAGTACTTCTTCGTGATGCTTCGATCGGATCCCCTCAGACGAGCTCCTCCACCTTTTCTGTTTTATACTCCTACGACGAGTTCTCCTCCAGCCTCAGCAAGTTCTCATGTTATTTTCTCCCTTAGCCCTCTCCCTCAACGAGTCCTCCTCTAGCATCGATGAAGTTCCAGTAGACTCGATTTGCCAGCTACCGCAAGTCCCAACCACCGCCTACGAACTCCATCTACAAGGAATCGCGAGTCCCAGCAGCCACCATGTATTCTAAGCAACTACGAGCTCTAGCTGCAAGTCCCGCAAGCTCCAACTCCCACGAGTCCCGCGAGCTTTTCCCATGCCCAACGAACTCTCGGCTCATGTGATCTCCGGTGCAAGGAACCACAACATCTCCTGCCGTGATTCTTATCGCAATCTCCTGTCCCGACGCTCGCACGCATTATAGCGACAAACACACTCATTCTGGCTCCACCTGCAATTGTTCCTCCACTTGCACTCATTTCTAATGTGTTGGGAAAACTCCTTGTTTAGATAGAACAAAATATATGTTAATTAGGTTAAAGATAATCTTATTCAATAGAGGGGTCCCTTATATATAGGGAAAATACATCGTAATCAAAATATAAATGAAATACGGTCTAACACTCCCCCTCAAGTTGGGTATGTTATATTTTTCATACCCAACTTATCAATACAAACACAAAAAAAATTTCCCCCAAGACTATTAGCTAGGATAACAGCTAATTGTCCCTCTGAGTGAACAAACGGTATGCAGCTAATCTTCTTTTTGATTTTCTCCTTAATGAAATGCTTGGTGCAGTCATGCGGGACAGGGTTGTTTGCAATGTTGATTGTAGTCTTGTTGTCACAGTACAACCGTGTAGGACTTGACTCATTCAAACTCAAGTCACACATCAAAGAGCGTATCCATAATACTTCACATATGTCATGTGTCATTGCTCTAAACTCAACTTCAACACTGGACCTTGAGACGACAGATTGTTTTTTACTTCTCCAAGTGACTAAGTTTCCACCAACAAATGAGCAATACCCGGATGTAGATCGTCTGTCTTCAATGGACCCAGCCTAATCAGCATCGGTAAAAACTTCAATCTTCAAGTCTGTATTGGGAGTGAAAAGGATCCCCTTCCTGGTGAAGTCTTCAAATACCTCAAGATTCGATGAACAACATTCAAATGTCTCGTCTTTGGATCATGCATATACTGACTAACGGCTCCAACTGCATAAGTTATGTCGGGACGAGTCTGGGATAGGCAGATTAATCTTCCAACAAGGCGTCGATAGTCAGTCACGTTTTCAACAGGATCACCATCATCTCTTCCAAGATTATGATTCACCTCCATAAGTGTATCAGCAGGTCTACAATCATTCATACCAGATTGTTCCAACAAATCAAGGGTGTATTTTCTCTGATAGATGAAGATACCCATTTAGATCGTGCTACCTCAACTCCCAAAAATATTTCAGTTTTCCCAAATCTTTTACTTCAAACTTTCTTGCAAATTCATCTTCAAAGCTTTTACTTATTCAATATCATCTCTTGTTATGACGATATCATCAACATAGACAATGAGAACAGTTATTAGATTTGTTCTTCGTTTAATAAACAAAGTATGATCAGTATGACTTTGTTTGTATCCAAGTGAAATCATGACTTCGTGGAATCCACCAAACCAAGCCCTCGAAGATTGCTTCGAACCGTAAAGTGCCTCTTTTAAATAGCACACTATCCATTCATATCCGGAAGGGGAAAAACCTGGAGGTATAGATATATATACCTCTTCATCTAAATTTTCATGAAGGAAATCATTATTCACGTCCAATTGGTTAAATTCCCAACCCTTGCACGCAACACACGATAGCAAAACTCGTATGGAGTTCATTTTTACAATAGGGGCAAACGTGACTTAATAATCAATTCCAAAAGCTTAAGCATACCCCCTTGCAACCAACCTTGATTTGAATAGTTCAACCAAACCTTCAGAATTCTGTTTTACGATAAACACTCACTTACAACCGACGACCTTTCCAGATGGAAGATGAGTTAGGTCTCAGGTACAATTCTTTTCCAAAACGTTCATTTCCTCAATCATAGCCTCTTTCCACCGTTGATGCCCAAGAGTCTTCTTCCATGTGGATGGGATGGAGACAGAAGCTAGGGAGGAGATGAAAGCTTTATACAAAGAGGTTAGAGTCGCATAGGAAACATAACGAGATAGTGGATGTTGGGTGCAAGATCTGGTATCTTTTCAAAGGGCGATGAGAAGTTCGGAAGGATCCATTGAATGAGCTGGCATTGGTGCAGGTGGCATGAGCCTGTGTATTATCTCTACTCCGTCTGGTGTACACCTGAAACTCCTTTTCATTATAAGGAAGCTCTCCCTGATTGGGAGTCTTAGCAATAGGTAAAGAACGTGAAGGAGGAATCAACAAGGATAAAATAGGTGAGTTCACTTCACCCGTATATGTGTGCTCCCCCTGAAGTAAGGGCACATAATAAGGTTCAAATTCACAAAATGAGATATCCATCGTGACAAAAATCCTTTTAGTCGAGGGATGATAACATTTATACCCCTTCTGAGTGAGAAAATAGTCAATGAACACACATTTAAGAGCTCGAGGGTCAAGCTTGAAAATGCCCGGAGAGTGTATATGAGAAACAAACGCAACCAAATGTTTTAGGTGGTAGAGAAGTCGGTGTCACCCCTAAGGTAGTAAGAAGAGTTTAATGCCCCGGTACTGAAGAGGACATGCGATTTATGAGATAGGCAGCCGTGAGAACGGCATCCCCCCAGTAGTATTTTGGAAGGTTCATAATGAAGAGCAAGCAGCGAGCCACCTCTAAGAGGTGATGGTTCTGTAACACCCCAACCAAGTTTAACAGGAAATTAGCAGTCCGGTCGGACCCGCGATAACAAGTAAACTAAGTAACGGTATATAAACTGGTATAAAGCAGGTAAAAGAAATAAAAGTGCTAAGAAAGAAAACTTACAGCGCAAAAAGAGTAAGTAAATCTATGGGTAAAAGTGTACCTTGCCAAGTTGAATTCACAGAGCCAACTAAAACTGAATATAACACTAAAAGACTAAAATACCGTCAAACTGAAGTAACTTGATACATCAAAACATGAGTGAAGTACAACACATATATAATATCTAAAAAAAAGAAAAAGGTACAACAACAGTGGTACATCTGAACAAAACTGACAACTGAGAAAACTGCACCGCATATCCTAAGCAGATTCCCTGACCGGAGCCCCCAGTAAAAACAAGTTCCAAAAAGGTCAGGTTCATTGAAGGGTAAGAAAAAAATACTCCCTTCAACAACACTTAAAGAAAAAAATATTATAAGTGAATATTACTTGAATTTAAAATTTGCATAATTACTCTAACATCAAACTTGGCACTTGCGTTCATGATCAGGAATAGAATCGACATATTGTGTGATCTGACACACTCTTGTCTCAATTGTACAAATCGTTGATTTCTGTAGTTTGAATTTATTTACTGCTATAAGATTCAACCAGCTTCTATGTTATCATATAAACACCTATACACAAACTAGTGACTGCAGTCTGAGTGGAAAACCTGATGGTGTCCTGAACTCCCTCAAGTGGAACACAGACTGCTATCTAAGGAGTTATATATCAGTAGTAAGGGTCATCGACCCTGAGCTTGAAGTTCGAGTGGTGACCTAATGGCCCTGAGAACATGGTGGTGTGCCTCAACCATAATTGCAAGGGGAGTAAGGTTTAAGGCAGGACCTCTAGACCTTGGACCTTTAGAGTGGAATTGAGGAATGGAGAAAGAAGCATACTTTGCAGATACTTGACTTTTATCTTGGAGGGAAATATCTCACAAGAAGGGGAGGGGACACAAATACAAGAGGAATTTTGGCAGCAGCCTTTTCAGTCTCAAGGGCTTACTCTTGCATTTGTAAGGCTTCCACAGAAAGCTCCCTGGTTATTCTGGCAGACTTCTCTGTTAGGGTCTCCTCAGCTCTAGCTTTCAGTTCAGCATCAAGCTTCCTCTGCTCTCTTATGTGCCTATCAAATTCGCTGAACTTTTTCTCTTGTTTGTATCATTTCTTCTCTTGGGAAGTATGACCTAGCTGGCTATCCAAATGCCTTTTCCAATTCCTGACCACGGGAGGTATTTTTAGTATTGTTGGAGACAAAGGGAGAATTGGGGTTTGCTTCAAGTTTTCCTGGTCTCAAGACTTGACCTAGGTGTTCAGTTTTCTGGAAGACTGTGAGGGTCTCTTCTGAAGGTATAGTAGATTCTTCTGAGCTGGAGCTTGAAGAGAAGAGAGAATTTGTTCTTCAGGGGTCACTGACTCTTTCACTAACTCTTCTTGAGCCTTGTGTTGCCCTTCCTGTGGGGTTCCAGGAGCCTCCCAATCATTTCTTGACCTCTTGGTATAGGTCACTAAGGTAGGGGGTGGAGGAGGATCAGAAAGAGATTCTTTTAAATGGGTAGAAGAATGGGGCTCCATGGGAGACTTCCTCATAGGTTGGGGCTGCATCAGTCGGAAATTCATTAGCTGGAGGTGCTTGGGAATCAGCTAGGGTCCCTTCTGCGGGAAGGAGCTCTGAGAACAGACCTTCAATTACCATATCCACAGAGGGACAAGAGGTAATTCATTGGAAGGGTAGGGTACAGGTGATGCAATGGTAGATTGAATTAGGGGATGGATTACGAGATGGAAAGGAGTACTGGACAGTGGCCTCTCCCCCTGAAATGGAAAAGGGTACTAGTTCAACTATAGTCATGAACTTTGCTTCAGCAGACGAAAAAGAAACAAAATCAATCTCGAACCCATAGTTGACATTCACCATTGCAAGAAATTTAACAGATGGCAAGAAGATTTGAGGGAGGGAAGACAAGAATGCTCAGTGAGCACAATTAGGTCACAGAACAATGAAAGGATAAAGTAGAATTTGGTTAAGGGTGGTAAATTTGGAATAAGAATAAGGCTTCATTTGACCCGGCGGTGGCGTTTTATCCCGGCGGGTGGAAAAGGGGGTCTCAGACTGGAGGGAGGGAGGCGAGGCTGGAAACGGAGGGGAGGTGGGGCTTTTTCTCCTTACAGCGGGAGCAAACACTGCAAACGTCGGGCTGACCATTTGTTTTTCCGCCCTGTGGGCGGCGTTTGCTCCCGCTACCGGCATGAATACGCCGAACCAAATGAAGTCTAAGTATAATTAGATGAAATTAGAGAAGAATCATTGATCAACGATCAACGATCAATGTTTGAGAGGGGAAAAAAGAAGAAATCTTTCAGAATTCGATCAACGATGGTAGAGTGGGCTACAAACAGTGATCGTTGATCAAGAAGTCGACGATCGCAGCGAGATACCAATTGAAGAGAAAATTAGTACAATGAAAATGAAAGAGTATGATTGAAGATCAGCGATCAGTTAGCGCCGCTCAACGATCAGCGATCACCGCTACCTATGGAGATGACGATCAGTAATTGGCAAGTCGTTCAATGATTGTCGATCGATGGTCAATGATCGTAGATCGAAGTTGACATAGTGAAAATAGGGAATTTTAAAGAGTTGAAAGGGGAAAATCATGTTTCAGTCCAAGTGAGGACTATCATTCTGCTAAAATATTTTTTTAGGTCACTCTTTTCAAAGTATTTTCTATAGTTGGTTGTTTATGCATGGTGATTTCTATTTCTAGTACACTAAGCAATTTAGAAATAAGAATAACCATGCATAGTTTTTTAAGTTTTCAAGATAAATATTAGGCTTATTTTCAATTCATCTATTCTAAGTCGTCCAATATTCCAAGCTGATAAATGAAATAATTTAACATCCATTCATCCAAGGATTTTGTGAGAATGTCAGCAATTTGTTTCTTAATTGGAATGAATTTCATTGAGATAATGATTTTTTCCAAGTGATCTCTGAAGAAGTGATGTGATGTAGGGTAAGACTCTAATGACATCTACAGCTAGATACAAATGTAATGGTCGGTGAATTCAAACATGCAAAATAACATTTCAAACTATATAACTTGATTTCTCAACAATTGAATAAAAGCATTTAAAATAAGGAAGCAAAAGAGGAGTATTAGCACGAGAGTGCACAAAATCAAATACTATTTAAATGAGAAATCACAAAAACTAAAATGACTGAAACAAGTCTAACAAACCACTATCTCTTCAAGTAGAGAACAAACACAGGATTCAATTGTGAAAGAAAAACAACACAAACCTTGAGCGAAACGACGATAGTGAGGGGAGGGCTATCCAAGCAGCAGGGATCGGGGAGTGGCTGTACGGTGGGGGGGGGGGGGAATGGAGGTTTGTTGTCTGGGTGTGCCCAAAGCAGTTTGCGGCAGGTTGGGGAAAAGATGGGGCTGCTAGGTGGTAGTAGAGAGGAGTGTTGTTGGTTAGGGAGAGGAGTGAGGAGTGGATCCACGTGAGAGGGGTTGCGTTAATAGGAGGGGTTGTAGTTGGGGCAGCAGTTGGATGGGCCAGCAATTGAGTTCCACGAGAGAAAGAGGCCAGGAAAGGATAATTCGGCCAAACAGATTGAAGGAGGTGGGGTTGGTAATTTGGAGAATGTGGGGGAAGGGTTCCACGTGAGAATGTGGGGAATGTTGGGACATAGTGGGCGGTTGTTGAGGGGTTTGAGGGAGTGGCTCCACGTGTGAATGAGTGAGGGGGTTAAGGGGTTGGTTGTGAGGCAAATGAGGAGACAGTGGGGCTTAAATTTAGGGGGTAGTTCATAAATAAAAGGAAGTGGGGTAGTGGGCAGTTAGGAGGTAGTTATGGGTGGTTGCCGGCAGGGTGGAGGATGGTGGTGGCCGGAGGTGGTGGTGGCCGTAGGTTGTGGTGGTGGTCCACTGAGATGTTTTCTGGCGATCGCCGAAAAAACTTAAAATGATGAGAAAGGTGAGGGAAGTGGTGGTGGACCACCGTAGGTGGCCAAATATGTACTCTGGTGATCGCCGGAGATGAAATTATGGTGGAGAGGGAGGCTGTTTGTGTGGGATTGGAAAGTGGAGGGGAAACTATAGGTTCGCTATGGGATGGGAGGAATGGTTGAGGGTCAGCCAAGGAATACTATTGCATGGAGGTTAGAGGGTGCTTGTAGGGGTATTGGCAGTGAGGTCGAGGGTAGAATTGGGGAAGGTGACAGGCAGTTTTGAGAGGAATGAAGGTGGAGGTTAGAGGGTGATTGTATTGGCAGTGAGGTCGAGGGTAGAACTGGGGAAGTTGCCCGGCAGTTTTGAGAGGAAAGAAGGTGGAGGCCTGCCAATTGGGGGGGGGGGGGGGGGGGGGGCGATGGAGGGGGTGGTGGTGGTTAGGAATGTGACCGTCCAAGGGGAATTTGGTTGGGGCCGGCAGCTTGGTAGAGGGATGAGGAGGGGATAACTGACGTCGGACAGCAAGGTGGAAGGGATTTCAAGGTTTTGCATTCGGAACTCGGCTTCGACACCAAAATGACCAAAGTATGGCTTCTATGATCCAATCCTTCAATACCCAAAATGAGAGCTCTCGCCCTCTATTTATAGATTCTAGGGGGCAAAGGAAAACTATGATTGGTCGATCGTCCCAACTCCCAACTCAAAAAATACATAAAATACAACACGAACAAAAAATGAAAAGAATAAAAAATAATATGATCGGTGAGCTGCTCAAGATGAACGGTCTTGCTCGTCACTACTACGCTCGAGGTCATCGTGAGTAAACAAGAACGGGTCGAGCGGGATGCTGCCCATCAACTCCCTCCATCTCAGAATCATTCATCTCAGTAGAATGAAGATGATCATAGTATCGTCGTAGGACAGGGGTGAGTCTCTTGAGCTTTGCTACGGAAATCTATCATCAATAAAAGGATGGCCCTGCCAATGGACTAAGTAGTGGACTCCGTCTGGTGAGGGTACAAGATCATGAGACACGATCTCTGTAATGATGTCAAACAGACTGGCAGCTGAAGAAGATGGGTCTCTTGAAGACGGTGGAACTATTGAAGACAACAGAATTGTTGAAGATGGTCGAACAACTGGCGACGAACGAGATGCAGGAACAAGAGAAGTTGGATGATAAACCAGTGCTGAGGAGGAGGCTGGGTGGTAGGCATAGGTTGTTGCTAATGCGGTGAACTGGAAGTAGACAATGGTCATAACTAGAACTGTGGTGAAGTGGTGGATGCAGGCAAAGGCTAAGAGGACGTGGTAGTAGAGGGAGAAGGGTACATACAATCATGCTGCTCAAATAATGGAGTCAGATATTAAACATTGAATACAAGTGGTATCCCCATATTCGGCGGGATATCCGGCTCATAAGCATTTGCTTCAATTCATTTGAGTACAGTATAAGGCTCATTCGCTCAGCATTCAATTTTCGAGTTGCTCCTTTTAGAAACCTCTCAGTGCGTATACGAACTATTACTTGTTCTCCTTCTTTAAAGCTTTGCATTCTCCTATAGCTATCAACATACAATTTATAAATATGATTACGACAAGAAATCCTTCGTCGGACCGACTCATGCAAGCTATATATATACCTAATAAAAGAATCAGTTGACTTGCAAGGACAAGACTCTGCAGGAAGGGGAATGAGATCTATGGGTTTCCTAAGCTCATAACCTAAGACTATCTGAAATGGACTCAATCCTGTTGTCTTATTCACCTAACTAGTAAATGCAAACTCGGTCAAGGGTAAAACTAAATCACAAGAGGTGGTGTAGTCACCAACAAGGCATAGCAAAGGATTTCCTAAACTAATGTTTACTACCTCAGTCTGGTCATCCGTTTGCGGGTGGTAGACAGATGAAAATAGTAGTGTGGTGTCAGTCTTCTTCAAGAGGGTCTTCCAAAATTAACCCATGAATCGAACATCTTGATCGGACACGGTGGTCTTAGGAAGACAGTGAGGTCTAGAGATGTCCCGAATAAATAGTAAAGAAACGTGAGACGGGTTGGCTATCTAGCTGCATACGACGAAGTGAGACATTTTGGAAAACTGGTCAACTACAAAAAGTATAGAGTCGTATCTGCGTAGGATGCATGGTAATCCTAGCACAAAGTCCTTACTAATATCCACCAAAGACTGGCGTGATACTGGAAGTGGTGTATAAAAACCAGTGTTCTATCGTGATCCCTTAGCTGTCTGGATAATGAAGCAATGTCGAACGACTCGTGCAACGTCACTCTTGAGGGAGGGCCAATAGAAACGATCTTTCACCAGTGTGGTGGGCTTATTTCAACCAAAGTGACTCGTTGCACCACCGACATGCATCTCCCAAACCAGATGATGTCGGAAGGAGGTCATGTGGATACATAGGAGTGTGTCACGGAATAAATGCTCGTTGGCAATCGAATAGTCAGGGATGACCTCAAGTGGGTCCTGAGAAAGAGAGGAGTATATATCTGCAAAGTTTGGACATGTCGCATATTCAGTGATCAGATGCTCGAACCCCACGACCTCAAGTGGTAAGGGCGTGAAGTATACCGACCCGGTGGCTAAGTGGTTCGCGGGTTTATTCTCAATACCATCTCGATGTTTAAGAACGTAGTGAAAACCTACATATACACTATCCATTTGGCGTTCTAATGATTCAATTTCTTCTAGGAGTCCAAATAAAGTAAGATTTGATAAACCGAATATAACACAAACTCTCAGGGGAGGAAATAGTATCTCCAGTGCCTCAATGACTGCACAATCACGTAAAACTTCCAGTCTTAGTTGGAGTACCTTTGTCGGGAAGCATTTAGCTTCTCACTAAAGTGAAAAACTGAATGACCCTCCTGACTGAGAACTCTTATGCCTATAACAGAGGCATCGCAAGCGACCTCGTAGGGCTAAAATCAGGTAATTAGAGTATCGGAGTTGTGGTCAATTTTTCCTTGATGTCCTCGAACGCTTGAGTGACGGCAGGTGTCCACTGAAAATCTCTCTTACGAAGGCTGCTCATGTAGAGAGCCATGATAGTGTTGAATCCTATGACAAAGCGTCTATAGAATGTGGCCAACTCATAGAAACTTCGAGCTTCGTAGATATTCGTGGGGATTGGCTAGTCTTGAATGGACTTGACTTTATCAGGATCTATGGACACGCCTTAGGCAAAAACGATAAACACTAGGAAGTGTACAGACTCAGATAAAAAGGTACACTTTTTCAGATGGATGTAAAAGTACTCCTTTAGGAGCATGTCAAAGAGCAATCGTAGGTGTGTGAGGTGTTCTCCATGAGTCTGACTGTAAACTAGGATATCGTTAAAATAGACTACGAGGAGCTTACTGATATATAGGCGCAGGATCTGATTCATAATATGCATGAATGTTCTAGGTGTGTTAGATAGCCCAAAATGCATAACCAACCACTCGTATAACCCATCCTTCATGGCTTCATCTTAAATGCAGTCCTTCATTCATCACCCTCTTTAACCCTAAATCTGGTGGTACCCGCTCCGAAGATTAAGCTTTGAAAAGATATGATACTACTCTCGTTCCTCTGGTGCCTCCTCCTATTTTGCAGGTCTACACTCGACGTAGAAGGGACACGAACACTCAGGCTCTTGCTATTCAACCTGTGTCATAATCTGATCCATCGTCAGGTATTAACAAAGGTTGTTTTGCTTCTACTCTACATCCTCTTTCTCACTTTGTGACTTATAACTCTTTGTCTCCTACACATAGAGCATTTGTCACCTCTTTGGCCTCCATTTCTATTCTTCAGTCTTGGCAGGAAGCACTTGAGCATAGTGAGTGGAAGGTAGCCATGCTGGATGAAATGGGAGCCCTTGATAAGAACAATACTTGGGAGCTGGTCCAACTCCCTAAAGGGAAAACTATTGTGGGATGCAAGTGAGTTTTCTCTGCGAAGCAAAACTCCCAAGACCTTGTGGAACGATACAAAGTCAGGTTGGTGGCGAGAGGATATACGCAGACAACGGGCATTGACTATCAGCCATCAGGAGACATTTGCTCCAGTGGCAAAAATGAACTTCATAGGGATCTTCCTTTCATGTGTTGTGTGTAAAGGGTGGAGTCTCCTTCAGTTGGATGTGAAGAACACATTTCTCCACGGTGACCTTGAGGAGGAAGTCTACATGTCTTTACCTCCTGGTGTTAGCTAAGAAGGATCGACAGGGAAAGTTTGCAGGTTGAAGAAAGCTCTGTATGGATTGAAGCAATCTCCACGTGCGTGGTTCGGGAGATTTCACCGAGCTATGATCTCTTTTGGGTACAAACAAAGCAATGTTGATCACACCTTGTTTGTGAAGCATAGTGAGGGTAAGGTGGCTGCTCTCATTGTCTATGTGGAGATATAGTAAGAACCGACAATGATACTGAAGCGGTTGAACATCTAAAATCCAGATCGTCTCAGGAATTTGAAGTGAAGGATCTTGGCGCCTCAAGTATTTTCTGGGCATCGAGGTGGCTAGATCCAAGCATGGGATCTTTATATAAAGAAAGTATGTTTTATACTTGCTTGAGACGACTGGAATGCTCGGGTGCAGGCCAGCAGATACCCCAATTGAGGTCAATCACAAACTTGGAAGAGATGGAGAAGTTGTTGATGATGTACCTGGCTTCCAACGATTGGTGGGAAAGCTTATCTATCTCTCTCACACTCGACCAAACATATCCTATATTGTGGGGGTCCTTAGTCAGTACATGCATTCACCAAGATCACATCACCTGGATGTTGCACACAGAGTTCTGAGGTACCTCCAATCCACTCATAGTAAGGGAATTTTGTTCTCACCTAATGAGGAATTGACCTTAGAGGTCTATACGGATGCGGACTAGGCAGGATCAGTTGATGACCGGGGGTCAACATCAGGGCATTGTTCTCTTATTGGGGGTAATTTGGCAACCTGGAGAAGCAAGAAACAACATGTTGTCAGATCCAGTACAAAGGCAGACTTCTGTGCTATGGCACAAGAGCTATTTGAAGGTTGTGGATCCATACGATCATGAAGGACCTTGATGTGAAGTGTGACGATCTAATCAGGATCTATTACGATAACAAAGCTGTGATCAGCATTGCCCACAATCCGGTGCAACACGATCGCACCAAGCACGTAGAAGATCGACAAACACTTCATTGAGGAAAATATTGTTAGGGGGATTGTAAGTACCCCGTTTGTCCCATCAAACCAGTAGCTTGCAGATGTGCTTACCAAAGGGCTGAGTCAGAACTCATTTGACAGGACACTGAACAAGTTGGGCACGATAGACATTACACGCCCAACTTGAGGGGGAGTGTTGGAATATGTTAGAATAATGAGTTTTATGTTGTTACTGTATTATCGTCATGTACACCTATATATATATATATAGGAGCCTCTAATGTAATGATGTAACGGCTAATTCTTTTCCTCAACACATGACTATCTGATTGGTTTTGAATAAAATCGATAATGATAATTCTAGTTGCGATGATAAAACATGCACGATATTATGAAAAATAATAATATATTATTGTATGGTGATGTGTACTATTATGTTATTCCTGTATTTACCTTTTTTATCCGAGTTCCCTATATTTTGAGGAGGGGCATCTCAGGAGTAGAGATCTCCGTGTTTAGTCACCTGCAATCTGAGGGTTTTTAGCCTTATCGTATAGGACATATATCATAGGAGTGGCGCTCCTGTCTGATGGACTCTCTTTCCGTAGAACGGTTGGTTCAATCTGGCCTGTAAAGGCAATGAGACCTCTGGTTCAGCCCACTAGTGTATCGTAAGTACTAACGAATAAATGAGTTATTTTCGATAAAAATATTTTATATTATGACAAGAAGTTAAAATATATGTTGATGTGTATATCTTGATTATTGTTTACTTCTTTTAGTGCATACTATTACAGATCCTCCATTGGTTATCTTATATTATTAGTTTATGATTATTATTAGTCGTGTCGTATGTGTAGAGTCGTTGTATTTTAATATTTTGGCATCTATTGTTATATTTTCGATCATGCCATTGGAGGTTCTATTTAAGGGAAAACCCATGGGATCTTTGAAAAAAAGAAAAAAGTATTAAGTTTCTCTTTCTCTCTCAAGCTTCTCTCTCTCTCTAGTTCTTCTCATCTCCTCTCTCATTCTAGGGTTTACCCCCCCCCCCCCCGGATCTCCGCCTCCTTCCCCCACAATCTCCGGCTCGTAACAACTTGGTATCAGAGGACTTTCCTCCCCTCGGCCACTGAATTCTTGTAAGCCATCCTCCCTTCCGACTGCCGCCGCAAGCCGCCACTGTGTCTCCGCTGTTCCCGCTAGCAGTCCCTCGCACGACTTCCAGCGCCGCTGCCATCTGCGACACTTCTCTGCTTCCGACAGTCCCACAACAGCTCTCTCGCACAGCAAACCTCCTTGCCTCCACTCCAGCAAACCCCCTTGCCGCCGCTCTAGCAAAGCCTCCAGCAAGCTCGCTTCCCAGAGCCACCAGTAACCTCGATGAAGCCCACAGCCGACGTCGCTCTTCCGCAGCAGTTCTCTTGCACAGTTCCCCTCCGACCACGAGATCTCCCCGCCATCATCGCACATCAACAGTACCCCGCATCTCCACCAGTCTCCGCTGTCGGGCATCGACCTTTCCCGCAAATCCCTCCTCGAGCCACCTGCCTTTCGTTTATAACGCAGCAGTTTTAATCAAAATTTTTTGGAGCGCACCGCCTTTCCCCACCTCGTCCTGCACGCCAACTTTTATTTCTTCCTTTTATTTTTATCTCCCAGGCCCCACCTTCAGCCTCTTTTCAAGCACACTTTAATTATATTCTATTCTAATAATCCACACCCTCACACCACCTCTTCCAACAGACCTTTTTTTTAATTTCTTTTTTTACTTTTTGTGGACCCCACCACAACCCACTTCTCCTCCTCATCATGACATCTACCTCTCCCCTCTCCCAACAAACTGTCCCTAATTAATTAATTAATTAATGTGTTAATCAAGTAATAACATATTCTCAGTTATTATTTAATTAACTACTAATTAATTATTTAACATTTTCTTCATGTTCCTTAGTGCCGCCAACTGCACCGCGCTGCTTGCCCGACTTGCCGAGCTGGACCGCCGCAGTACTCTACGAGCGGCTCGACTCGGCCACGTCGATGCTCAGCTCGACCTCACGCTCGACGCCCTCCGCATGTCTCGCGACTCGTTGGTGTTTTTTTGTCACCACCACCACCGGAGCTGGAGTAGCCGCCTCCCCCTCCAATGATGGTGCCACTACCGTCCTCCGTCATTCATGACACACAGCCGTCGTCGCCGCCGCCGCCATCGTCGCCACCGCCACCTCCACCGCCGTCGCCGCCTCTACCGGCTCTTACTCCACCAACCCCAGCATTGCCGCCCTCTCCGGCCACATCACCGCCACCACCGCCGCCGTCGCCGTCATAGTCGTCGCCACCAGCTCGACTCATGCAGTCGCCGCCACTGTCGTCATCACCGCCATTGTCGTCGTCGCTGCCACCGCCGCCGCGGTTGTCGCCACCACTTGCTGCCACTGTACCAACCACTCTCCACGGTGGTCGTCCTTCCACCGTTGTCGCCTCCTCTCCGGTCACCCGCTCCGCCACCGCCGGCCATATCGCTGCCTCCTCTACCGGCTCTTCCTACGCCGACCCCTGCCTTGCCGCTTCCACCAACCACACCGCCACCTCTTCTGTCGGTCCGTGCTCTGCTGACACTGACGGACCTGTTCCTGCCACCGGCCGTCGCTTCTCCGACCTCCATTCTGCTGCTCCTCCACACTGCTCCACCGACCCAAACGAAGCCATCACATATGCCGCACATTTTACTGCTGGCACCGCTGCTTCTCGCCGATGCCACCGCCACCACTACGTGTTTCCACGCGTGGTATTGGAGGGAGATCAAGATACCAGATGATCTGGCCATCCGCATGGTGCACGAGCTTGAGAGGAAGCGCGTTTTGAAGGACAGATGGAGTGTTACGGGTCCTCCATTGGTTATCTTATATTATTAGTTTATTATTATTATTAGTCATGTCGTATGTGTAGAGTCGTTGTATTTTAATATTTTGGCATCTGTTGTTGTATTTTCGATCATGTCATTGGGGTTCTATTTAAGGGAAAACCCATGGTATCTTTGAAAAAAAGGAAAAAGTATTAAGCAAGTTTCTCTTTCTCTCTCAAGCTTCTCTCTCTCTAGTTCTTCACATCTCCTCTCTCATTCTAGGGTTTACCCCCCCTGTATCTCAGCCTCCTTCCCCCACAATCTCCGGCTCGTAACACATACTTTACCTAAAAATTGTGCATTGTATAGATACATAAATATTGTATTATTCGTTCAGAGTGTGTGAAGATGCTCATCGGCCTACTAAATATTTTTAGGTACCGACAAATATATGGGCACCAAAGAACAGTGAGGAAGACTAATATGTATTATGTATTATGTCAAATAAAATAGGAATGCAATACATGATTGTACTTATAAAATTATGAAATATCAATAAAAAATAATTGGTTTCTTGCTCTTAATTTGTGTAACTGTAAAAGATCCCAAATTACATTTATTGTTCCCGGCTCGTTAACTCGAACTTATCGAGCCAGGGTATAACAGCCACGACCATTGCTTTCTCCAGTATATTTTTTATTGGAATGGTTGGCTCTTGTTCCTCCTTAATCTGAGAGATAGCTGGCTCAAAGGATTGAAGTATTCCATACAAGACATCATAGGTGATCTCGCTCTGTGGGATACCACTACCTCTTCCGAAAGCGGCATGTCTTTTTCACTGGAGACTCCAACCCAATGAAACTTTTTCATTGGTGATTCAAACACTGCCTTGCTCTTTGGAAAGGACAGTATATAACCCTTTATAGCATATTTATTTTTTTGAGAGTGCTTTAGATTGAGCAGATGTATCACTAAGAGAGGAGCTGATTAATTGAATCCAAAAGGAATAGCATTCAGCTTAAATATGGTCATCTTGTTCATTTTAGACCAAGTTCCAAAATACATTCGTGGCATGAGGGGCAGAAAAGTTAGTACTTTCCTTTCTCAAAAACAGCAACGATTATATTTGAATTTGACAAATACTGTGAACTTAGTGATTGGTGAGCACTTCGATCAACGATCATTGAGTGTAGGTCTTCACTAGGAGGGCAGTGCGGTCAACAATCACATATTCTAAGTCAACGATAAGTGATCAGCCTTCTTAGGCATCAGAAAAACTTTCTTTAAACTCGAGTCAGGGGTCGGTGATCGCAGATCAAGGTCAGTGGATGTCGGTCAATGATCAGTGATTATTGGGTCATTTCTTCAAGTCTTCTATTGGTGAACGTCTGGTTTACCGGTCAAGAAACGGCGGTCAGTGGTCGGTGATCATTGAACATATCTTGAGATCAATAAATAGTGATTGTTCGGGTCATTGGTCAAGAAACATTGATTGCAGAGCTTCTTTAGGAGATCTTTTTTCACTTGACTTCATGTGACCATCTTAGAGCAATTAAAATTACATTGGCACCTAACATTTTAAGGAATTTCTACATCAACAAATAGCTTTATCTCATAAATCAATAGGGATTTTTCAGAACATATTTGAGTCAGAAGATTGAATGCTCAATGAATCTTTTGTGTAATAATGTGGAAGTCATCTACATAACTTTAAATTTCATCCTTCATAATCAAACAAAACAAAAGGAATTGATTGTTTGAAGGTGAAGATGAATTACTGTTTCTGAAGATGGACAACCAACTAACAAATATTTTAAGCTAGGGAGTTTATATGTCTTGTTTCCTCTCTAGCTCCAACTTGAGGGAGAGTGTGAGAATATGTTACGCCCCCGCTACGCTTTACGGGTCGCCACTATGTTCGGAGGAGCAAGGGCGCGCTAAACAACGGGGCTGAACCTTCCGGTTCAGCCCCCACTCAGTGAACCGGCCGGCTAGGGGCTGAACCAGGCGGGTTCAGCCCCCTTGGGAGGGGCCGGCCGGCCCCTCCATGCCCGGATATATATATATCCGGGCAGCCCCCTTTAGGGGTTTATGCAAAGTATGATCAGGTAGCCTCCTTCTTCTTCCTAACCCTAAATCTTCTCTTAATCTCTAGATCTCTCTCTTTAGTAGTTTTTCCCTAACATTTGGTATCAGAGCATTCGTCCATGGTGACCACTCGCACTCAAGAGGAGTCCTCACGGATTGAAACCCTAGAGGAGAGCGTTGTTGGCCTAACCGATTCGATGGAGGCCATGGAAGGGCGGGTGGAGGCCCGGATGGAGGAGTTGAAGGCGTTGTTGAATGGAAAAGGACCGGCTAGTGAGGATTCGGCCGGATCGGGCGCCGAACTGGGCGGAACGGGCGGAAATCAACCCGGCGCGGGCTCGGCAGCCGCGTATGGCGGTTTGGCGGGTTTGATTCCGCCCGGAATCGGCGCAGGAGGGTCCGGTGGCCCTGGATGGGCGGCGTACGGGCCAGCAGGGGGCTCGACAGCGATGCAGGGGGGCTTGGCGGGGCCGATTCCGCCCGGATTCGCGGCAGGCGGGTTCGGCGAGACTGGACTGGGTTGCGGCCAGGGACGCCGGGGCTGGGAAGAACCCGGTGGGTTTCGGCGGCCACCCGATGTTACGGGACAGCCAAGGGGAGGGCTCCTCCCTCCTCGTGGATTTGGGGCACCGGGAGTGGCCGGTTTTGGCCAAGGATGGGGCGGCCAGCCACAACCCCCTCCTTGGGGAGCAGGTCCGCATCAAGGCTATGGCGGTTTCGAGCAAGGGGAGCCCGCAAGACGGGAAGGAGGTCAGGGGGGACAACGTTTAACTCCCGGATTAACTCGGATGTACTTTCCGGAGTTCGAGGGCGGCGACACCTTGGAGTGGATCCAAAAGGCGGAATTATTTTTCCAATACCAGGAGGTGCCTGAAGGCCAGTGGGTGCAGCTAGCGTCCTTCCATTTGAAGGACGACGCTTTCCAGTGGACGCAGTGGTTCCTGCGAGGGCGGGAGTACGTGCCTTGGGGGGAATTTGTGGAGGGATTTTCGGCCAGGTTTGGTCCATTGGAGTACGAGAACTTTGAGGCCCTCCTTCAGAAGCTTCGTCAAAAAGGATCGGTGATGGAGTATCGTACGGAGTTCGAGAAGTTGGCAAATCGGGTTCAGTGGTCAGAGAGGACACTCTACAGCTGTTTCATATCTGGTCTCAAGGAGCACATTCGTGACGACGTGCAGGCACTCATGCCTCGATCATTGAACCACGCGATTACCTTGGCTCGTATACAGGAGGAGAGGTTCAACAGGCAGAGGGCTCGCATCATGAGTAGGCCGGCTTTGACCCCTGCGACCGCAGCACGACGAGAGCATCCTACGGGTACCAAGCCGACTGTGACTCGGTTATCTTGGAGTGAGTTATCCGCCCGAAAGGAGAAGGGTCTGTGCTTTAACTGCGACGAGAAGTTTGTGTCAGGTCATAAATGCCAGAAGATACAGGTGTTCATGTTACATCAAGACGCGGACGAGCCGGCTCCGGATGAGGAGCTGGAGGTAGATGTGGAGGCAACTGAGTTCGGGGTTTCTCTACATGCTCTTGAGGGTTGCGCTCCCCCGCTTACTATGCGGCTGGCGGGCCGGATTGCCCAAGAAAGAGTTACCATTCTGGTGGACAGTGGGAGTACCCACAACTTCATACATCCCGATGTGGCACGACGAGTTGGGCACGTGATTGACAGGGGAGATGCCTTTCACGTTATGGTGGCGGATGACAGCAGGCTGCAGTGCGAGGGGGTGCTGAGGGAAGTGGAAATGCGGATACGTGACTATGTGGGAAGGACTGGCGTCTACCTGTTACCTATTCGGGGCTCAGACATGGTGCTGGGAGTTCAGTGGTTGCGCCAGTTACAGCGGGTGACGTTTGACTGGAAACATATGACTATGGAGTTTGTGCACGGAGAAAAACAGTTTTGCCTGCAAGGGATCATGTCATCTCCTGTTAAGGAGGTTTCTCTTCGCAGCTTGCAGCGGTTGAGCGGGGACGAACAGCTGATGGCCGTCCTTCGGGAGGTCCAGACCGGCGATTCCACGCCTTATGAGGTACCGGTTCAGTTACAGTTACTTCTGACAGATTATGCTGATGTTTTTCAGGAGCCACGTACTTTGCCACCGCCGAGGTTTCGAGACCACCGTATTCCGCTCAAGGCGGATGCTGAGCCGACGAATGTTCGGCCGTACCGTTACCCACACGTGCAAAAGACGGAGATTGAACGGAGTGTCCGCGAGATGCTGGAGGCCGGCATCATTCGGCCGAGTAAGAGCTCCTTCTCGGCTCCTATCATTCTGGTCAAGAAAAAAGACGGGTCTTGGAGATTCTGCGTGGACTACCGGGCCTTGAACGGCGCTACTGTCAAGGATAATTTCCCGATTCCTCACATCGAAGAGTTACTGGATGAACTGCATGGGGCGCAACGATTCACCAAGCTGGATCTTCGTTCCGGCTATTATCAGATTTTGATGGCTCAGGAGGATGTTCATAAGACGGCGTTCCAGACGCATGACGGCCATTATGAGTTTTTGGTTATGGCCAATGGACTGACTGGAGGGCCTGCGACATTCCAGGCCAACATGAACGAGATATTCAGAGATTTCCTGCGGGAGTTTGTCCTGGTTTTCTTTGACGATATCCTTATCTACAGCGCCACCTGGGAGGACCACGTGCACCACGTGGGGCAGGTCCTTGCGAGACTTCGCCAACACCATCTTTATGCCAACCGTTCCAAGTGCTCCTTCGGGCAGGAGGAGGTGGAGTATTTGAGCCATTTGGTTTCCGGTCAGGGCGTTCGAGCCGATCCACGGAAGATTCAGAGTATGCAGTCCTGGCCGCGACCGTTGACAGCCCGGGCCTTGCGGGGTTTTTTGGGCCTCACCGGGTACTACCGACGGTTTGTCCAGGATTATGGGAAGATAGCCCGGCCATTGGCCCAGCTGCTGCAGAAAGATTCTTTTTCTTGGAATGAGGAGACGGAGGAGGCATTTCAGGCTCTCAAACGGGCCATGACCTCCACACCAGTGCTTGCACTACCCGATTTCACGAAGGAGTTCGTTCTGGAGACGGATGCGTCGGGGGTCGGCATCGGGGCGGTTTTGATGCAGGCGGGGCGGCCAATAGCCTTTTACAGCAAGGCCCTGGCTCCTCGTACCTTGGGTCTCTCGGCCTACGAGAAGGAGATGTTGGCCATCATTCACGCGGTGGCTGTGTGGCGGCCATATTTGTTGGGCAGGCACTTTAAGATCAGGACGGACCACCAGAGTCTGAAGCACTTTCTGGACCAACGGGTCTCTTCGCCTCTACAGCAAAAATGGGTTACAAAGCTTCTGGGATACGACTATGAGATTGTGTATCGCCGCGGCAAAGAGAATGTGGTCGCCGATGCCCTCTCTCGCCTCCCAGGAGCTGCGCTCTCCAATATTTCGGGGCCGTTGGTTGACTCTTTGGAGGATATTCAGGAGGAAGTGTTGCGGTCGGACACGCTTCGGCCGTTGGTGGACTCTTTACAGCGGGGAGAGACGGGGCCGACCGGCTATCACTTGTGTAACGGCCGGCTATACTATCGGGGACGGGTGGTCGTTCCCGCCGATTCAGCTTGGAAGACGATTCTGATGCATGAGTTCCACTCGTCTCCCACAGGAGGACATGCGGGGGTGCTCCGGACCCTCCAGAGGGCGCGAGCAAACGTGTTTTGGGCAGGAATGCGACGGGACATTCAGCAGTTTGTTCGCCACTGTGACATCTGCCAGCGGCAGAAATATGAGACTTCTTCTCCTGCCGGGCTCCTCGTGCCATTGGATATTCCGCAGCTTATTTGGGACACAGTCTCCATGGACTTTATTGATGGGCTGTCTAAGTCGAAAGGCAAGTCAGTCATTTTGGTGGTAGTGGATAAGCTTTCAAAGTACGGCCATTTTCTGGCCCTCAGCCATCCGTATACTGGGGAGTCTGTGGCCGCACTCTTTGCTCGGGAAATTGTTAGACTGCATGGCCTTCCTCGGGCCATTATTTCGGATCGCGACCCCACCTTCGTCAGTGGGTTCTGGCGGGAGCTATTCAGGTTGCAGGGTACCCGCTTACACTTCAGCACGGCCAATCATCCGCAGTCGGATGGTCAGACGGAGGTCCTCAATCGGGGTGTCAAGACATATCTTCGTTGCTTTGTGATGGATGAGCCTCGGAGTTGGCCGGACTGGTTACACTGGGCAGAGTACTGTTACAATACGTCATATCATTCAGCCAGCAGGATGACGCCGTTTGAGGTAGTTTACGGACGGCCTCCTCCGACCTTGGCCAGCTATGAGCCCGACAGCACTGCCCTTCCGGCGGTGGATCGGGCTCTTCTGGATCGGGATCGTATGTTAGTCACTCTTCGGGAGAACCTACGCCTGGCACAGGAACGCATGAAGTCCCAGGCGGACAAGCACTGCACGGAGCGGGAGTTCGCCGTGGGCGATGAAGTTTTTCTCAAGCTCCAGCCGTACCGGCAGTTGTCTGTGGCTCGTCGTGGCAACCATAAGCTTTCCCCGCGCTACTACGGCCCCTTTCGGATCATCAGCAGGGTGGGGCCGGTAGCTTATACGTTGGCTTTACCGGAAGGTTCCCGCATTCATCCTACATTCCACGTCTCCTTGCTCAAGCGGAAGTTGGGTCCGCATGTCCAGCCAAGTTCCTTATTACCTGAGGTTACGCCTGCGGGCGAGCTGCGTCCGCTCCCAGAGGATATCTTACGGCACCGGTGGAAGATTCGGGGCACGGAATACCGGCCAGAGCTCTTGGTCCAGTGGAAGAATTTGCCGCCAGCACACAACTCTTGGGTAGACTTCTTCGATTTCAAGGAGCTCTACCCGGATTACCAACTTGCGGACAAGTTGGTTCTTGATGGGGAGGGGAATGTTACGCCCCCGCTACGCTTTACGGGTCGCCACTATGTTCGGAGGAGCAAGGACGCGCTAAACAACGGGGCTGAACCTTCCGGTTCAGCCCCCACTCAGTGAACCGTCGGCCAGGGGCTGAACCAGGCGGGTTCAGCCCCCTTGGGAGGGGCCGGCCGGCCCCTCCATGCCCGGATATATATATATCCGGGCAGCCCCCTTTAGGGGTTTATGCAAAGTATGATCAGGTAGCCTCCTTCTTCTTCCTAACCCTAAATCTCCTCTTAATCTCTAGATCTCTCTCTTTAGTTGCTCTTTAGTAGTTTTTCCCTAACAGAATAATAATAATAATAATAATAATAATAATAATAATAATAATAATAATAATAAAATATGCTTACAAGGGGGTGATGACATCCTCGGGTTGATCATTGCATTAGTTGGATTATGGTGTAAAAAATTTGTGACTATTCCATCCCAGCTCCTCCCATTAGGTGACACCTACCTCCAACGACCCAAACAGAGAAGAGATAAAACGCAAGTATCTCTTGTGCATCTATAGTCATATTCTTTTCTCTTCTTTTTTTCTTCTATCTATGCATATACACACATGTACATATTGTAACACCCCATCCTAATTTAACAGCAAATCAGCAATCCAGCCGAAACCAACGATAGCCTGTAAACTAAGAAACAGTATTAAAACTAGTACGCAGCATGAATAATTGAAAAGATCTGAAAATGAATTTACAGCGGAAGTAAAAGTGCATCTAAGGGTAAAGCTTGTACCTCATCAAGATGAATTCACAGAGCCACTAGAAAGATGAAAAGTCAAATAACTGAATATCTAAAATACTGTAATATGTCTGGTACAAAGAGAAACTCTTAAACATTAACATTACAAGTATCCAATACTAAATAATATTGTACTAAAAGTAAAACAACAACAGAAAGGAAAGACAAACTATAGGAGCAACTCATCACGCTCATCCTAGGCACAGTTTCACACCTAAGTCTCCTGTAAAAACATGCCCAAAAAATGGGTCAGCCCAAAAGGAGAGTAAGAAAAATAATTCCTCCTATTGACACTAAAATTATTTGAAAAGAAATATATGCATGTTTTTTAGAAATAAGTTTTATACAGTAGAAAAACTATATGTTGGTGAACTATGCATGCTTTTCTAAATTAAATCTTAGCAAAATAAATATCTGTTCTAGTTAAACATATTAAGCACAAATACTCAAGTTCTGAAAATTTGATTGACTGAGAGTTTCTATATTTTGGTCTATACTTGAGTTCTAAATAACTTAAGGTTGCCCTTCTTTAAAGATCTTGGCAGGGTAGCTTCTATCGCACAGTTCTAATCTAACAACTCGAGTCATACTAACGAACTTAGGTGTTCTAGTATCTCACAGACACAGAATCGAATCTAGTAATCTTCTAAAACGGGGTAACATCCCCCAAGCACTAGGACTCGCAGGATACACTACGACCCATGAGAAAAATAGTGTGCCTCTATCAAACACGGGAGAAGGTAGTCTCAACCGTGCCTACTGTATACATTATATTTAGAACTACTCTGCTAATGAATTCTTTTGCATATTTTGAGCAGTGTCTTTCATTAATTATTCAAATAAAATCCATAATCCTATATTTGATGTTTCCCGTAATCTGAATATCTATATGAGCTTATGTTTCGTACATTTATTTCACAATTTATGAATGTCTAACTGGAGGAAACAAATCTATTATTTTGGGACTACACGCATCAGTTGTACATTTTACTGAGTTATTTCTTACTAAAATAGTTGTAGTTTATGCTTAACTATAAGAATTTTTTGAACAATGAAGGAAATTTTATTTGCAAACTATCAGGTATGTCTAGCCAAAAGGAATAAGAATTTCTTACAGTAGTATTGCGACACTCGTACACCTGACGCGGCGGCATTGTTTTTATGTTTGGAAAGTGCTAAAGGCCCTCTTTCTGAATCTCCCTGCAGCCTAAAAAGGAAATTTAAACTTATAATCACCACTTCCAATCTAGGGCATGCTTTTACATAGTGAAGAAAAGGAATTACCAGTTTACCACTTCCCTAATGACGAAGGGTTAGAGTTTCTGAAACAAATGAGTCAATTTCCCAAATTTTTGCAATCACAGGATAACACAATAATTAGTTTCACACGCAAGGGGAATAGGAACACTGATTTCTTAGTGAAATAAAACAAAGATCGAAATCAATACTAGATGACCAATCCTTTGTTGAGAATGATCAAAGAAGAAACTCACCTTGGCTGAAAAGAAAAGAGAAATCCCCAATCTGAGGCTACCGAGAGTTTCTGAGATCTTGGGGGAGTTAGACTGGCCTGCACGAGAGGGAGATGAAGGCGTCATGTGCTATTAGAGGAAGAGGAAGCGGCTATAAAGGGTCTCCTACCGTCTTATTTCGCTGCCGACCAGGGAGGAGTCGACGAGTTCCTTCTGCAGCACGTCTGGGAGAAGAAAACAGCACCTGCTAGCGAAGAGACGAACAGTGGTTCCGTCGTCTGCGAGAACTAAAGAGAAAGTGGGGGTGACGATGAACTAGGGTTATCGAACAAAACTGGAAGGGGTGCGGATTTTACTAAAACTGAAAGAGTCGGGGAGGCATGCGACAATTATTCCGTGAAGTAGGGTTACACATAAATGGCTTACGGGTTTAAAAAAATGGGCGGGCTCGACTTGAGCGATTACGGGAACCGCATGAGTGAGGGAGGAGAACCGTGCCCCTTCACATAACCCTTAGGAGGAATTGTACATTTCCAAATTATTACCAATATGTCATTCCACTCGACTCCAACACTTGGAAATTTTGTTACGCCCTCGCACTACTAATTAACATGCGGCGAACACGTACACAACGACTGAATTTACTCCAACACTTAACGTAACAATATTTAACCCTACTAAAATCGTACCTTGATATGATATTGTCTCGATCAAAATCGCTCGAGATCAGACTCTGCAATTTAATTTAGTTCGCGTCAATTAATGGATGTTACACATATCATGTTACAACCTAAGCATCTACCCCAAAATCTATTGGTTATAGGTGCAGGGTGCCAAGATCTAAATTTAGTGCACAGGACTACATGAGTTTATCAATCTAGAAATGTATCATCAACACACCTCATTCACGTGATAAGTCTTTGTCCACTAATAAGCGATGTTTTTTTAAACCGAATGATGTGAGATTAGTCTAAATGATGCAACCTGTGGTGCATCTTTTTATTGTATTTTTATCGTACCTGTATTTTTGCTTTGTCGCGCATGTTATTAGCGCTTTGATGTAATTTGGTATCGCCCATGTTGTTCGCGCAATATTGGTTTGGCGCGTTGGTGTGACCGGCCAACGCGACCCTAAATGCATAGGTCCGGTATTTAGGGGAGAGGTTAGCGTAGGGCAAGCTTTAATTTAATTAACTATTTTAATTTAAACATTTTTATGTTATGAAATTACCCCCCCTTGAGTGAGCCCATTCATCCCATTTCCTTTGGCCTATTTCCCCTATAAAAGAAAAAAAAACATTCCTATTTAATTAAGTGTGACTGCCAATAGCAAGTTTTTGCCCTAAAACCCCCTCCTATATAAACAAACCCTTCCCCCTGTAATAGCCGGCTGGATTAGAACGACAGGAAATTTCCTTTCCTGTTATCCTTCTCCCGCCGCCCCTCTTCAAGCCCGACGAAGCCGACGCCGCCTTACTCCTGCTCGACGAAGCCCGCCGCCGCCTCTGGTGTCCCTTCCCGAAGCCGGCGAAGCCCCTGCTGCGTCCCCGGCCAGTTGCGAGCCGGTCGATCCCTTCCCAACCACCATTACTGCCGCTTGAAGCTACAGTGACCTTCCTCGACGAAGGCGTTTCCTCCAGTTCCGATCGCCGCCGACAAGGTCACCGGAGTCCTCCCTGGGTGTCGACGACCTCCCCCGCACTTTTCTCCAGCAGATCCGGCCAGACTCCAGTGTGTTTTCACCTCCACCGAGCCTGTTCCGGCAGTCCAGGCAGCCACCAGCACCCTCCCTGCTTCCAGTCAGCCACAGCCATATTCCCGGCCGACTGTGACCCTCACCCTCCATGGTATACCTCTCCATTCCTCCAACTCTCAACCCATGATTTGATTATATGCTTAAAGCTTTAAATGAATAGTAATTAGTTAGAGCTTGCCCTAATCAATTGTTTTCTCCTGATTACCGCTATTTTTGTTACACGCGCATGCCACCATTTTTTTTCTGAGTCCGTGGAATTATGTTTGTGACGTTACTACGTTTGTGCGGCAGTCTCGCGTTCGCGAGCGACACCTTGACCGTTTAGTTTGTTAGAAATCACCCGCAAATGTTTCCCGCGCCACAAATATTTTGAAGGATAGCTATTTTCTATTTTAAAACTACAGCCCCTCGATTTTAAATCACATCAGTTTGGTGTGGCTGCTGGGATATCTCACTCCCATTGTGGGATAGTCGAGCGCTTGCTTGTACGTACTTCCTAAGTTTGCGAGTTGTTAGGTTGCCTATGGAATCACGAGTGGAGCACCTAGAGGGTAGTGTGGGAGACATAGGAAAACGAATGGAAGAACTTATGACCGCTATCACTACACTCACCCTCTCTGTGAGGGACACCAACCAAGTTATGATAGGATTGCATACCACGGTTAATAACTTGGAAGCCCAGTATCATTTAGGGGGACTTGCTGCTCAGCCCCCTACTCCTCCTGCACGCCCTCCCACACCACCACCACCGGAACCTCAACTAGCATATCAAGATAATAGGAATCCCCCTAGATGGGATGCCGGTGTTAAATTGGACGTTGGGGATTTTGAAGGCACACTTGAGCCTGAGGTGTGTCTTGATTGGTGTGAGCGACTTGAGCGATTCCTCAGCTGGAAGCGCACACCTGCCCACCAGCAGGTGGAGTATGCTACCCTGAAGCTGAAGGGCCCTGCACTCACATGGTGGGGGCAAGTCGAGCGGATGCGATACACGATGGGACAACCACCTATCACCACTTGGGTTGAGTTCAAAACTCAACTCAAGAGGAGATTACGTCCCCGCTGATTTCATGCAGATCTTGTATCGTAGGTATCACAACCTTCGACAAGACAAGCAGACTATCGACGAGTACACGAACGAGTTCTTAGTCCTCCAGTCACGCTTAGATCTGAATGAGGAGGACCACATGGTTGTGGCCCGTTATCTGAATGGGCTACGATACGCGATACGAGACCAGTTAGAGCTTCATGACTTTCGGGACCTTGGAGAGATCTCCAGCCGAGCACGTCGAGTGGAGGCCCTCCAGAAGAGGACATCTGGTCAGAGATCTACTGATAGACCCACTTCGAGCACCATCACTACTGATTCCCCACCGCTTGCCATTACTGGAGCCCCGACTCCTCATCTTGGCCCGTCCCGAGGCAAGGAGCCCATAGGAGCCCGACCCAACACTGGAGTATTTCAGTGCTTCAAGTGTATGGAGCCCGGGCACAAATCTTCCGAGTGCCCGCGACGCCAGTTTGTTGCTGTGATTGATTCCACCTCCGGGGGTGAACCCGAGTATGGGGTTTTCCTTAGTGACCCCCAGCCTGAGCGCCTGCCCGAGGCTGATTGTGTCATCGCGGTCGAGGGTGAGCCAGCAGAGCACCTCGTCTGTGTTCTTCACTCTGGTTTGATTACCTCTTGCAAGACCATTGAGCAGGATCCTCGAAGAAAGGAAATTTTTCGCACCACCGCCCGCATTCAGGAGCATTTCTGTTCCATTATTATCGATAGCGGCAGTATGGAAAATTACGTGTCTCAGCGAATGGTGAAGAAGTTAGGACTTTTGACACGCCCCTTAGAGCAGCCGTACCATCTATCTGGGGTCAGTAGTTCGTTGACTATACCCATTACTCATCGTTGTCAGGTAGAGTTCTCTATTGGGGACGCGTATCATGATTCTGTGTTATGTGACGTCACCCCCATCGACGTTTGTCACATACTTCTAGGACGACCCTGGCAGTATGATCGACATGTTCTGCATGATGGTGTGAGGAACTGCCATTCTTTCGATCACCATGGGCACAAGATTATTCTTCTTCCCCAGAAGAATGGTCCTGTTCCTAAAGCACCTGGGAGGACCTCACTAGCATCTACGTCGTCGCCTTTAGTCTCTACTACACCACTCCTATTTAGTGCTACGCTTCGGCCTGGGCCCTCGCTCCAGGAAGTGGCGTCCGATTTCCGAGAGTCCTCTATTTTGGGTGCTCTGGAAGTGCCACCTTTTATTGACTTCGTTTTTGACGAGCGCACGTTTAGTCCGCATCGCTGGCCCTTGGTGGCAGCCGAGCACATTGGGGCACCTCACCACGATCATTTGAGATTTAAGTTTTTTAGGTCAAGTCGTACGAGAAGAGTTGAGATGACCCGTCGGTTTTATACTCCTCATCGGGACACCCGTTTCCATGGGTTCTTGTGGAAGATTATAATCAAAAAATTTGGGATCTGCTCAAAATGTTGTGACTCGAGTGAGATTTTATCGGGTGAAACCAAAGCGATGGACGAGCTTGGTTTAGCGGACGATCGTGAGTGTCTACCATGCGAGAGTATGTTGCGTCATGAATTACTGGTTCCACGGCTTGCTTCCATTTGCTTCACGTTTTCCCTTCCCCCACTGGTTTGCTAAACACACCGCCCCTGTCATCCTCCGCAAGCTCAAATAATTACTATTTCTTTAAATGATTTGCATAAAATTTGGCTAATGGGTTGTGAGTTTTGGGATGAACGGTTACTTCCAGGTTTTGGGTCGCAGCCACGGCACCAGCAGGACACCTACGCAGCTTCTCTTTGACCACCATCGTAGACTTGATAGTGATTGGTTGCATTGCATTCTCGACGGGGTCGAGTTCTCTCAACCCCGGGGGAATTGATGCAACCTGTGGTGCATCTTTTTATTGTATTTTTATCGTACCTGTATTTTTGCTTTGTCGCGCATGTTATTAGCGCTTTGATGTAATTTGGTATCGCCCATGTTGTTCGCGCAATGTTGGTTTGGCGCGTTGGTGTGACCGGCCAACGCGACCCTAAATGCATAGGTCCGGTATTTAGGGGAGAGGTTAGCGTAGGGCAAGCTTTAATTTAATTAACTATTTTAATTTAAACATTTTTATGTTATGAAATTACCCCCCCTTGAGTGAGCCCATTCATCCCATTTCCTTTGGCCTATTTCCCCTATAAAAGAAAAAAAAAACATTCCTATTTAATTAAGTGTGACTGCCAATAGCAAGTTTTTGCCCTAAAACCCCCTCCTATATAAACAAACCCTTCCCCCTGTAATAGCCGGCTGGATTAGAACGACAGGAAATTTCCTTTCCTGTTATCCTTCTCCCGCCGCCCCTCTTCAAGCCCGACGAAGCCGACGCCGCCTTACTCCTGCTCGACGAAGCCCGCTGCCGCCTCTGGTGTCCCTTCCCGAAGCCGGCGAAGCCCCTGCTGCGTCCCCGGCCAGTTGCGAGCCGGTCGATCCCTTCCCAACCACCATTACTGCTGCTTGAAGCTACAGTGACCTTCCTCGACGAAGGCGTTTCCTCCAGTTCCGATCGCCGCCGACAAGGTCACCGGAGTCCTCCCTGGGTGTCGACGACCTCCCCCGCACTTTTCTCCAGCAGATCCGGCTAGACTCCAGTGTGTTTTCACCTCCACCGAGCCTGTTCCGGCAGTCCAGGCAGCCACCAGCACCCTCCCTGCTTCCAGTCAGCCGCAGCCATATTCCCGGCCGACTGTGACCCTCACACTCCATGGTATACCTCTCCATTCCTCCAACTCTCAACCCATGATTTGATTATATGCTTAAAGCTTTAAATGAATAGTAATTAGTTAGAGCTTGCCCTAATCAATTTTTTTCTCCTGATTACCGCTATTTTTGTTACACGCGCATGCCACCATTTTTTTTCTGAGTCCGTGGAATTATGTTTGTGACGTTACTACGTTTGTGCGGCAGTCTCGCGTTCGCGAGCGACACCTTGACCGTTTAGTTTGTTAGAAATCACCCGCAAATGTTTCCCGCGCCACAAATATTTTGAAGGATAGCTATTTTCTATTTTAAAACTACAGCCCCTCGATTTTAAATCACATCACTAAAATAATGTTAGAGTATATGCATCCAACTCAAAACCAACCACTTATAAATGAAAGGAGTTTGGATCTAAATTCAATGCACAAGGCAACATAAGTTTCAGAATATAGGGCCATATCCTCAACTTGTCCCACATAAGTACCTCACCGTTCACTCCCGATTGTCTTTTCTACGTAGGCTTCAGGAGGAACAAGGAAAGTGTAAAAGTTCTAGGAGCTTTGCTTTCAGGGATAAAAAGTGGGCCAGTTATTTGGCAAAGATCTATACCTCTACCTTTTCCTCTGAGCAAAACTTCGTAAATTCAGTCTTCCCTTCTCTCCTACTAAAGCACAAAATAGAAGAGACATCAGTGGGCGAACAAGGAGCTATCACCATAAAGGGATAAAAATTGACATGTATAGTGTTTCCCTTTACCTGAACTCCAATTGGCTGCAATTGATCCATCATAAAGTTAAGAGTCTAACTACATACATTTTTTAACCTTTTATGGCCATGCTATTGCATTTGATCCGACCTTTCTTTTGGTTTAAAAAAAGAGAGAATTTGTTACAACGAGTGGTTAAGTGGACGAATGTTCACTGGGATTCAAGTAAACATGCAATATGTGACTCACAAGCTCTCTGGTTCTTTCCTCCGTAAACATGCAATATGGACTGAGTTATTGTAACTCCTATTCCTATCCTTTGAAAAAGTGCCTATTTGGTGTATCTTAGAGGTATGAAACATGATCTCAATTGGAAAAGTTATAGTCAGTGTGACGTACATGTTCCAAGTATTGTATATACATGTTTCAAGTATTGTATATACATGTTTCAAGTATTGTATATACATATTTCAAGTATTGTATATACATTTTTCAAGTATTGTATGTTGATGTGACAGGAATTGTTAGTCACTTTCTAAGTCGAACCTTGCATTGCGCATACATGTAGCCAACATAAGTCATCATGTAAAACTTGGATCATTAGTGATCAAATCCATTAGCAAAAAAAACAGAAGTCAAATTTATCACACCTCTCCCCATTGAAACAATTAGACTGGCCGATTTGAAAAGACTGAGGAGACGCATTAGATTGTTGCTGCTGCAAAAGCTTGTCCGTCAAATACATTTCAGCCATATCCTCGTCATCATCCAGTAAGTGCTCAAGTTCATCCCTGACCTACAAAGATGGAGATAATTGGCAATAAAATCAACTGAAAAACTTGATAAAGGGAGGAAGAAAACTGAAATGCATAGCCAACATCCCCAAGTTAGTGGTGCTTGCCGTTGCTTGCTTGAAGAGCGTGACAGTAACAGGTGAAAAGCGCCCCGTCGAAGAAATGATCCTTAAAATCTTCCAGCCCCGGGCAGCAGTATTTATAGAATTTCCAAAATATTAAATGTTAGTCGCAGTCTTTGCGGTCAAGTTTTTATATTTTTGAAGTTCGCATAAACTTGAAATATGCGGAGTTCATGTTTACCCGAAATCCTGCGACCGCAAGGGAGTTCAGAGTCTTCATCGCAGCAGCCTGGACGGACAGAAATTGGGACTTTACCCAGACCCTCATTTTTGTTATTGGCAAAGAAGACAATCTTCTCCTTCAGAATCCCAGGCGTTCAACAATTTTAAGTCCGCCCGGCTCAGCGGCTCTAATTGTGTTCAAGCCAAATGGTGGAGATCAAGCCACACGTCCCGTTTGTGCTCGGTGAAGATCGGAGTCGCTCATCACAAGCGGATCACCGATCGTAGAATATTTTGATCTTGCAGTTTTTTATTTTTTGTATTTTTTAGGTCTATAGTGATCGGAGGATCTCGGACGTCCCTTGTATCTCTCATAGTCTATATAAAGGGGCAGAAGGCTCATATTTGAGGGATTGAAAGTTGAGTAAAAAAAAGCCTCTCCTTTTGATCAATGGTGTTGAAGTTGGAACCCAAGTACCAAACCTTGGATTTATCCCCTCCCCTCTCCTTGGTCGGCCACCTCTTTTCCTCCACCACCATTTGTCGGCAGCCCTCCTCCTCCCCCCCCCCCTCTTCCCCCCCCCCCCTCTTCCTAGAACCACTACACCTTCGCCCCTAACCCCCTTTGGTCGACCACCCCTTGCACCCCACTACTTAGGCCGGCCACTCTCCACCACCCTCCCCTCCATATTACTTCATTATTTAGTTTCTGGTGATCACCAAAAAACTTTTCGGCCTCTGACTACCACCATCTCATACATTTTACCTTTCTTTTTCATTTTTCGGCGAATGCCGGAAGCCACCTCCGGCGACCAACTCCGGCCAACTTCTGCCATCATCCTTCCACCTCCGACCAGCCACCTCTGTCGCCACCCACTAACCTATTATTCACACTCCCTAAGTAATAGGCCCACTACTTCCTAAAATCTATAATAACCATTCAATCTCCAATCCTCCACGTTCCCCCCCCCCCCCATTCACTCCAAAACCTCTCTCCCACATCCAACCGAACGCCACTCAAGCCTCCTCCCCAAGCAAGACACCTCCCCTCAAGTCTCCTCCAGCCCCAATTCTCCCACGGGTCCACATCAAGAACACCCCCTAGCCACTGGAAATTCCTTCTGGAAGCTGAATACTTTGTCCCTCAATCCCGGAACGTAATTTTATGTGGCTGGACACTCGGAACAGCGGCTCAAGCCGCCTGGAACCATTTCTGGAGAAGTCGGAATTGCTTGAATTTAATTCCAGCAACTGTTGGCTGATTTCGAGCCCCTCCCATCTAATTTCCAGCCATCCTGAACCCATTCCCAGAAATCATTATCGCTGCCCAGCAGTTGGGTCCTCATCTGGAGGTCTAAAACCAGTCCTGGATTACGACTTTGGCTTCCAGACAACACTCCAAACACATCTCCAGCCCTCCCACTTCAGCATTATGTGAGTCTAAGGTTTGTTTGGCATTTTCTTAGTTTAATATTGTGTTTATTCTCTACTTAAAAAGGATGTTGGTTTGTAAGTTTGTCTTTGTAATTGACTAATTTCTCATTTATCTAGTTATTTAATTTTCTAGCACTTTACATACATACAACATCATTTGTTTCCAAATTAAAAAACTTTTAATTTTTGGTAGCAAATCAAGTCCATATTAATTTATAAATATAAAATATTGCAAGTAAAATATCGTCGGATTCTTGTCAATGCCTGATGCGATTTTATTTGTGGGTATTTTGAACAGGCAAGTGTATCTATCGTATTATAACATCAAAATTTTTTGATTAAAATATCAAGTGTCATCTTTTCAGGGGTCTGTTGATTACTTTTACTCACAAAGTCACTATTATTTTATCTACAAACTGTGGTCGGATGATTTATGATAAAAGAAAAGATAGAATATAAATTGAGAGAGAAATAATAGAATAAAATAGCACTTGATCTAAAATCCCCTCAAAACAAAATAAAATAAACTCGAAGTCTTCTTAATAAAATATCTTACCGTGGAGATTCCTATTATGATAGCACCCGAAGAATACTACCCCCTAACCTTAGGTTGACTGACTGAAATCTCTTTCTATAATCGAAACTCCTAAGCTCGTTTTACGAGGTAAATCCTGTTATTGGATTTGATTTCAATTCAAAAGATTTGTCTTCCTCTCTAGCACGGGTGCATGCAACTCTTCTTACCTAAAAGTGATCTACTCGTATTTACAGATCTCTCGACCAACTAAAATACGGATTTAAGTTAATAAACATATACTTGAAATAAAAAATCAACAAATTATAAATCAAAGGCAAATTCTAGATTTTTATTCAAGTGCTTGTGAAAACAACAGAACAATATATTAATATTTAATTTTAAAATTCACCATGATCAAGTACAATGGAAATTTAGCTATTTATCATGAAGAAAGATTGATACAAGAAACCATAATCAAGGTAAATTTGCAAGATCCAAATCTATTTTCACATGCTAAGTTTTCTCTCTTTCTCTCTTACAATAAAATAAGGGAGTTTATATAAACAGCCCATGAATGGCTATTAGAAGCCCCAAGAAAGTCAAAATAAAACCTATAACCCTAACCCCCCCCCCCTCTAATAGCAGCCCGCTCCCTGTTTCTGCTCCTCTTTGTGCATCACGCTTGCCCACCGCATATCTTTAGCCCCGCCTCTGCCTGCAGCCTCCTCCCGTCGCCGACCGACATTAGTCGGCGTAGACTAGACAAGGGCAAAACAATGATTCAACCATCAGACTTCTTTCCTATTCGTGCATTCACCCTCGCACCCGTCAAATGCTCGTCGGAACCCCGTGGAATCCCCTCCTCCGCCTACGAGTGAGGCCTCATCTACGGACAACTATCTCCGGACAGCTATCTCGTCGACAGCATATGCCAATTAGTTGATTGATAGTTTTGTAATAATTAATTAGTTATAAAATATATAATCAGTGTTTTAAGGGAGATAGCCTACAGTTGGATGGTGGAAATATTGAGCCTTGAACCATGTTGAGGCGGATGAGGTAATAATGGGGCATTCTCTGGATCCTGATGTTGTTTGAGGAATAAAGGTTCCGTCGCAACCTGCAGCTAGTGGAGCTCATATCTGCATACAAGATATGTCTCAATGAACCTTCCGGCGGGTATCATGGCAATGCACCCGGTAGCGCCCCCTTGACATGGAATCGCTCCACAATTATCTTTATTCCAGTTCTTTTTCTGATTAATTTCATGTCCAGCTGGGAGCTCTGCATTGTTCTTATGTTTTGTTAATATGATGTTCAATGGTTTGGCAGTACTAGCTATGACAGTCTTCATACTTCCTGTATTCCACAAACAAAGAGATTTTTTGTTTCACCCTCTTTTCACATGCCCAAATCACTGACTACTTATCACTAAACTAGTATGTATTTGCCATGTCTATTGAAGAGTTCACTTAGTGTAATTAGGAACTCTTTCTGCAGAAAATTATGCCCGGACAACTTTACTTTTAATTTCAACGAGTTCTTGATTATTTAGTTTCATGAATTTTTGCTTCATCGTGCTTTCATGAATTTGTACTCAAAAAACCAAGGTTGGATCTGTTTGGCTCTAATTCATACTTTTAACTCTACATGAAATTAAGAGTTCATTTGGTCATGTGAAAATATAGGTCACATTTATTTTATTAATTGTGCATGCAAAATTAGTATGATATGATAATTGTGCATGTGAAATTAGTATATTTTAAGAAAAATGGGCTGCCAATATTGCTTTGTTAGGCTGCTATTAACGATGGCCTGCTAATAGCCATTTGTGGGTTACTTATATAAATGACCTAAAATACAATACAAGTAAAACAAAGAATTATGAACTACAAAATTGAATAAAAACTGAATGATTGACTCCTCGAATGCTCCTGCTTATATAACTAAAAAGTTGGGAGTACACACCCTGAGTACATGGCGTGTACCTAGGGCGTGTAGCTAACAAAACCGTCACAATGAATCCCAGTCTGGAGTCGATGGTGCCTTGGGTCATAAATTGGGAGTACACACCCTGGGTACACAGCGTGTACCTATGAAGTATTCTTGGCTGCTACTGTAACAGTCACAGCGTGCTCCACTTCTGAAATTAAAGGTTATACGCCCTTGGTACACGGCGTGTACCTAGGACATATAATTTTAAATTTGAGCTTATAGGTTCGCACAAAGTGCCAAATTGGGTGGGAATTGGAATCTACAGAACATGCCCCGAGCACGGCGGGTGCGGGAGCGTGTACTTTAGAATTTTTCGAGATCGGTTCCAAATCTCCTCCTAAGCAGTGATATGTGCTCCATATTAGTAATGATGTTTTCATTTGACCTGAAACTATAAAAATATGTTAATAGCACTTTAAAAAGTATGAAGATAAATTTAATTAATTAATTTTAATAAACAAAAGTATGGTTATGATGTGTATAATATACTCATTATCAAACATTCTCGTACTTAAGCTTTTGATATTCTAGAGTAAAACAGATCCTTGAAAAACCAATATGAATAATATATGTAGAAAATTCCTAGAGAATTACATCTATTTAAGCACTTCACCCTATAAATGAATTACATCATACTTAATAAAACTTTAGCCTCATAAGAAATAATTCATAAAACATAAGATTAAAAGAGAGGAATAAAACTAAGTTAATAATTCTCTAATAAAATCTAAATTATCAATATTGTATTGAATTAACATAATCAATCTTAGATCAGATTATACAAACTTTTAAAACATAAAGATCTTATGAATTACCAAAAATTTATTCTTCTATACTCTCTCTCTACTAATGAAATCAAATATTAAGTCTTAAGATCACTAGGACTTTGCTAGGTTGTAATGTTTGGCTTGAGAATAATAGGTAGGGAAATAAAAGGTTATTCAAACAAAAATCACAACTAGCACAAAATATTCATGAGCTTTAAAAATAATATTCTTTCTTTTCATACTTTTGGAAATTACCCTCATACTAATTGTAAGAAACAATTTGAATTCTCCACAATAAGAATGAAAATACCCCATTTTGCTTTTCTTAAATTCAATCACTCATCATTTTCAGGTAAGAATGATGATAAAATTCTTTTTTCCTCATTTTTTCATTTAAAATGTCACTCGATTTTCTCCAATAATATTTCAAGCTCAAATAAAAGACCTGTGCATAGATTGTGATATATAGGTGGAAAAAATTTGGCCTTGGTGAAAAAATAAAAATTTTATCTTTTGTTTTTTCAATATTTATGGTAAATCACAGAAATAAGGGAAATAAGGCACAAAGAGGGGACAATCAATAATGATAAAATGTTAGTTTCAAAGACTCAATCTAGAATTCAAAAAATGAACTAAATCATTTCCTAAATCTTAACATTGACTAACAAATTTCACTTTAATAGTATATAAAATAAGTTCTAGTTATCCGTTAAGACAAAATGAGCGTAAAAGTAAGCATAATCGTCCTCTAGATTGTAGAGAGAAATGAAAGGTGCAATTTTATTCTTCCACAAAAGGGCATAATATAGGAGATACAACAAGACACCCAACACCGATAGGCAGTGTGGGACTAAACTCAATAATATAAATACTACTAACTCTAACACTCCCCCTCAAGTTGGAGGGGAAACCTACAGCTTGAACACAACATAAAACGAAAGGTAAAAGAAGGTTGACAACATGGGACAAAACAACAGTCACCGAGGCCCAACCGCGTGTCACCGGGGATATTAAGACCGGGCAAAGGCCGCACGACGTTGGTCCACAAACCGACCATGATCAAGCTGGATACACCCGGAGCTGAAACTAGGTCAACCAAGAATCCCAAACCATTCCTACCAAAAAGCGAAGAAAAGAAATGAGGAGACACAAACAACAGACGAAATCAACCTGGGGGTCGTGTGTGACTAAGGCAGGAGTCGGGAAAGAGGCATCTGAGTCGCCGTTATCACAAACACTCCTCCTCACGTGGAATACGTGCATGAAGGCATAGACTATGTCTGGAGGCCGTGACGTACACTCCCCCTCACGTAGACCACGTGCACGTATGGGACCCACGTCGGGTACATGAACCTAGGGGTGCAAACGAGTCGAGCTCGAGTCGAGCTTGGAAAAATTTCCAAACTCGAGCTCGAGCTCGAGCTTTTCATTTCGAGCTCGAGCTCGAGCTCGACGAGCTCAATTATCCTAGCTCGAGCTCGAGCTCAAGGCCAACTTATCGAGCTCGAGCTCGAGTTTCGAGCTCGAGCTGCTCGCGAGCTTTTTAGCTCATGAGCTTTATTTTCATATTTTATTTATTTATTTTTTCAAAATGTATAAATAAAAAGCTCGCGAGCCGGCTCGCGAGCTCATGAACAACATTAGATGAGCTCGAGCTCGACTCGTAATCGTGCTCGAGCTCGTCGAGCTCGAGCTCGTCGAGCTCGAGCTCGACAAGCTCGAGCTCGAGTCGAGCTTTTTTCGAGCCAGCTCATCGAGCTTTCGAGCCGGCTCAACTCAACTTGCACCCCTACATGAACCCAGATCACGTGAAAGAAGGCCGAAATCGTAAAGAGACTCAAACGACATACAACACACATAAAACAAGAACAACACACACAAAAACGCAAAACTTCAGCATCCTTTAGAGATCAACACCCCACAAGGGTTAGCAGCTGCGGGAAGCGATAGAAATCAGAGGGGCAGCTGTAACATGGATCCACCAAGCCGGAAGAGGAGGCGTCAAGCCAGAGTTGTCGATGGAGCAGTAAGACCAGGCTGAGGAGGTACAGTCCAACAGATCTGGAGGAGGCACAATGACAGTAGGATGGAGGACAGCAGCCGGACGAGAAGAAGAGCCCGACGGAAACAGGATATTCTGGATCAGCAGTCGAACAGCCGGCAAGAAGCCTTTCGGGCCGGAGAAGAGGAAGAGGCCACCGGGGCCGTCGTTGAAGAAGCCGACCAGTGTAGATGAGAATGACGGGAGAAGCGCCAGAGGAAACCATGGCCGACGGGAGACGGGGGACAAGTTCTCACCGGAGGAGAGGGGGGAAAGAGCGGAAGCAGCAGCCGTCGGCACGATGGGAAGCAGATCCGTCGGCACGACGGGATCGTCGACTGGAGAAGACGACGACGGAAGCAGTCGGCGAAGCCATCGGGAAAAGCAGCCAGCAGCACAGCGGCGGAAGCAGTCGGCGAAGCAGCACGACAGCAGCAGTGGAAGCAGTCGGCGAAGGAGCACGGCAGCAGCAGTGGAAGCAGCCGTTGAAGCGGCACAGCAGCAGCGGTGGAAGCAGTCCACGACGTTGATGTCGCAGGCGGAAGCAGCACACGACGTCGATGACGCAGGCGGAAGCAGCACACGGTGGCAGCGGCGCCGCTCCTGTCGACGGGATCAACGATCGACTTTGACAGGAGCAGGAGCGGCTGGCGTGTGCCCTAGCAGCCCGCGGGAGAAAAAAAATCACGGGACGGGGGGGTGGGGGGAGAAGAGCAGTAGCGGACGGAATAACGGGAAAACAAAAATTATTTTTAGGTTTCAGAACTGGCTCTGATACCATGTAGAGAGAAATGAAAGGTGCAATTTTATTCTTCCACAAAGGGGCATAATATAGGAGATACAACAAGACACCCAACACCGATAGGCGGTGTGGGACTAAACTCAATAATATAAATACTACTAACTCTAACATAGATATCTTTAGCAAAATTACTACAATATTAAAAATGAATCTTTTAAGAGGGAATGAAAACTAAGAAATCCTACAAACTTTTTGAAGTACAAGGAATTTGGTATCTCAAAATCTTTTAAAATTAAATCAAGCTTAAATGAAAATAAAACACAACAAGATAGAGGGCACAAAAAGAAAACTATTTAAAAAAATTTCATACAAAATTCATAATTAATTTATTCACAAACTTGTTAATTTCTAGACTACAAGACAAAAGTTGAAATTACATAAAAAGATTTTATATTTTAGCATTAAAAATTTATAACCAGACTTGTTAATTTTAAAAAAAAATTCTTAAAAATTTTGTTTTATAAAATTGATTAACCATGATATTTTTTGTTGAATAATAAAACAAAAATTGAGGGGGTGAGAAAAATAGTTATGGGAATACAACACTCCCATATTTAAGAAAAACATTGTCTTCAATGTTTGAAAATATGAAAGAGGGAGAAAAACTTGGACAGACTAGTTTTGGAAAAATAAAAGAAAAATGTAGAGTTAAATAATTTAAAAAGAAAAAAACAACATAAAACCAAGAAAAATAAAGATAATCAAGGGTGCCTCCCAAAAGCACTTTGTTTAATGTCGGTGAGCTCGACGCATGCGTCGGTTAGCTAAATAGATAATTATATTAAAATTGCAATGACAACTCTCTTAATTCACGCGTAGGTGAATGTGTCGATGTCCGTTGTCAGGCGACTCCTCCGTTATGTTCTTGATTCTTCATATGTCCGGCAACTTAAATTTTTGAATCTGAATTACCATTTGCAAAATTTATAAAGTATACCCTGCGTAATTCGAATTGGTGGAGAATAGCTTCAAATGGATCTTCAAAGAAATATAGTTGCAAAAACTCATAAAATATAAAAGAATCAGGATTGTTAGAAGAATCAAAAACATAAGGGTCAGAAAGATTTTCACAAGGAGTATCTAGTGAAAATAAAAGATTAAGATCGGGTAGTTCATTTTTGAAATAAATAATGTTATCCCTTATATCTTCCAGTGTACCAATTTTATTAAATTCATGGGCCACAATAAATTCTTGATCCACATTTTCAAAATAAAATTTTGGTGTGAGGATGCTTATGAAATAAAGGTAAATTCAGAGGCATAGTTTCAAAACACTTATAATTATCCATTTTTTTGCCCGGTGTACCCATTTCATTTTTATATTCAGGGTACAACATCATTTATTGATCATCCATTTTAAAATATTATAGGGATGCATGAGGATTCATGCGCCACAATAGATAATTTATCTATCATGAATTGAAGGAGACCTGTATTTTTAGTGCCTTCATCTATATCATGGGAATACTATTTATTGATGAATATGAAAATTCGTGGAATTCCGATGATTAGATGTAGAGCTTTTTAGATTAAAAGTGGAGAAATTCTGATCGGGATTAAAATAATTTTCTTTTTGGTAAGATGAACTATCGGGGTGATCTTGTTATCACGAATTTATAGAAGACATAAATTATTCATAAGAAAATTCTCTTGATAAAGTACTACTATTACTAAAAGTGGGAGAATAAACTAAATGATATTCCTCACTATTGCGATCATTTCTTCCACAAAAGTTACAAAATTTTTTGTCTAGTTGCGGCTTCCATATTTTCAATTTTTTGATAAAAGCAGAAAACTTATCTTGTAAATTGAATAACATTTTTATTAATGAAATAAAAGAACCTTTACTTGTGAGAGTGGCTTTTTAGAAAAAGAAAAATGATAACAAAAAAGAGAATAGGGGTTAAAAATAAGGGGAAAAAAATTAAAGAAAAAAAATGATATAATTAATAGTGCATTTACTTTCAAAATATAAATGAATTGTCTGAGTAATAGCGCCAAAAACTTGTTACAAATTTATGTGCGTATATATGAAATATATAATTTGAATAGGCAAGTGTACATATCGTATTATAACATAGGATATTTTAGATTAAAATGTCAAGCATCGTATTTCTACGAGTCTGCTGATTACTTCTACTCACAAAGATACTGTTATTTTATCTACGGATTGTGGTCGGACAATTTATAATAAAAGAAAATACAAAATATAAATTGAGAGAAAAAAAGAAGAGAATAAAATAGCACTTGATCTAGAATCTCTCAAAATAAAATAAAACAAGCGCAAGTTGAAGTATAAGTTTCTTAATAAAACATCTTGATCGTAGAGATTTCTAAATTATGATAGCGCCTCTCTCGAGAAATACTACAACATAACCTTAGGTTGATCGACCAAAATCTTTTTCTATAATCGAACTCTTAAGCTTGTTTTACGAGATGAACCCGCTATTGCATTTAACTCCAATTCTGAAGATTTATTTCTTCCTCTCTAGATGGATGCATGCAACTTTTTTTACCTAAGATTAACATAGCTATATTTATGGATCTCTCGACTAACGAAAATACGGAACTAAGTTGATAAAAAATACCAGAAATATGAAATCAAAAAATTATAAATCAAAGGTAAATCCTAGATTTCTGTTCTAAGAGCTTGTGAAAACAAAAGGAGCGATATATTAATATTTCATTTTTAAGTGCATCATAATCAAATACTATGGGGATTTATCTATTTATGATGAAAGATTTATATAAGAAAACATTATCAAGGTAAACTTACAAGATCCAAATTTATTTCTACACACTAAGCTTTCTCTCTCTCTTACACTCAACACTCAAGCCTTTATCCCACTATAGTGGGGTCGGTTATATGGATCCTTTGTCGCCTTCTCAAATGATTCATATTCATAAGGGTGACTAAATTTTACACTGGTCGTCTACCTAACACAACCCTCACCACTTTTCATCAGGGCTTGGGACCGGCATAGGCTGGTTTCTCTCTCTCTTACAATAGAATAAAAAACAAGTAAAACAAAGAATTCTAAATTAAAAAAATCAAATCAAAACTGAATGTTGGACTCTTGGAACGCTCCTGCTTATCAAGCTAAAAAGTTGGGAGTACGTGACATGTACCTAGGGCGTATAGCTGAAGAAACTATCACAATGAAGTCCAAGAGCATTTTTCTAGAGTCGATGGCACCTTTGGTCATAAACTGTGAGTACACACCCTGGGTACACGAGTGTACCTGAAGCATGTTCTTGGCTGCTACTATAACCGTGACGGCTTGCTCCGCTTCTGAAATTAAAAGTTACACACCCTTAATACACTATGTCTACCTAGAGGGTGTAATTTTAAGGTTAAGCTTTTAGGTTCATACGGCGTGCTAGTTGGGCAGGAATTGGAATCTGTTGAACGCATGCGCCCTGAGTACACAGCGCGTACTTAGGAATTTCTCGGGATCTGCTCCAAATCTCCTCCTAAGCTGTGTAATGTGCTCCATAAAAGTAATGTTGCCTTCATTTGACCTGAAACTATAAAAATATTTCAACAACGCTTAAAAATGTTCAAAGACAAGCTTAAGTTATTTATTTTAGTAGACAAAGGTATGATTATAACGTATAAAATATATGCATTATCATTGCATTTAGTGCTCATCTATTAATTCCTCTCATTTAGGATTGTACTGCATTAGATTGGTATCAGAGAGAGGTTCGAGCTTCATTTAAAATAAGCGGGACTAAAACTTATAAGTTTCACCCATGTCACATCCTAGTAGCAATTGATACTCTAATCCTCTATTTGAGGAATCAAAGTACACATGTGTTCAAGCCCATTGAGTTCCCTATAATTATCCTCATCTCAACACGTCACTAATAGAGGTCGTGTTGACCCTTCGACACAACCCGACTATAGTATGAGTTACTACGATGAACATCATTTTTGAAAGCCTTGAATATAGGTTTTGTAAAGTTACCCCACTAATTGATGGTTTGTCAAGTCCCGAGGCCTGGCTAATAGACATAGGTCATTATCTCAATCACTTTGAATTATTTAGTGAGTGTCGCGACATATTTGCAAAGCTTAGGTTGTTAAGGCTGGCGCGGCAATATTGGGATAGCATTGAGAGAACCCTTGAGCGGGATTACCTTGGCCTCATCACTAGTTGGGTGGAGATGAAGCATAGCTTGTGTCACAGGTATTTACCAACATCATATAAGAGTCGTCTCCTCAAGCAAATATTTTCCCTCTAGTAAGGCTTCATGTATGTTACTGAGTATAAAGATTCTTTTGACGAATTAGCAATGAGGGGCGACATTCATGATGAATCAGTCACAACCACGATAAGATTTTGTTCCAGACTCACAATCTACATAGCACTGTTAGTGGAGACCATCCCCGATCCGGTCGACGAAAATGTCCGACGTCACACCCATCCAGACCTTTATTGACCATGAGCTTTGCATATTTTATTTGTTTCATTTTTTGTTGTTGTAATTTGTGTCAATATATATATATATATATACTAGCATCTTCGAATGGGCTTCGCCCGTTCTCGATGCGTCGATGCGGCATTCGCTCGCAACCAAACAGGCTTCGCCCCCCCCCCCCCCCCTTGACGGGATTCGCCCGCCCCTAATAGTTATTTAAAATTTTAAAATGTAAAAGTATTCAAAATTTTAATTTTTTGAATTTTTTATAATTTTATTAATTATAAACAATATAAATTATTTAATATTTGAAAGGATTAGGAAGTTAACTGAATATTTGAAAGGATTAGGAAGCCCTAAATTTGGGGCCCTTTCTTTCTGTTCTTCAAAGAATTAGAGATTATGATGAGTGAATAATCTATTTTCCCAATAGGAAATCAGTAAGGTATTTAAAGAAACAAAATCTAGGATTATAGTTGCTAGAGAACCTGGAAAAAATGGAGATTTTCGGATTAGAAGTCTTCTTTGTTGATTGGAGATGATCCTTGCACGATATCGAGAAACCAGTAAAGGGAAGATGAATCAGTCATCTCAAAATGGAGATCTCATCTCAAAATCCCTGGAGAAAGAAAAGAAGTGCCCAGGAAACCAGGCGAAGTAGAAGAAGATAAATCGGTCATCCCTTTAGCAAAGTAACTCCCCCTCCTCACAGGAGCATCCCTTATAGAGATTAGCCTTGAAGAAGAAAGAGCAACCCCTGCTATGAGGTCATCACTTCAGTAAAAACCTCTCGAAGAAGGCAGCCAGAGTGGGTTGGAGTGGAAATCGGGGCGTTTTCCATGGAGGAGCAGCGGCGAGGGATTCACGAAGCGAGGAGCGAGAGGATTCATAAGAGGGTTTGGTGGAAACTTCAGGTGTGGGGAAGCACGGGCTTCAGAAGCACAGGAGAGGGATTCACGAAGCGAGGCGTCTTCAGAAGCACGGGAGAGGGATTCGTATGTTTTATGATTGATGTTTGGATTGAACGATGGGATTTAAGAACAGATGAGATCTAATGATCAAAAATAAAAGTTCGGTGTGCTTGGTCAATATGCATATTGTTTTATATAATAAAGATATATATATATATGATACATAAATATATATATATATATTTAAATATGAGTGTGAATATATATAATACATATAAATTATATATATATATATATACATATATATTCTGATTTTATTTAAACACCCCCCCCTAATCAGCCGGTCCAGCATTTGCAACTTCCTGCCCGACACCACAGAACCCGCAGCCGGATTTTAGGGTTTTCCTGCGGCTCCTTCCCCGACCATGGGCTGCCCGCAGGGAAAACTCCCCACCTCGCGCCTCAATCGGCCACGATCCAGAGGCGTCCACATGCGATCAAGAAGTACCACGCCTCCCGACAGTTTCGTCGGCGGTTGCAGCTCCATGTCCACGTTCCTCCCGCCATGGCCGTTTCTCCATGATGCCAACCAGGAAAGTTAACTGTTTTCAAAACCCTATAAATGGGGTGTGTCTGTATTTGTTTTTGGTGTTGATGAAATTGAAGATCGATGAGAAAAAAAACCAAAGGTTGTTGTTCTGTATGTGTGTTTGCTTCCGTGAGGGGATGAAATTATTGATTGTTGCGTTTTGATTCCTGTTGAGGAGTGTTGTAAGTGAGATTAGGAATTTAGTTGAGTGTTGAGATTTGCGGTCCGTTTTCTTCCCGTAACAGTTCTGTAGACTTGCCTTGATGTAGATTTAGTTGTTTGCTCGTTGTTGTCTTCTGTTGATAGGAGAAGATGAACAGTAAATTTAATTTACTGTGCTTGATTAATGATTCCCTGGAATATTAACATATTAGATTCCGTGAATGGTGATTCGTGAAGTTCCGATAATTGCTTCCGCAAGTAGTATTAGGAAACTTGCTATCGTGAGTTTGAAGATGTTTGCTTCCTGGAGAGGGGAAGATCAATTTGTTAGAATGCTTAGAGATTTTGTGGATCCACCTTGAGTGATTGAGATTTTGTGGAACCATCTTGCGTATGAGAGCGAGTGTATTTAGGTTGTTTAGTTTGTGCCTTCTCAAAATCCATTGAGTGTTTGATTCCGTGGAACCACTTTCGTATGAGAGTGAATGAAATTTCTCTTTGGTGTTCGTGTGCGATAGCGGCCGACCTCGGAGCGGGAGATAGAAGATGACGAGGAGTTCCTCGCGTGATCGTCATCGACTTCGAATACGAAAAGATGCATCTTTCCATGGGTAACTTGTTTCTTTCTCCTCCTTTGTGTGCATCTATATATTTTCTCGTAGTAAAACAAATCCATTGTTGGGTTTTCGCCCGAATTTTGTCAGCGACCGTTACGTCGAAAACTCCAAACAGAAACGTGTTTGGAGTTCACGATTTCCGTTTGCTATAAGGGGAACGGAACGAAAGTTCGAACTTCCTTCCCCGAATTCAGATTTGAATCATTATTTTTTAAAAAATCCTTTTTTTAACAAAATAGTTTTTTGTGCTTTACAAAAAACAACGTTGCTTAATTTCATAAAATCTGCAACGCCCGCTCAAATTATTTTTGCAAAATTCATATTTCATTGCACGCATTTAGGGTTTCTTAGAAAAAGCCGGCAAGCGCGCAAACCCTACGCGTTGTCCAGCATCAACTGTATAATCATCCGATAGATTATGTTGAGCACACATTTCAGCTCGTCCTCCACTTCAAGCAGTACTTGAGATCCACGAAGGTTACTCAAATTAGCTCGCATTTTAACTGCCCCACTTTATAGAGTCCTCCTGAGCCCAAGTCCACTACTAGAGACTTTTCTCCACCAGAGACACGGTGCCCTACGAGGAGTCCACTCCTCGGTGGTGAGCGTGAGCCTACCCCTGACACGATAGTGTATGGTAAGGGAGACAGTATAGTGTTTGTTAAGATTATTTTTGAGAGCGACATGATAAGACCGCTTGAGTTAGGCATGAGTGGTTGTTTATTGCCTACACCTTATTTTGATGAGGATGAGATGGCGGTTAGTGATCCTTTTCTGAGCACACGATTCTTAATACCTCCACAGGTCATATCTCTGAGTAACCTTATCCCGAAGGATCTCGAATCTAGCGTTGCGTTAAGTTGAATCGAGAAAAGTGATAATATTTTATTCCAAAATAGGTTTTACTCATACATATACATGACCCAAAGGTCCCAAAGGACCAAACTACCCATATATCGAAAATAACATAATAAAGACGACTTGCAAACTAATAACACTAAATACAACTCTCCCCCTCAAGTAGGAAAAAGATGTCGGTAATCCCAAGTTTTTGAATATAGTCCGTAAACACATCACTTCCCAAGCTTTTGGTGAAGACATCAGCCAATTGATCTTTACAATGAACAAAGGGTGTGATCACAGTCTTTTATCTAGGTGATCTTTAATAAAGTGTCGATCAAACTAAACGTGTTTTGTCCTGTCATCCTGGACAAGGTTATGTGTTATACTAATAGCTGTTTAATTATCACAAAATAAAGAAAATTGTCATTCTTGGAAAAACTTAGATCTTGTAACACAGTACGTAACCATAGACACTCACACAGGCTTTGCGACATAGCACGATATTCTGCCTCAGCACTAGACCTGGCCACCGCATTCTGCTTCTTATTACGCATCGTCACCAAGTTTCCACCAACAAAGGAACAGTATTATGTTGTAGATTTTTGATCATCATGGCATCCAGCCCAATCAACATCAGTAAAAACATCAATCTTCAAGTGGTTGTTTTTGGAGAACAAAACGCAACGACCATGGGCTTTCTTCAAATACCGTAACACACGATATGTTGTCTTTTGATGTTTGATCCCGAGGGCGTGCATATATCTACTTAGAATTCCAACTGCATAAGTAATATCAGGGCATATGTGAGATAGATATAAGAGTTTCTCAACCAATCTCTGATAGTGTGATAGATCAGTTCGATCACCAAGCATCTCAGTCTCCTTTAAGAGATCTAATATATACTTTACATTGGGATATGAAGATTCTCTGAGTAGATCTAGTTACTTCGATACCCACGAAGTATCGTAAATTTCTCAAGTCTTTCACCTAAAATTCAGCAGATAAGAGGGACTTGCGATTAGCATCGTTTGTGTCATTTCCAATAATCACAATGTGATGCATTCCCGGATTCCAAAATTGATTTTAAAAGACAAATTTTGAGAACAAATTAATTTTGGGTGTCGCCAGCGGAAGTTTTGCGAGTGTTTGCAATCGGGAACCGTCTAAGTTTTCACAAACGCACAAAAATGTCCCACGGTCGCTCGCATCATTCGACGATTTAATTAATTTTTCCACATGCATTAGCAAGAAGGGAACAAGCACGTTTTTGAATTAACGACAAACAGGAGTGAAGTTAATTTAAGCAAGCATTTTCTGATATTATTGGCCAAATAATATTGCGCATAAACAGTATGCTAATAATAAGGGAGGTATGAGCTTGTGTGAGAGTTATACCTGGCCCGTGTGCAAGCAACACGAGCCCCAAACAGAGGTAGACTGGATCTGTTTTGGAAAGGAAATGGCAGCAGGTTCGGGTGGAGGAGGGACGGGTTCACGGGCCGGAGTTGCATAGCCGTCGGTTGATCCGCCCCAAGCGCCAGTGGAGGGCCAGGAAATGAGCGTCGACGGTCGACTGGCACAAGATGGGAGGTCGGGTGCACCGGCGAGCTTGGCTGCTGGAGATAACGGAAAAAATGGGGTTGCGGCGGGTCCGGTGGTGCACGCCGCCGCTGTGGTCGAACGGGAAACAAAACCTTCCGGCGGCTGCTCCGCTACCGGGAAGACTTGTCGGGCGGGCTGAGTGATTCACGGGAGTCGGGGACGAAGGTGGATGCCGTGTCAGAGCTGGGGTACAGGGCGGTAGCTGTGTCGGGTGAGGGAAACGACAAAGACTCCAATGTCTTGTCATTTCCTTCTTCTCCAGCCTATTTATGATGGGAAAGGTTAGTCTTATAAAGAAGAAATAGAAAGGGGGTTATTATTCCAAACATTAATAGTTGTCAGTCAATATTAATCAAATTGGAGAGTTTGGGGGTTACGGATGTTCAAATTTTAAATTGAAATGCCTCAAATGGGGGGTTACAAATGATATATTAAATATATGGGAAAATCAAGGGTTTAGAGAACAACAACAGTTTAAATACGGGCTCAAATGGGGGGTTTACAAATGATATATTAAATACCTTGAAAGCATCAAAGGTACAAATACTTAGGTCTCTCTCCCATAATTAATTTCAGAAAATATTTCATATTTTAATTAACTTGCTTGCTTAAATTAACACTACTCACTACCCTTAATTTGACGGACCTATCCATTCATGATCTTATTGGTTGGTCACTCCAATAAGTCAATAACAGTGCGCGTATAGCAAGCGCGATACAACTTGCGAGACAAACTAAAACACAAAAATATGCGAAAATAAGCGCTACAAAAATAGTAAAATAAAGATGTTATCTTGCGTTGCATCACAATGTCATCCACGTAAATGATAAGAACAACAACCCTCTGATCACATCTCCGGATAAACATAGTGTGGTCAGACTTTCCTGCTTGTACCCAAATTTGAGCATAGTCAAGAGAAATCTGAAAAACCAGGCCCTAAATGACTGTTTCAGGCCATATAAGGATCTCCTTAGGCAGCAGACAAGTCTTCAGCTCCTTTCTTCACAAACCCAAGAGAGAATTTCATGTACACCTCCTCATCAATCTTATTGTGGAGAAACACATTATCAACATCCAATTGATGAAGATCTCAATCTATACAAGAAGCGCACGATAACAACACCCGAATGGAATCCAACTTTGCCACAGGAGCAAGGTCTCCTGGTAGTCCACTCCCTAAGTTTGGGTGTATCCTTGGGCAACCAGCCGTGTCTTGTACCTTTCTACCTTATCATCTTGGTTCTGCTTAACAGCCAATGACTTGCTTGCCAGGAGAAAGGGAAGAAACATCCCATGTATAATTCTTGTCCAAGGCAGACATTTTTTTATAGCATGATCCATACTGATATAGCCAAAGCTTCCTGCCATGTCTTAGGAATAGCAACAAAGGACAGAGAAGAAACAAAGGCCTGATGGGCCGGGTAAGATGGTGGTAAGCCACATGATTAGAAATAGGGTGTTGAGTACAAGTAGTTTTACCCTTCAGCAATGCAAGCTCAATATCATTAGAATCTGAGGCTGAAGTTGGCACTGGTAAAGGTGGAACTCTAGCAGTCTGTGTACCTGAGTGACGACAGTAGTATACATGGGGAAAAGGAGAGATCGGAAGAGAAATAAGAGGATCAGACAAAGTTACCGGGGTAGGGACATGGGAACCGGAAGTGGAGGCTATGGTGGAGCGAAAGGAATGAGAGGAAGAGGAATCGAAAGAGGATACTGTGGTGGAGTGGAAGGAAGAAGAGGAAGAGGAACATCAGTGGAATGAGCATCAGTATCACACAACTCTCCCCCTGACAAAAAGAGTGAGTCGAAGATAGAAAATAGGATTCCCCTCCCAAAAGATAACATCCATAGTACAAAACATACGCTTGGAGGAGGGATGGTAACACTGATACACTTCTGTGGTGGAGTAACCAAAGAAAACACAACGTTGAGCCTGAGGGTCAAGTTTGTCCAGATGAGGTTGATGGGCATGCACAGACACATCCGAAGACACGGGGTGTCAAATGAGAGGTATGGACGGGCCATGTTTTAAATATCGGTTGTGGTGCAGAGACGGCTCAATGTACCCACGAACCTCCTGACGACATTCGGGGGGTTGAGGCCTCCTACCTTCCGAGGCATAGAGTCTGTCGTGCAGGCGGAAGAGTGGGTTGAGCGGGTCGAGGAATTACTGGTGGGCATTGTCACGACCCGTCTAATAACAACCATCAGAGTGCGCTACGGGCGGGTCGTGATGACATAGACATGGGCAAAGGAAAATTCATGTCTGTTAGGCGGGATAAAATTTAAACGTAGATCTAAAAATAATTAATTTTGAAGATGGGAAGAAAAAGAAACCATTTATTTTGTTTTATGCGCGGAAGCATAAATGAGAAAGTGATGCACATGGACTTTGATAAAATCTCCTGATACATACACAACACTGATATAAGAGTAAATGCAATGACTAAAACAGTAAACATGTCATTAAATTATATATGCGTTACATCAATGCAAGTCTAGCAGTTGTCCAAGAAACAGAAGAAAATGACTGTTACTACTAGCACATGATAATCAAATCTGACAGTAAAGGAAACAAATACATAGAACCTGGCTACGCTATAGCAACACAAAATAAACCTCCAGAAAAAACAAGAACTCAACACAGAACAGCTCAAGAAGCAGACGGCATAATCACGGAACCTAAGACAAATCTAAACAAGAAGGAAAATGCCTCAGAATTTAGGATAAAAATAGTGAGCAGGTTAATTAATTAAAACATGAGCAAAATTAAACATACATAATTGAGTATCATTTTATCTTACAGTAAAACTAGTAAACGTACAACAACAGAGTAAACAGAAATTCCTGAAATTTGTTAGCCTAATCCGGAGTTTAGCCTAAAATTGTTCAAGTATTATTGTAAGCCGTAATCGATGAAGTGATGTATGTGTTCCAGCGGGCGCACATGGTTCACACTCAGATCCGCGTGCAAGTCTTGTTGGAAATGTAATCCTGCTTGCTGTGACCATGTCTGCAGACAGTGCCCCGGTTAGACGCTATATTTCAAGGATTGCTTACGGCCACAGAATTGTTTTAAGTATCTCATATGGTAGTGACACTCGGTCATATTACATATTGTCAAAAAGAAAAATGTGTCGGTTAAGGGATCATCAAATAACATGTGTAGTTATAGAAAACAGGTATAATAACTAAATCCAAAGTTTGCAAGTGAGATGAGGTTCTCTACTTGCCTTAAGGCGAAACTGAAACAGTCGGTGACAGCTAAACGGCGCAAACCAGACCGAAGACTCTATCTGAACCTGTGCAAGACCAAAAAATTAAAGAAACATTCGCCTTAACAAGACTTTCTACGCTTGACCAGGCATTGCAAACCGCACAACACATCACAAGAGGAGTTAGAAAATTTTACCTCCCTCAAGGATGAGGGGAGAGGGAACTACCACAAGGAACGCGGGGTTCTGGCAGCGCTCAGGTTCGGAAAACCCTAAGTCGGAGAGGGCTTGGAGCGATTCCACCACTAGATCTGAAGAGCGGCACCGGAAACAAACAAGAATTGATGTTAGACGGATACTCGACAAGCGCAAGAGGGATCGACGTAATTTCATCGATCGGAGGGCGAAAATTTTGCAACAAAATTAGGGCAAAAATCTGAAAACAAGAGTTGGGCGGAGTTCCTTACCCAAGGAAACCAGATCTAGGCTCAAAGACCCGCGTAGAGGAGTCTCGAGAGAAAACCCTAGGAGTTCCTCTGAGATCCACCGGCCGGAACGGAGAGGAAAAGGATTGCAGGAGGGGGAAGATTCGCCTGCTGCCCTCACTGGTCGAAGAAGGAGAAGAAGAAGCAGGGCTGCTGCTGAAACCACAGGCCTGAGGAAGAGGAGCAGGAGGCGCAGCCGTCGAATCCGGGGTCTGCCGGCCGGAGGAAGTGAAGAGGAGGAGGCGTCGGCACTAGGAGGAGCGATTGTCGGCCACTGGGAGGCGGAAGGGGGGTTGTTGGGCGCGCGGGAGGCGGAGATGGGGCCGACGGAACGCAGTAAGCGGGATCGGAAAACCTAGCCGTTGGGGAGAGAATTTCTATCGGGGGGGGGGGGGGGGGGGGGAACTTGGCTCTCGGGTTATATGGGAAAGGATTAGGTTTTGTTTTATTATTATTATAAGGTTGTTACAGGCATGATGTGCCCTGCAGTTGCCGCAGTTTCTTTGGTAGTGATACTGTTGGAGGATTATGCCAAAGATTGGTGGAGGGAAGCTAGCCGCTCCACGTTCAGAGGACGACCACATAGTGTCATCTTATGGGGAGAGTTTTATGTCGCCTTCATAGACCACTTCATCTCCGATGCTGACCGAGCCGCACTTCAGGAGAGGTTTCTGCATATACGGCAGGGAAATAGGATTGTTTCCGAGTACCAGCGCGAGTTCATCCATCTAGGTCGCTTTGCGGGGACACTAAGAACTACGGACAGAAATAGAGCTGCTGGGTTTTACCGAGGCCTGCGCGACGACTTACAACAGGCGCTGATCATGATCTCTCAGTCCATCTTCAACACCATTGTTACACATGCCGCTGCACTAGAGCTGGACCAGAGGATGGTGGCCCATCAGAGTAGAGGACAGGTGGAGGCCCCTCGGTGCCAAGGACGAGAGAAAGGGGTTGTTCCCCGACGGCATGACCGAGATAAGAGACAGTGTCGTCGTCACCAGCCCTATAGACAGGCACCTCAGCCTCGACAGGTAATTCCACCCCCAACGCCCTGACCGGTGTCATAGCCAACACCTCGACCAGCTCCAGCACCTCAGCCCGCACCAGCCGCACGACGGGATGTTCCCTTCGCAGGGAACTATTTTTTATGTTAGCAGACTGGGCACATGAGAGCCTTTTTCCCCAGGCCGTAGGGAGGCCAGGTTAGGAAGTTGTTCAGAGAGCAGCTGAGAGAGGTCGAGGACGGGGAGGCCGAAGAGGCAGACCGGGTAGGAGATACCAGCCCAGGAATGGCAGAGCAGCACCCCTCGAGGCTTATGCACTAGAACTTCAGCATGGACTTGCACCGAACGTGGTCATAGGTACATACTTTCAGCATCAGTGATGATCTCTATGATTGTATCTAGGAGGAGACATGGTCATTGTAAGACCCCCTCCCCCAACACTAGCCCGGGTCGGGTTGGAGGCGGGTCTTTACTGCCCAAGACGGCCACCTGACGCTTCCCGAGTGGAAACAACTCACTCTCTTCAGCACAGGATGATCGTTTTTTCAGGCAAGAATCACAACACATTACAACATATCACAGTGCAGAAGCAATAACAGAAGGCCAACTAGATATACATAATATAGATATATATAATTAAGAGTATATAAGCAAGGTCATAGCCACTGTTTATACGAGCTGCCTGCGGGCTCAAAAACCACTACTGCTAAAACTATCCTCACAAAGTACCAAATACTAAGGACTCATGTCTTGGAAGTCGGGAGACGAGAGGGATGTTTCTGCTCGGGTGGTCTCTACTGCAGGTAAGCCATCACGCGGCAACTGGTTTTTGCGCTGCTCTGTTGTCTGTGAATGGTTATTCAATAACAGTTAGTCACAGACTAAGTGGATACACACCTCCTCCCCATATCTACCCTGGGGACGAGCGTGAGCATCGAAAACTACTGAAATAGCCAAAGCAATAAGAGAGTTAGCAGCAGTATATTTAAATATTTGTCATAACAAGAAATAATGCAAGGAGCAATTGGCTGAACGAACGCAGCAATATGTAACTGGAAAGCAACAGTAGTAACATCAGTTAAAGAGCTCAACTAGCATGCACACAATCTAGTAGGTGTTCACAACCTACAACAACATCCTATGTCGACATAGTTTTAACCGTTTCTCTTCCAATAGGGTAGCATACCCCGCATGCCTCACCGATATGGTCGTCGGTGACAGTGACCAGTCCTGCCACTTCTGGATATGATCGTACCACCCTACCCAAGCCCCAACGTACAACCCAGTGTACTCTTGGATGTGAGCGACATCCGGCGATTTTTGAATTTAGGCCGGCCAGCGGAGGAATCCAACGGGATATAAAGTGGTCGTCACTCGTGGTACACATCTCCCTATCGTCGTGAGTCGTCAACCTTCCCGCACAGGTACGAACGGTCTGCGGGTATGACCGACCCGCCACATTTTACCGCATGCAATTTACAATACAAGCAATATATATCATAACACTGGTATTATAGGGTCCGTGGTGGCTTGCCCTACTTGACATGAAATAATTCGGGCAGGCAACAATGTATCATTTGCATGCTGCTCAACTTTAAACAAGTAGCACAACGAGCGTGCGAGTCCATTATTTAGGGCTAGACTCAGAGGAATTCCTCGACTCCAAGTTAACCCTAACTAATGCTCACCCAGATAAACAGCCGCTCGTTAGAGCGAGATCCGAACAAAATGCAGGGAATAATAAATTGCAGTAATAAAGTCCAGTAATAAAATGCTATTGAAATAAATAGCAGAATTGAAAATATAAATAAAGTGTTGCAGTAAATAAATGTTGAAAAGAAGAACTGTAATAAAGAGTTGTACTGAAAGAAAATGTTGAATTGAAATGGAGTGTTGAACTGAAAAGAACCGTAAATAAAACACTGAACTGAAATAAATACGGTAATCTGAAATGCTTAAATAAAGAGCAAAAAGAAGAAAGTTTAGTTCATTACTTTCACCTCCATCCCATGAGGCAAGTTCAGTTTCATCTCTATTCATAGGAGACAAGTTCAGTTCAATCCCCGTTCATAGGAGGCATGTTCAGATCCATCTCCGTTCATAGGACTCAAGTTCAGTTCCATCTCCGTTCATAGGAGGCAAGTTTAGTTCCATCTCCACTCATAGGAGGCAAGTTCAGTTTCATCTCTGTTCATAGAAGGCAAGTTCAGTTTCATCTTTGTTCATAGGAGGCAAGTTCAGTTCCAACTTCATTCATAGGAGGCAAGTTCAGTTCCAACTTCATTCATAGGAGGCACGTTCACTACTCCATTCAAAGGAGCATTCTTATTGGATTTCACTTAGTCATTTAGGTCTGATAAATATCTTTATTGCAACTCTTAAGTTGGCTTAATCGGACTTGAGTGTTAGAGGTTTAATAAAAATTTCTCGTTTCTCGATATTTATTTAAACTGGTTCATTTATCGAGAACTTTAAATACTCGAAAGAGAATAACCACAATAAATAGCCAACTTGACAGCTCGAATCGGGGCAATTCCAGCTATTTACAATTAGGAGGGCCCGATTATCCTCAAGCATCAACCTCGTGAATTAAACAACTTTTAGAATATCTGAAAGATTCAGAACTTTTGAATCGAGGTTGAGAATTGCCCTAAATAGCACCCTCATCATTAAATTTCTCGATATGTGCAACCCTTTGAATCTTTAACCGAGAACACATTTAATAAATCAAAATATCATAATATTTGTGCGCCGAGGGTTGGGGAAAATCCCCGAGATTTTAATAATTCATTTCACGAATGTTTCGCACCGTTCTGAGCACGGGTTTTCTTTTCCTTGAATAAAATCCCGACATTATATTTTAAGATGATTCTTGATTTGATCAACGTCGCCGAATACCAATTTTTTTCTTCCAAATAAATTGGACAATTAATAATATTCAAGGAGCAATCCATAATTTTAAAAGTTGGAAAAACATGAGTTTTAGGTAGCATTTGGTTCGGCTTATCGCCTGCGGTGCGGTGCAAACACAACTCAATTTTTGTCATAATCAGCGTTTGGTTCGGCTGAATTTAGGAACCGCGTTTTTTCCAATCCGCAGTTTCTTATCTACCCCCGGCCGCTGTTTATTTCCGCGTTCAGCCGCAATCGCAACAACCTTATCCCTCTTCTCCTCCGTTGTTTCCCTTCCCGATTCGCGCGACTCCGCCCGATTCCTCCTTCCCGATTCTCTTCTCCTCCGCTTACCCTCTTCTCTTCTCCTCCGCTTACCCTCCTCTCCTCCTGATTTCTTCCCAGCGTCGGCGACCGGATCCAGCCATTCCTCCCTGCATCGACCACCGGATCCAGACTACGCTCTGCAGCCATTCCTCCCTCCAGCGTTTCTCTTCTCCTCCCGATTCGACCTTCCCAGCGGCTCTTCCTCACGCCGCACATCGCCGGCGCTCCATCTTCCCCAATCGGAGATCTACAAGGTAACCGTGCGGTTTTTTTCAAAAAAAATTTCCCATTCATTTCACAATACCTAGATCCGGCCATAATTTCATATTGCAATCTTCACTTGACTGTAATTTGTGTGTGTGTGTGTGTTGTGTGAGTGTAATTTGTGTGTGTGTGTGTTATGTTGTGTGAGTGTAATTTCTGTGTGTGTGTGTGTGTGTTGTGTTGTGTGAGTGTAATTTCTGTGTGTGTGTGTGTGTGTTGTGTTGTGTGAGTGTAATTTCTGTGTGTGTGTGTGTGTGTGTGTGTGTGTGTGTGTGGAAGACTATATGTGTGTGTACATGTGTGTGTATGTGTGTGTGTGTTAATGTGTGTGTGTGTGTTAATGTGTGTGTGTATATGTGTGTGTGTAGGTGTGTGTATGTGTGTGTGTAATTTCTGTGTGTGTGTGTGTGTGTGTAATTTCTGTGTGTGTGTGTGTGTGTGTAATTTCTGTGTGTGTGTGTAATTTCTGTGTGTGTGTGTGTAATTTCTGTGTGTGTGTGTAATTTCTGTGTGTGTGTGTGTAATTTCTGTGTGTGTGTGTGTAATTTCTGTGTGTAATTTCTGTGTGTGTGTGTGTGTAATTTCTGTGTGTGTGTGTGTAATTTCTGTGTGTGTGTGTGTGTGTAATTTCTGTGTGTGTGTGTGTGTGTAATTTCTGTGTGTGTGTGTGTGTGTAATTTCTGTGTGTGTGTGTGTAATTTCGGTGTGTGTGTGTGTGTAATTTCTGTGTGTGTGTGTGTAATTTCTGTGTGTGTGTGTGTAATTTCTGTGTGTGTGTAATTTCTGTGTGTGTGTGTAATTTCTGTGTGTGTGTAATTTCTGTGTGTGTGTGTAATTTCTGTGTGTGTGTGTAATTTCTGTGTGTGTGTGTGTGTAATTTCTGTGTGTGTGTGTGTGTGTAATTTCTGTGTGTGTGTGTGTGTGTAATTTCTGTGTGTGTGTGTGTGTGTGTGTGTGTGTGTAATTTCTGTGTGTGCGTGTGTGTGTGTGTGTGTGTGTGTGTGTGTGTGTGTGTGTGTGTGTGTGTGTGTGGAAGACTGTGTGTGTGTGTGTGTGGAAGACTGTGTGTGTGTGGGGAAGACTGTGTGTGTGTGTGGAAGACTGTGTGTGTGTGTGGAAGACTGTGTGTGTGTGTGTGGAAGACTGTGTGTGTGTGTGGAAGACTGTGTGTGTGTGTGTGTGTGTGTGTGTGTGTGTGTGTGTGGAAGACTGTGTGTGTGTGTGTGTTCATTTGTTTGTGTGTGTGTGTGTGTGTTCATTTGTGTGTGTTCATTTGTTTGTGTATGTGTGTGTGTGTGTATTTTTGTGTGTGTGTGTGTGTATTTTTGTGTGTGTGTGTGTGTATGTGTGTTCATTTGTTTGTGTGTATATGTGTGTGTATTTGTGTGTATATGGCAAGAAACATGCATTGACACTGCAGGTGGTGTAGATGAGATGATTGCGCTGCGTAATAGCATAGCAGATGAGTTGTATGAAGCTAGAACGTAGGATAAAATGACGGGTATTTGTTCTACAAATCGTTTGAATCAAACATTTTTTTGGGTGTTGAGTGTAATTTTATGGAAAAACAATGTTTACTCCCAAAGACAAGTTGTTGGTACTTAAAAAATGTTGAAAAAAAATTACACAACTCCGTTTTGTTTCCAAACAACTTATTGAAAACTCCATTTTGCAAACTCCATTTCACCAAAACAGTTTTTTAACAAAACTCCATTTTCCTGAATCACTACTTTTTCAATCAGCAGCTTACCATCAGCAACAGCCCAACCAAACAAAGCCTTTAATCCAAAGGTCCCAAAATTTTTATAGAGCATCAATGAGGGCTTTATTTATCCCTATGAATTTTCCCAAAAAATTTCAAACATTTTTAGGCCTTAATTTTGGCTAAATAGACTTTGTTTTGGCCTTTAAAAATACTAAATAATTTTCTAAAATTCCCCAAAAATTCATGGTGAAAGCACTTGAAGAGAAGAACAACTTTCATGTTTAAACCTTTTTCCCTGTGAGCCTATATTTTTCTCAGAAAATCCAACAATTTTTTGTTTACATTAGTGTACCAATAGCCATTCAGATTGGAATTTGTGGCTAAGATCGAGCCATAAACCGCGTTTTCTACTTCTTCCCCCACAACGAATCAGGTACTGATCCGCTGTAGGGGCCCTGATAATGAGGCGTGAGCGGGGAATAATAATCCCCAGGCCAAATCAGACGGCAGCTGTAAGCCCGGGGCGGTAGAAGCTTGTGGGCTTCTGCCCCCGCCAGCCAGCAACCGTCAAGCCACGGCACCACCCCTGGCCGACTCGTCGGGGGTCGGCGATCAATCTGGCGATGGTCCGGAAGCCTGGCGCTGCCAGCCATCACCGGAAATTACAAAATAGAAGGCAGGGTGGCGTGGCCGGCCCTGCTCCCGACAACGTCGCTCCACCCTGCTATCTGGTCGTCATGGCACAGCGACACCGTCCTCGGACGGCTCGTCGGGGGTTAGACATTCTTCAGGCGGTGGCCCGACGGCGCCGCCGGCCGCCGCCGAAAAATCAAAACAGAAGAATGTTCAAAACTCGGGTGTCGCCGGAGCCGCATTTTTCGGCAGCACCACCGCCTTCAACCGCCAGGGGCGGGCTCCTCAAGAGGGATAAAATCCTTCCAGTGCCACCACCGGCACTGGGAGGGGCTCACCATGTATGGCCACCACTCGAACCTAAAGCCTGGCTTGGGTGGCGGTGGCAGCGTTCCGGCGGCTGGGAGGCGCATGCAGCGCATCGGGGGGTAGAGAAAGAGAGTATCCACCTTAGAGAGGGTGGCTCGGGGGCTGCCGACAAGATTTTCCATGAGAGTGTGGTAAGATGGCAGTGGTTTAGGTTTAGGTTTTCCAGTTGAGGGTGGCTCCAGCGTCAGGTGGGGGGTGTTCATCAGGGAGGGGGGAGGGGTCTACTTATAGCAGGGGATGATCCCTTTCTCCCTTCAATGGTACCAACGCATTATGTCCATGTGTGGCAGTCTCAGGATCCTTCCTTCCCCAGCTTCGTTCCTTGGTTCGGGACGAACCATGAAGCGGAAGCCTGGTGGACCCTTAGGATAGAGGTTTAAGGATTCTAGACTGCAGGGTAGCACACTCGCACGCACTTCGTTTCCGCTTCGGTTAGCCTTTTGCAAATTCTTCTTTTGCAAATTGTTGATCTCATCTCTGTTACTTCTCCAGATACCGGTGTTCAGTAACGGGAGGTCCCTTAGAGGGTACCACCCCTCCACTCCAACTCCAGAACTAGTTTCTCCAGCTGCAGTTCCGTTCGCCAAGATAGACTTGGGCGGACGTTGACAACTTTACTGACCACCTTTCAGGCCGATATCACGCAGCCACGACAACAGCTCACCGTACCCACGGACCTCCTGACGACATTCAGAGGGTCGAGGCCTCCAACCTTCTGAGGCACAGAGTCCGCCATGCAGGCGGAAGAATGGGTTGAGCGGGTCGAGTAGCTACGGGTGGGCATGATGTGTCCTGCAGTTGCCGTAGTTTTTTTGGTAGTGAAACTGTTGGAGCGTTACGCAAAAGATTGGTGGATGGCAGCTAGCCGCTCCATGCTCATAGGATGATCACTTAGTGTCATCCTATGGGGAGAATTTTTTGATGCCATTCTAGAGCACTTCATCTCTGGCGCTGACCGAGCCACACTTCAGGAGAGGTTTCTACACATACGACAGGGAGATAGGATTGTGTCCGAGTACCAGCGCGAGTTCATCCATCTAGCTCGCTTTGAGGGGACACTTGCGACCATGGACAGAGATGGAGCCACCAGGTTTTATCGAGGCATGTGCGAGACCTGCGACATGCGCTGATCATGATCTTCCAGTCCAACTTCCACGCCATTGTTACACATGTTGTTGCACTAGAGCTGGACCAGAGGATGGTGGCCCAACAGCGTAGAGGGCAGGTGGAGGCCCCTCGGGGCCAAGGAAGAGAGAGAAGGGTTGTTCCCCGACAACAGGACTGAGACAGGAGACAGCGTCGTCGTCACCAGCCCTACAGATAGGCACCTCAGCCTCAACAGGCACCTCAGCCTCAACAGGCACCTCACCCCCAGCACCCCGACCGGTGCCACAGCTGGCACCTCGACTAGCTCCAGCACCCCAGTCTGCACTAGCCGCACGACGGGATGTTCCCTCCGCAGGGAACTGTTTTTTATGTCAGCAGCCTGGGCACATGAGAGCCTTTTGCCACAAGGCCGTAAGGCGGCCGGGTAGGAGAGGCTAGCCCAGGCAGGGCAGAGCAGCATCCCTCGAAGCTTATGCACTAGACCTTCATGGACCTGCACCGGACGTGGTCATAGGTATATACTTTCAACATCTGTGATGATCTCGATGATTGTATCTAGGAAGAGACGTGATATAGTGTACATGTATATATATCACTGTATATCTTATAGACTTATGATCACGATATATATATATATATCACCAGGTTGCTTCTAGTAGGACACCCCGCCAAAACACAGTTCGATACAGGAGCCACTATCTCCTTCGTCTCCCGGAACTTCATTGCATCCAAGGATAACGTCGTCTGATCGACCGGAATGTCGATACCGATTCGACTCCCGGACTAATCGGATATGACATCCACGGAAAAATGCTCTTTCCAGGCTATGCTAGGAGACATGGAGTTCGAGATCTATGTGACTATTCTAGCAATAACTGGGTTCAACGTCATCCTAGGGATGGACTGCTTGGCTGAGCATAACTGGGTTCAACGTCATCCTAGGGATGGACTGCTTGGCTGAGCATAAGGTCCAAATAAATTACTCAACCAGAGAGGTCAGCCTCCAGAACTCAAATGGGCAGTCAATTACCTTAAAAGGTATTTTGTCTGTCACCGAAGTAGCCAACCGCTCGCAGTGCCCCCCTCCGCTTCTCTGTTTATGGAGCCTAAAGTTGTGAGAGTAATTTTTACACCAACAAACAATCTCCCATGACAGAACAAGTGGGACAAAGATGTGAGTAAGGGGGCACGGACCATGCAGTTGGTTTTAGATTGGATGCTTAAAGTACTAACATGGTATCATATCAGGTCACACTCATGTCACCCTGTTAAAATAGAGTACACGTGTTAGAGATAAAAGACCATACTGCCTTTCTTCCTTTTTTAACTAGTTGAAAATCAACTAAAGCAACTAGTTGCTTTTCAAAGACCCTTAAAGGCATTGATTTGATTCGTTGGATTTCAGAAGATACAAGGTCGAACTATGTTATTTGAAGGTATTAAGATTATGTTCCAGCATTAAAAACAAAAGCAATCTAAAGGAATGAAGAACAGGCAATAGTAACACCAAATGAAAGGATTAATTCAAGAGAAAAAGACTTTTAAATAAGAAAGTAATTAGTTGTATTTAATGCATTATATCTATCGCATTCTAAAACAACCATTACATATAGAAAGGGAAAAATTGCAGGTTAAATCATTGAACCAGCATGAAAGGAGTGACCTTTTGAACACGTCCTGTAATTGTGACCAAACGACTTTTGATTTGACGAACATGTTCCAAATTGAGAGTGCTAATTTTTGAGGTCAACTTATCGAGTGCCGGATGAGCTTCATTCTCTAAAGTTGTTGCCTTAGGATAAAAAAATATTAGGAGCTAAAGATGCAATAATAATATCAATACAGGGAATAAACATTACAATCAGTAATTATGCAGAAATTAACGTTATAAGAGAAGCATGGAGAAAAATGATTAATACAAAATTATAAACAATAAAAACCTGCCCTAGATTATAAGTGAAGTGCATGCATGGGTCCTTCATAATCAGTATATGATAGTAGCATTTACAAAAATGAGAATAATGACGTAAATATATTTCTGTTGAATTTAAATGTCCATAGTTGTCTACTTTAGCTTTACTGGGGAACAAAGGTTTACCAAAGAGAAAATCGAAAAGAATTGAAAATTGTAGATGCGGTAAATAGAAATAGAAAATAGCAGGCAAGAACTCCGTTTTTGTATTAATATTATTAATCACTAGCTAATAAATCAGGTTACAAAGAAGCTAGAAGAAAGACGCATGTACATGAGAAGGGGTGGAGATGAAAATCTCATATTTCTAGGGTTTCCAATCGGGTTAGTGGCAGGAGTCAAACTAACTAGAATCAAAATTGGGATACCATTCTATGGTGCATAAAAAAAATCAGTAGTTAAATATCCAATGATAATACCAAAACAAGGAATATACATCACAAAGTTGGTAATTATGTCGAAAGAAATAATTACCCAAACCTCCCCCTATAAGTTAGCATAATTACTGAGAGCACCACCCCCCGTTTTCGAATTTACAAAAAATTCTCCTTAAGTTTTCATTTCATTACAAAAATCTCCCTTGAATTTTTCATTTCTTACATCCATGAAACAAAAATACCCCCTGGACACTGTACACCAAGGAGGGTGTTTTTGTGCATGGATGCTATGAAATGAAAACTTTAGAGGAGTTTTTTATAATGAAATGAAAAGTTTAGGGAAAGTTTTTGAAATTTTGAAAATAAGAGGGATGCTCTCAGTAATTTAGCAAAGTTAGAGGGGAGGTCCCGTTAAATGTCCCTTATGCCGAAAATAACAATATAAGAGAAACATGAACAAATTATTAATGTGAATTATAAAACATCTCAAAATCTGCAGTAACTCGTAAGTGAAGTACATGTTTAGTCCCTCATAATCAATATTATAATAGCCACACTTTTAAGAATGTTAATGATGACTTCAATATATTTATTTTGAATTATTATTTGGCCATGATTGCCTAGCTGAAATTTGTTGGAGAGCAAAGGGTTACCCCAAAGAGAAAATTGCAGAGAATTGAAAAAATTGTAGATGAATTTAATAGTCGTAGAAATCGAAGAATATAGTGGGTGAGAGCTTTGTTTTTGTATTAATCACACAATTTAAAAATCAGATAAAAAGAATGACAGAGAAAAAAAGACTCAAAAGGAAAAGGTGGACATGAAGATCTCACATTTGTAGGGTTTCAAAGAGGTTGGTCGAAACAGTCGAGCCAAATACTACAATGAGATGGGCTATAATGGATATGTAAGAAGGGCGTAGTCCATTGTTATGGGCCTCAGGCAACGGGACTAGTTATTATTATCATTTAATGTTTTTTTCTTATTATCGTTTTTGTTCTTGTTAACATTAATGTCGAATCATTAAGATGTTATTAGTTAAGAGTTAGTCATTATGGGCTTTGAAGCATATTTAAAGGCGTGGGTTATTTGTATGTGGGTATCAAGAAGTCATTATAATTATCTTGTCCACGTTATGAGATATTGATATTTCTCTCTCCGGGCACGCCACACCTAAGCATATGTGGTTCCGGCTCCACAATATCCCCCGCCTCCATCATTCCCACCTCTGGCCATCCTCAAGCAATTCTACCGACATTCTAGGGAAAGCATGTAACAAATTTGTATCAAAGCTTCCTACCTCTGGCACCACATTTTTCCTCCACATTCTGCTGCCACCAAAAGGCCTCCTCCTTCCCCCCTCTGGTTTGTACGAGATGACCACCACCAAAATCCGGAAGAAGCCGAAGAAGAAATCAGAGCCACTATAGTTCTCCACGGGACGACCCCTTGTCGAAATACATACATCCTACAAACTCATCGGTGTTCCACAAAGTCAGAATCAACGGACGAAATCAAGCATCTAGCGCTTCGACAACTCCAACAGTCATGTTCCTTATGTCATATAGAAACAAATATATCCTAGTAATCGTAGACTGTCTCCAAATGGGTAGAGGCCCATGTATTACCTACCAATGATGCACGAATTATTGTCTCTTTCTTACAAAAATTATTTCCACAGTTTGGAATGCCTCGCGTTATCATTAGTGATAGGGAACGCATTTTTGCAATGCACGGTTTGAAAAGATCTTAAATGATGCGGAGCAGAGACGAGGGTGTGCAGTGGAGGACAAGTTTGGAGCCCGTTCGGGACTGATTTTGCGACTTATCATATATGGCGTGCCCGAATCGACGATCTGACTCCGTGGATGCATCCGGATTCGCGTTGCGAATTAATTTTGTATATAGATTTGTATTTTTGGGGTTTTATTTCATGTAGTTTTGGCCCCGAGACCAACGGCCAATCGTAGTCGTTGATTCTAAATGTCCTAGTTTCAGTTTATTATAAATACGTTGTTAGTGCAACCGTCATCCTCATTGCTGAAATTTGGAGAGTCCTCTTCCTCATTTCCAGTAATCTCTCCGCAGTGCTGACTCCGTGAAACCCCTAGGTGACGACTACTTGGGTAAACCTTGTATCTTTTGATTTTTTTCCTCCTCCCCCACCCTCCACCCTTCCACTTTTGTTGCCCAGCCCCTGCAAACAGCAGCCCCTCATCCATTTTCCCTTTGTCCAGCCACCACCACTGTCTAGAAACCCCCTCCATCTGCACCTCCTTCAAACCGCCAGCCACTGCCCCTCAGCCCCCTGGCCGCCGCCCCTCCACGGCAGGCCGCAGGCCATTTTTCTGCCCAAATCCGGCCAGCAGCTCCTCCCCTCCCTGTTTCATCCAAGACGAAGCAAGCGTACCGGTCGCCACAAAAACTTGATGCGCGTAAAATACGGCAAGCGTACCGGTCGCACAAGTAATAAAGTTGGGAATGAATCCCGGGATGTCGGTCTCTTGAGGAATGCAATTAGCGTCAAACGATTTAGACTCTAAAACTATTGTTATGAGAGTTAATTGAAATAAACAGAAAAAGAAGGGGCTTTGGTTGGTGGTCTTACGACCGATTACACTAACGTAAACTATGCGGGTCGCAATCACCGCTTCTCAAGGCGAGATGGATATAGCGGCCGCGATGCCGTACTTCGATTGGTGAGTGGACGGAAGTCTAGCGAGTGAGGTGATTAGTGCGGAGTGAAAATGAGTGAAACGAACGTGTGGAGTGGAGCGAGATGGAGCGAGGCGCATCAAAGAATAATTCTCATAAGCAAGATGAAACACAAACGATCAAATTAACACTAGAAATTGATGTTCATTACATGCATAAACATTCCATGCAACAAGAAAAGATAGAAAATGCAAAACCACGAGATTGAAGATCCACCGCGGTTGTTGGCCGGAGGTGCGGGTTGTCAATCCGCTTCCAAGCGCAGTCCGAGGAGGGCTTCCGGTACCACCGAGCTGTCACCTCGAGGGCCTGTAATTCCGTTCTCTAGGTATGCTTCGTCTTCTTCCTTGGTGGAAAGCTCGGAGAAGAATGCTTTAATGGCCGGGAGGATCACCGGAGGATGCGGAATGCTTTGGAATCGCCGGAGAAGGTCCTCCCGATGGTAGGGATGAAGGTGGAGGCGAATGGAACTGCTGGAGGGCGAAACGGCGGACCGGCGGAGGTTTCGTAACAACGTCCGTACCCTAATTCGCGGAACAGGGCTTTTTATAGCTTGCAGAATAAATAGGGCGCACGACCACTGGCGCACGACCAGTGGTCGTGCGCGACCAAGGTCAGCGCCCGTGCGCGAGCAACCTGTAGACCTGCATCAGAAAACCAATGATCGCGCACGATCAGCAGCGCACGATCAGTGATCGTGCGAGGCAATGCTGATGATCGTGCGGAAATAGCCAGACAGAACTTTGTAAAATGGGTATGACTGCGCACGATCGGCGGCGCACGAGCAGTGGTCGTGCGCGGTATGACAAGTGATCGTGCGGAAGGTTCAAGACAGAGATTTCACAAATGAGTCCGAGCTGCGCACGATCAGTGATCGTGCGCCAGGAGGTCGATGGTCGTGCGTGGGTAAAAACGCACGACCACTGACTCCTTTGCCAAAAAATAGTGAAACGCCTATCCCGAATGCCCTCACGATCCCTAAACCTGCAGGAAAACTGCACGGGACATCGATCGTGGCAGCCACAGCAAACAATAATAATCATAGCAAGAATGTAAATGCACACAAGCACAGAAATGGGCTAAAAAGGTGCACAGGGCGTGGAATGTTGTAGCTAACCAAAAGGAGTACTAATGGCGCTTAAAGATAGTGCAAAGCTGAGGAAAAAGGCCTAGATGAGTCCAAAATAAGGTATAAAATAGGGACTCATCACACCCGCAGACTTAACCATTTGCACGTCCCGGGCAAATAATCACCTTGTGGACTCAAAAATGGCTAGCTGACGTAGTAATTTCAAAATACAGTAGGACGAGAAATCGAGAAACACAAGTGCAAAGAAAATATAATAGAAGGAGTTTTTAATCATGCTATGCAATTTATAATTTTCGATAAACGTAAATAAATACTGTCACTACTCAAAGATTGAATTTCCAGAGAATCGCGCGGTCATGTGTAGGAAGAAAATAGGCAAGTCGGATGGTGGAGCATTGCCAAAGAGCGGGG